>OW121759.1:14930172-15530172 GCA_933228765.1 Miltochrista miniata | reverse complement strand
TATGATTTGTGCCAATCTTATTTTATTTCCACCAGAAACGCATTGGTTGGATGTTAGCAACGGTATTTGTTTTATTATAGGTATTTTTATTAAACAACTACAATATGTTTTCATGTGCATTAATCCCAACAAAACGTTTCGCTCTTTTTTGTAAATTACTGGTTAGCAGTAGAGGGTTACTTATCCATTTAAATCTCTGATTTAAATATCACAAAATAATATTCACTAATGACTTCTAGCAACGAAGGTTTTAAAAAGTAATTGCTTATAACTATGACATATATTTATTGGTGTTCTGTATAGCTAAAATAGCACTGTATTTACGCTACAATATCTTTTAATTCACGAGTTCGCATATCTATACATTATATCTCCTATATTATAAGAAAAGATTTTATAAGAAAATTTGCGCGCAAATGTAGTGCCTCATTTAACTAAACAGTAGGATTTACATACTACCCCGTTAAGCCCATTTTGGAAACTTATGTCCGTCATTTATTGGTTTTCCAATCTGTACTAATATTATAAAGAGAAAAGATTTGTTTTTTAGTTTTTTTGTTTGTTTGTTTGTTTGTAACGAATATGCTCCGGAACTACTGGACCGATTTGAAAAATTCTTTCGCAGTTGGGAAGCTATACTCTTTGCGGTGAACATAGGCTATATTTTATTCCCGTATTCCCACGGTAACGGGCACTACGCGGGTGAAACCGCGTGACGTCCGTTAGTAATTTATATACCATCAACAATCCGGCAGACTCCAAAATATCCGGCTGCTGGATTGCTAATATGATTAATGCTCTGCTCCTATTGGTTGTATCGCGATGTTATGTAGCCTATAGCCTCGATAGATGAGCAATCCAACTCGTAATAATAATTCCGAGAAAGAGAGAATTTTTCAATTCGTAATAATAATTCCGAGTTAGGCATTTAACAAAGTAAACAGACTTTTTTGCTAGATAATATAAGTAGAGAAAAGAAAATCAAGAAGTATAGATACTTTATCATTCATGCGAAATCATGAATTAAAATTACTGTAGAAATCAAAGTTCAAATATATTTTGTTCATGGTATTACCAAATTATGACAATGAGGTCAGCAGTAGGAGGACGGGAAACACAAAATAAAATTAAAGGAAGCCTTTTTGTGATGTTTGAAAATAACAGAGTTATGCTTAAACGAGGCATCGAACACTATCGGCTAAGGGTGCGCACCCACATCAGACTTTTTGAAGGACCGATAATAATCGAAAAAAAAAATCAAATTAATTTATTTGTGACCGACTTTTCGTAAAAGATATGCGTTGCTATATTGAAGTACGTTCCGTATTTTTATTACAAAGAAAAATCGGTGACCCATCGGACGTGGGCGCGCAGTTTAAACAACACATTTCGTCAAATGATGGAGTTTTGATTTGTCAAAATCATAAATACGACTTTATTATGGTCAGTTTTTAACTTTTTTTTTGCGTAGATCATACATTGTATGGCTAGAACTGAAACCATCCATAAAAATACAGCCTCAATACATTCCGTAACAGTAATTTAAAATCTAAGATGAAAATGGACATAGACAAGAAGACGATAATGATAAAAATAGATATGACAAAAATAACTACGTTTTTAGAAACGAGAATATATAAACCTCACTACAATACGCTAGCGACACAATATTATTACAAAATATTTGCTTAAATTTTAATAAAGTATAGAAGAAACCTCAATCTTAAAAAGCTTACACGTAACAAAAGATAAAAATAAAATAAATGAATTTTGAAAATTCCAAATTCAAAAAGTAGCAGTTACGCCACGCCTCTTTATGTTCTTATTCCCTAAATTAAAAATTTTGACATGTCCCTTTTGCCTTTATTTTCAGCTAAAACACTGTGATAGGATACACAAATCATGTTAGTGGGTATATTCTAGCCTTCAGACTTCTTTGCTAGTAACTAGTCTAGTAGGTACCTCACCAACACTAATTTATTGCTCGAGTAGTCTAGAATGAGACTAGTCTACGTGTTTCACGTGGAAGAACAAAATAAGGTGCCTACAGCGCAATCTCATGTATAAGTCCCGCAAGTTGGTATTGCGCTGGAACCTTGTCATAATGACAGCTAAGTGACATCATCGTGACGTAGCGCGAGCGCGGGCTGGCCTCGCGAAGCTGCGTACGGTATTTTTTTAGTACTGACGGCTCGACGGACATACGTCACCAAGATGGCCGCCAAGCGCAATATCAACTTGCAGGGCTTATGTACTTTTTTTCACACCTACCCTCGGCTACGCACACTCGTGCACAAATCAGTATTGAATACTATTATGAAAATCCTTGACCTCGTGTGTGTGAACTCTATGAGCGGTGTCTATGTGTGCGTAGCCTCGGCGATTTTAGTATGTAGGTTTCCATCTGTACCATCTAATTTGTGCTGAAAGTGTGGACACCGAACACAGCTGTAAGAAGTTTCTCTGGCATAAAGATATGAAATTATTCTGTTAAAAGTGTCAGAAATATATTGTTACTTACAAGGTTGTTTTTTCAATTTGAACACTTGACAGTGTTGTATGGGTTAACTGGTGACGATGTGAGTATTTTATGTATTATTACTATTATATTCGAGTATTTTTATTATCTTAGGGTTAGGAAAATGAATGGCTTTTCAAGAATGAGGGGTTTCTCTTTTATAATTGTAGCAAGACCTGACGATGTCTTTAAAAAGTCTCTTACACAGAATTTTAAAATATAACATCTAATAATACATCAATAAACTTAACCTACACGACAACTAGATACGTATCAAAGATAAATTAAGCTTATAATCACGATAAGACCATTTATACACAAAAATGTTTTTTTTTTCTTTCATTTTTTTTATCACTTATACATCATCAAATAAAAGCACCATAAATTATATCTAGTGATAATGAAATAATCATCAAATGCTGGGTATAAAAGGCAAAACACTTCGCAAAAATCTTGGAATATGTATAACATATAAGGCTCTACAAAACGAAAAGGATGCCAGGCAAATAATAGCAATCGGAAAGCGTAGACATGCAAGTATACACACAAGGAATCAATCGACTCAACTTCGGTAACTCGACTGAAGGACAGTCATATTAAAACCCGAATCCATATTGCTACACGTTTAGTAAGAACTTACATAGTTCCAAATACACTAGAACTTCTCAATAATGAACATTCACTCATACATTCGATATCGCAAACACGTTACATTAGTGAATAGCTTTAAGTGAGTTCAACCATCTACGCAAGGTGCACAGGATAGGGCGGATAAATAAAATGGCGGGACATACTAAAACGAAGCGAATAACACAACAAACCAAAGACAAAGTGCATCACGTCAATATAACAGGAAAACATAGCTACAACTTTTTTATTTTTTCGCTTTTTTTTAAATTTTTGGTGTAGTTTAAAAATGCTTTCTATTTTACACATTATAAGAGGATATATGCGAGTTTTGCAACATTCTCACGCCCGCGGACGCGCGGCCGTTGGAATATTCCAATACTCCGGACTCGCCCGTAAAAAAGGGTTCGTCCGTAAAATCTATTCAAATAACAGGTACCAGCTGACATGAATTACGCACTTTCAGCAAAGAAAAATATGTCAAAACACTACTAACATTTTTTTCGACTTGCGACTAGTTAAATCAACTCTACTTGACCATTTATCGATTAGTTGTCGTTTCTCGTTATAAAACCTCGATTAGTTCGTCCACGTAGTATGCAATAAGTTTTATTTTTACCCTATCTATTTAACAGACACCATGCTATTGGTTACAGTCCTACACGCGTCAACGGAATCATATAGCTTTCTCACTTTCTCGTAATCATATAGCGTGTATATGAGAAGGAAAGTCGATTCATTTATATGTAGCCGGCGAAACAGCTGTACCGTAAGTATAGTATATTTCTTGTGCTTATTTTATAAATTTAAAAAGTTGACCGTGTCGTCGACTATACAACAAACTTCAAGCGATCCATAGTGTAGCATAACGTATCATTTTCCAATAAATCCTACAAATTTCATTACATTTAAATTTTAGCCAATTCTATAAATTATAATCTTTAAGTTTTTGAATCTCGATTCGATGACAGGATGTCTCCCGAAGAATTCTAAGTTAGTATTATGAAAATTTTAGTATCATGAGACGTGATTTAATCTTGATATTTTAAACTATCAGGCTGCTACTAAATGCATTGTGAGTTAGTCCCAGTGAGTACTGAAATACAATACTTGCATTGAACTTTCAATGAACAAGAATGGATTCAATCCAGCTATATTAATGCCTATATGCATCAGTATCGCGAGGGTTTTGTACTCATGAAGTACGAAGTTCCGATTCTAGGGTTCGACAAAGAAACAATCTTTTCGAACCGCTCAGTTCTGACGAAGATTCTCTCTGATATCTGGTGGTATCTAGACTGATGATATTTCAAGTATTGTAAATTTTGTAGAATACATAAAATACAATAAATGTCTTATTTAAACTGAAAAATAATCCAGTATAATTTCAAAATATCCTTATAAATTAATAAAATATAGACTAATAGAAATATTATTCATGCAAGCCCATCGACCACATTATCAAACAGACATTGCATTACGAGTGAAAGACAGTAAAAGCTTTGTCCCCTTCTTGAAAATGTAAAGTTTACACTATCTCTATCGTTTTGGTGCCTCTTTCCTGCTTTTTACAACTCAGCTAGTTGCCGGTAAGTTTTTTCTTAAAATAAGCAATATTAAGAGTCTTTTTGATAGTTTGGTCGATGGACGCCAATAAACAACAAAAACTTACATAAGTACGAACAGATAGTACATCAGTTCCAATAATATATAGAAACAATCTTGATACATACAGTACAGATATCGTATTAACACAAAAGTTTGAAACTCCGTCCTTCTTTATTTAAACCCTCTAATACTTCGGCTACTGATTTATATTACTTTTGACAGGACATGATTTTCTTCAAATATGTACCTTATTACAGAGCAGTAAGGTTGAGATAAAAAGAAACATTATTCACTAACTTTTCTCTTGTTTTTTTTCCATGAAAAACACTGATAGCAGATTTCATAACATGTGTGAACATACAATACACACCTTCTCGCCTCTCTGTATGAGTTAGCAACTATAAAATCAGTTATTAAGGTGCTCCTACACAGATTGCCAGAAAATTTTAATTTTGTCACTAAACATTGATTACAACGTTATAAAATGTTTCATGTTAGATAATGTTTATTAACCATTTATTAACCAAATGCGAAAACTTGGTTTTTAATGTTACAAAATGCTAGCTAAGGTTTTGTAAAAAGTTAGTGTTGGAGCAAATGCAACATTTCCTAACAATTCTTAACAAAATGTAACAACTCGTTATTTTTAACAAATGTTACGAGTTGTTACATGTTTAGTGTTGATGTTACATGTTTTGTTACAAAATGTTAGTAGCATTTGGTAACAACCGAAATGGTAGCACCATACTTCAATGTTTGACTTTTTAAACCTTCTGCCCACGCAATAAGGTTCACAATCGCATGCCGACATGTCCTGTCAAACGTAAGAAACATGTAGATAAGTCGTGTGAGAATGTATTCAAGTCATCAATATAACAAATATGTGGATATTAGTGATCACGTCTCTTCACAGAATGAGTGGTCGCGTGGTGTGTGTATTGGACAATGGTACTAGAGTTGACATACTGTATACTGTCATCGCGTGATGTTCGCAGCTATTCCTCTGCGCTTGCGTCCTCACAGATTGTGTCGCCCGCTCTCTCTTGGGAAATGTTTTGACCTGTTACGACATATTATGTGCGTTAGAAAAGCGGTCTAAACACATTCAATAAGAATGGCATTACCGTTATTAATAATGATACTAAAGTCTGCAAATTTTAACGGTTCGGTATCACAATTTCGTAACACAATTAAAAAGTTTAAAGATATTGCCAAGTTTGATAGATAGCTCTGAGTAAACTCTGTAAGCAGAGAAAGTGGTAGCGAAGGTGGTCAATTGTAATTTCAATCTCTACATTTCTTGATGTGAAATATTGTGAATATGTTTGGATATTTGTCATCAATCCCGCTCTAACAGTATTACATGTTACAAGATCAAATGGGAATGTCCCGCAGGGTTATGCAGAGTCATTGCCATTTGTTCTTGTCGTATCAATATATTGTGTATGTTATAGAAATTCATACATACCCTTTTTCGCTGATGAAAGTATGCACTTCTTGCAGCTTATGAAGAAAAAGGAGACACGTTAGAATTGGGCGTGGAGGGCATCAGGTCCATCGTGCGGCACACCCAGCCCGCGATGTCCACCTTCTCCGCGTCCGCCGCGCGGATCCACTCGTGGTTCTACACACAAATAGGTAAATGATTTAAAGATGGTTCTATACAAATTCAGTTTGCGCTGAAATTAACTTAACCAAAGTATGTAATAAGAATATTAAATAATTTGAGATTAACAAGTACCTACTATTTATACAGGTTACAAGAATTTCCAGTTTCAATTGAAATAAAAAATAAACTGAAGACCTAGGTTTGCTGTTCCTTTTAGTATCGAAAGGTTGCAGGCTGGGACTGGATGGGAAAGGCCTACGTCCGGCAGCGAACTGCCATTCACTGATTTGAATGATGTTCTATTACACCTAGTCCTAGTCTAGTCCTTAAAGCGTTGTCTGAGAAGAAGAAAGCATGGTTGGACTGGCTGGCCGCAAAGGCCAATCAAAGAATGCAGAAGGCAACGGATGATGATGTAAGAATGGTCAAAGATGAGTATAAAAGGTATAAGCGTGTGGCAAAAGAGGTATTAGAAAGAAAGAAGGAGAATGATAGAGATGACTTTGATAAAAGGTTATCTGATGACTTCCAACAGAATATAACATTCTTTTGGAAGTCCATAAGAGCTGTAAGGGGTCCAAAGACCACGTCGTCGCTCAATAATATCAGAAACCAGGACGGAAGTTTTGTTAGAGGAGAAGAGTGTGTGCTAAAAATATGGAAGGAGTATTTTGAAAGTTTATTTGATAAAGAGGATACACAAGTGCAAACTCGTTTTTGTGAAATGAATGAAAATGGAAATGAAAGCGAGATAAGTATGGAAGAAATTATGAAAGCATTGAACAGTATGAAACTAGGAAAGGCTGCTGGGATTGATAGGGTTTCCGTTGAGATGCTGAAAGCAGGACGTGGCGTGGTAATTTATCAGCTGTACCGCCTTTTTAACCTTTGCTTGCGGAGCGGCAGTGTACCAAAGGAATGGTCCAAAGCTGTCATTGTACCGCTGTACAAAGGAAAAGGGTCGCAGCAAGAGTGCCGAAATTACCGCGGCATAAGCCTGCTCAGCATTGTCGGTAAATTGTATGCGAAAGTGTTGATAAAAAGGGTGATGGATGAAAGTGAAGGAAAAATGTGGGATGTTCAAGCAGGATTTATGAAAGGAAGGGGATGCACGGATCAGGTCTTCTCCTTACGATGCATAGCTGAAAAAGTTTTGGCGAAAAGTCAAAAGGTCTATTGCATATGTAGATCTGGAGAAGGCCTATGATAAAGTGGTGAGGAATGAGCTATGGTCAACATTGTCCATGTACGGGGTGAGCAGCAGCTTGATACGAGCACTGAAATCTCTTTATGAGGGCTCTAGTGCTTGTGTCAGGATCAACGGTGCTTGCACGGACTTCTTTCATATAGAAAGGGGTGTGAGACAGGGTTGTGTAGCGTCACCGTGGCTGTTTAACCTGTACATGGACAGTTGTTTGAAAGAATTGCAAGAGAGTGCGTATGGATTAAAACTGAATGAGATGACCATCAAGTGCCTCTTATATGCTGACGATCAGGTGATCTTAGCTTCATCGGCGGAGGAGTTGCAGTTGATGGTTAATATTATGCATGAGGCTCTAAAAGGTAAAGGGATGAAAGTTAATGTAAGCAAGACCAAAGTAATGGTGATTGAAAGAGAAGAATGTATGACGAATTGTCCCATCATTATCGAAGGGCAAAGAGTGGAACAGGTGAAAGAATTTGTATACTTGGGTTCAAAATTTGCAAGAGATGGAAAGTGTGATTATGATATTGAGAGAAGAGTTTTGGCAGGTAATCAAGTGAATGGGGCGATGTACACCTTCATGAGCAGTCAAAATGTGTCTAAGAAGGCAAGGGTGGCTGTGCATAGAGGTGTGCTTATCCCTACACTTATGTATGGTAGTGAAAGTTGGGTGTGGCAGAAGAAGCATGAAAGTAAAATTAATGCAGTGGAAATGAGAAGTCTGCGAAGTATAGCTGGAGTGAAATTGATGGACAAAGAAAGGAATAGCGTGATTAGAAAACAATGTGGTATAACTGAAGATGTAGTGACGAAGATTGAAAAAGGGATGCTTAGATGGTTCGGACATGTCGAGAGGATGGATGAAAGTAGACTGACTAAACAGATTTATAAGGCGAGAATGAATGGGCAAACTGGTAGGGGTCGACCTCGGCGTACACATGATGACCAGATCAAAGACCTGTTGGAAAAAGGCCAGGTCAAGAGTACCCTTAACCGACGAGCATGTATGAAAGCACTTATGAAAGTAGAAGAAGCGAAAGTGGTATGCCAGGATCGTAGCAAGTGGAAAGCCATAGTCTTTGCCTACCCCGATGGGAGACAGGCGTGATGATATGTATGTATGTATGTTCTATTACACCAAGGGAATCTGGCGCTCAGCTGCCGCCGACTCTACACGCTCGTTTTACTCGCTCGCGCCTTCGCGCGTATTTGGTAAATTTTCCAACCTATCATAAGGTTCTTAATGTTGCAATTCACAATCTTGAATATTTACAATTTTAAGGTGACATAATATAATTTGTAAATCAAACAGCTGTTCTAGCACATGATGACAGAATTGCTTGATGGTCATTCTAATTCCCCCGCAGTCGTATTTTTTTTTCACACAAGATAATTTAAAAATATAGTTACCATAAGCGTCTTCAAGTCGGCCCGCTCGTCAGGATTCTTCTTGAGGCAGCGGTCGACGAAATCCTTGAAGTCGTCGGAGAAGATGCCGGCGGGCAGCTTGGGAGGCGGCTCGTTCACGATGTAGTCGAGCAGCTCGAATATCGCCATCGGACGGGGTGAGTTCGGCGCCTGGAGCGTGAAATAAAAAGGAATTGAAAATTTATAAGCTCCGGGATCTGTCCTGTTATGGGCAAGGTGATTATTTTTGTATAAGCTTCAGTATTTATCACATTGCCCGGGCTTTTGGTTTTCACAGCTATTTTTTATTTGTTGGCTACCTCAACAGCTGGAAGTCACAGCCTCTCCCTATGAGTTTTGTAACGCCACGCCTCAAATCACTATGACAGTGGACATAAGAAGTTGCGCAATTTCCGAGTGTACATCTTTATAAGACAGTGCGAGCATGTTTGTCGGTCATTCTGTACTGTTCAGTGATACTAGTCGAAGCTCTGCTCAAAATTGTGTGTCGATACGGAGAATAAAGTACCTAATTAGCAGATTCCTGATATGTTTCATTGCCCCTTCTGTTACAGTTTCAAAGCAGCATTAAATTCACCACTTTATAAAAGGCGTGACTATACAGGGCGGAAATTAAATACCGTGGTTGGAGGAAAAATACCCTTAATATTGATGATGGCAAATATTGCTGAAACAAAACATTCCTTTATTTTTAAAATTATGTTAAACTGCATATAAAGATTTTTGACAAATCGTCTGCTTGAGCCGGAAATCGAATCGAAAAAAATACCATCGTGATGCCAACCGAAAAAGTCTTTCATAAGGAACAATAGCTTATAAACAGCATAGTGACTTAAATTAAAAAGAGACCAACTATACACTGTCTACGAACGCATCTACTTAATGCAATTTTGTTGCTACGAGAGATTATGTGGAAATACGTGGCACGGCGAAAAAATCGCAGCGATTCTCCCGCTCGTGGGTACGCCGGAGGGCCCTTAAATATGTATCGTGTTCTATAATCTATTGTACTAACCTGTCCAGGGGAATGATCTTCATTCTGCCCACCGAAGATAGCAGCCAGAGTTTTAGCGTCAGGAGGTGGTATGGGGTACATGCCGATCGCCATTTCGACCAGCGAGAGGCCGAGGGACCAGATGTCTGACTGCACTGAGTAGTGTGTGCCTTGTAGACGTTCAGGCTGAAATTTGTGAAAGAAATTTGGACTAAGTTATTTTAACAGTTGAGGAAAATTACTGAATGTGGACGGCACAAGACTGAATGATGTGGGAGGCTTATGTCTAAAAGTTGGCATAAATGACAGAGCCATCAGTGATATGATTATGATGATTTTATTTTTTATTTATTACAGCTTTATTTTCCACTTAACACTTTACTGCTCGTTCGCTCTAACTTTGCCGCTCGGCTCCAAACTAAAGTCGAATTTTTAATTAGACGAAATAAATTGACAGCAACTATTGTCACTTCTTCATAAAATGTTGCATATTTTCTATGACGAAGTGACATTAGCTACTATCAATTTACTTCGTCTAATTAACAATTCGGGTAAACGCCTCTACGCCAGCGGCAAAGTTAGAGCGAACGGGTAGTACAATAAAAATTATACATGCAATTTATATTTATTTCATTTTCTTTTCATTGTTATGTGGCCCCTCTTGGGTGAAAGCCTCCTCCATTTTCTTCCATCTATCCCTATTTTTGGCTGTAAGCATCCAGTTTTTTCCAGCTGTGTTTATTATGTCATCTGACCATCTTTTCTTCGGCCGTCCCACATTCCTTTTGCCTCTTGGGCCTTGCCATTTAGTTGTTTGGTAAGTCCACCTTCTATCCTTGTATCTCGCCAGGTGCCCTGCCCAGTTCCACTTCTGTTTCAGACTAAAGTGAAGTGCGTCTGTTAATTTGGTTTTCATGCGAATGTCAGCATTTCTTATTTTCTGTATTTTTTTCAGTTTTAGTATACTTCGTTCCATTTCATGTTGACATGATGAAATTCTACTCTTTACTTTGTCAGTGAAGATCCATGTCTGGCTGGCGTAGGTTAAGCTTGGGAGAATGCAGGAATCCATTATAGTCTTTTTTATACTAAGGTTATAATTCCCTTTCAGAATTTATTTTTGAGCCCAGTATTTTTTCCACGTTGTACTTATTCTTCTGTCTATTTCGTTTTCATTGCTGTTTGTGTCAAAGGATACCAATTTGCCCAAGTACACATATTCATTTACATATTCTATTGGTTTATCCTCTACTTTAATCGTTTTCTTTCTACTGTTTGACATAATTTTTGTTTTGGATGCATTCATGTGTAGACCGATCTTTATACCTTCGGCATTTAATCTTTGCAGCATTGATTCTAACTCTTTCGCGGATTTGCTGAATAGCACAATGTCATCTGCAAACCTTAGGTGTGTTAATTTCTTGTTGTGTATCCATATGCCTTCGTTTTTCCAATTTATGTTTTTGAAAATGTCCTCTAGTACAGCTATGAATAGTTTTGGAGACAACGGGTCGCCCTGACGCACACCCCTTCCAATTCTAAACTCCTCCCCTTGTCTTTCCAATTTTACTCTGCTAACACTATTAGCATAGATGTTTTTGATGACATTTACATATTTTTTGTTTACATCATTATTTCTCAAAGCAGGCCATATGGATGAGTGTATTATGCTGTCGAACGCTTTGGAGTAGTCTACGATAGCCATGTAGATGCCATGGTTTATTGAATTCTTTATATTTCTCTATAATTTGTTCGGTAGTATGAATATGGTCTATGGTTGAATAGTGCGGCCGGAAGCCCGCTTGTTCTATTGGCTGATTCTTGTCAATGTTTGGTGCTATTCTCCGTAAGATTATTGACGAAAATAGTTTATAAATTGTTGACAGTAAACTAATTGGCCTATAATTGCTGATGTCCAGTGGGTTCCCTTTTTTATACAGTAATATTATATTTGATTTACTCCACTGGGATGGTATTTGTTCTTTTTCCAGTACTAAGTTCAATAATTCTGCTATATATCCAACTAAGACCGTCGCTCCGATTTTTAAGGCTTCGTTTGTGACATTATCTTCGCCTGGGCTCTTCTCGGATTTTAATTTTTTGATTTGGGCCATTATTTCTATTTCTGTGATTGGGTCTAATGGTATTTCTGCCATATCTTCCTCAGTTATAAAACTATTATCAGTAGCATGTGTTGGTTTTTCATACAGAGTGGTGTAGAAGGCTGTTGCACATTCTATTATACCTTTTCTATCCTTGGTTTCGCCTTTTTCGTTGTTCACACCTTGTACCCAATTTATGTGGGTAGAAAGTTCTTTAAATGCTCTTTTTGAACTACGGAAAGTAAGCATATTTCTTTCTATGATTGTTTTTCTATGGTTAGCATAATCCTTTCTGATGGCTTTATTGGTTTCTTTAAATAATTTTTTTAGTTCATCTCTCATTTCTTTGGACTTGTGTTTCATGAATATAAGTTCTGTTCTTCTAGATATTAAATTCTGCGTATGTTCACTAATGATCTTTCTGTTTCGTTTATCTTTTTCGGCTGATTTTAGGCTCCTCGTGATTGCTACTTCCAGTTTGTCGCTGAAGGATTGGACATTCCTATTTTCCTTTAGAGACTCTTGTAATATGGTTAAGTTCTTTTCTAGATTTTGTATGTAGTCATTTTTCTCTTTCAATCTGTTGGGTACGGTTTTGAATGTTTTTCTATTGAGTTTAGGTTTTTGGGTCTTCAATGAGCATCTTACCATCCTGTGGTCCGACGGAAAGCGTATCTTGTTCAGAACTTCTACATTTGTAACAGATTTTGGGTTGATGCTCAATATAAAGTCGATTTCGTTTTTTGTCATATGGTCTGGTGATAACCATGTCCATTTCCTGGAATTTTTCTTTTTGAAATATGTGTTCATCACTGCCAGTTTGTACTCGTGTGCGTATTGTATGAGACGATCACCTCTGTCTATCCGTTTGCCGTAACCATATTTGCCCATTATGAGATTTTCATGAGGTTTACGCTGTCCAATTCTGGCATTGAAATCTCCGATGATTAACCTGTTTTTATCAGCTAGTTCTTGTGCTCTTGTCAAGTCTTTGTAGAATTTTGTGATTTCTTCTTCACTTGAATACTCAGTAGGAGAATATACTTGGATCAGCGATAGTGGTCCCTCTTTAAAATTCATTTTTATTAGTGCCACTCTCTCTGATATTCCGATAAAACATAAAAGGTTGCTCTTTAGTGACTTCTTTATTAGGAATCCTACGCCATGAAGTCCTTTTGTCTCTCCTATATAACAAAATATATATTCTTTATGTTCTTCGATGGTGTATCCCAGCTTTTTTACCTCTGCGAGTCCCATGATATCCCATTTTAATTTTGCTATTGCATTGTTAAGTTCCAAAGTTCTTTCATTTGTTCATAGAGATCTCACATTGAATGTGCATATTTTAAGACCTTGTTCTCTTCTTGAGTTAAAACTACTGCTTGGGTTGCTTTTATTTTCCAGTTTATTTTTGATGAATGGAGGGTAGTGGTCATCTTGCCCCACGGTGACCAGCCGGCTTGGGGTGCTTTTTTCAAAAGTTGGTTTAAGTGGAGTTGTGGTATTTATTTTGATTATGTTCCGGGTGCCGGTGGTCATTGTCAGTTTTTTGAGATCTCTGGTGATGAGGCGTTTCGGCCTCGTTCTACATAGTTAAGAATATTAGGTTTTAAAAACTCTTTTGAGACACTCTTGGCAGATGTTTTAGAATTTTCTCTCGAGTTTATTTTCTTTTGAGTTGATGGCTTCGGCGAGCCAGAATCTTCTTTCTTTCTTTTATCTCTTGTTTTTTCAGTTGATTTCTTCACTATCAGTTTGTCATACTTGAGAAAGGCGATATTTCCTTTCTTCCTTGCCTCCTCTAGTTGTGGTTGTAGCTGCTAACGTTTTTCGAGCACTTCTTTGGTGCAATCTTCTTTGACGTACACTCCTGCTGGTAGCATGGCCTTATTTTTCAATATGATATGTTTTTTCCATATAGACCCTAGGGTAACTACAACAGGGCGATTTTTATTGTTGTTTTTGTTTTTGCCGATTCTATATAGATTCTTGATTTCGTGAACATCAATGTGTGTTCCTGTTTCTATTATTACATCCTTTATGTAATCTACCAGCTCTGCTTCTTGTTTTCCACACTCTTCTATTCCAAAAAAGACCAGGTTATATTTTCTTCTCTCAAGTTCTGATAGGTTTAATTTTTGCTCCAATGTAGAAATCCTGGCTTTGAGTTTATTATTTTCCTCCGTTATTGTTTTAAACCTCTCATCAATTGCCTCCAAAACATTTTTTGTTACTGCCGTAGTTATAATTTCAGACTGCTGATTCAACTTTTCGTCCAGTTTTGACAGCAACAACTCCATGCTTCTATCCATTTTTTTCAGTATCATGATGATACTGTCTCATATTTATCACAAGATTTTTTAGTCGGCAGCGCTAGTACAACATTTTTAATGTCGCGAGGTTCAAGTCAAAAAAATAGCTATTCGATCGATTAAAATCCTCCACTAGAGGAGATTAATTTTTTTTCACTATCCTCTCTCTAGTTTAGATTACTACTACAGATCATGATAAAAGGTACCTACCTATTATAAATAACCTTTAGAAAATTCTACTAATACATATCTGACATTATAAACGCGAAAATTTGTTTGTTTATCTTGTTCACATCACAAGATATGCTGCAAGATGGGCTGAACATGACTTTCTGTATGTGCCCATATTATACTTTTTATAAGGAAGAGATGTCTTATTGCTCCAAAAAACCGAATTTACAGTCGGACGAAATTCTAACACGGGGAAACAAATAGTTGCCACATGGGGCCCCGAGTGGTAACGGGAAAGAGTACAAAATGTCGCCGCCCCAATTCATCCGAAGGTTGTCGTAAAAGGTGACTTGGGGAACACTTTCGCAGAATGATCCGTTGCATAGAGAAACTCGAAATGAAATCTGGCTGTCAATAAACTTAAATTGTTAAGTCAAGTTGAAGGCCCTACAGGCAGCTTGAAAGTATTATACTATACCTCTGCCTACCCCTTAGGGGATAAAGGCGTGACTATGTGTGTGTGTGTGTTTGTGTGAAATTCTAATATGTACGCAATACTTACAGACATATAACTCCTAGTACCAACAAATGAATTGGCCATAGAGTCAATAAGCTGTCCTGACACACCAAAGTCACAGATCTTGATCTCTCCGTTACTATTGACAAGGATATTCGACGGTTTCACGTCACGGTGCATGATGGCGTGCTTATCTCGAAGGTAGCTTAGCCCTTTCAATACTGCTGATGTTATTGTTCCTGAAATATACCAATATGAGGATTGTGAGTGAAATTGCTAGTGTATTTTGTAGGTAAAGGATTAATTTTGACAAAGATTATAACTACTGAGGTGCAGTGGTGTATACCATTGTTTTTAATAGTGTCACAGGTCGGAAGCTGAACAAATAATCTATCTATAATATTTGGTTACGGAAGTTGGATTTTATCTGACACAAATATGGTAGAATTATATAAGGAGGCTTATCAGTTGTTTCTCATACTGCGAGTTATCTATTTCCACTGTAGGTCACTGTCTGACTGGTGAAGTCATTTGAAGTTGTACTTACTCTTTTACTTATACCACCATGGTGGCAGAGAAGCATACTGCCCACCAGATGTACTGGTGATCACTACAGCTTATGGACGCTAAGATCCTTCTAAGGGCCCTTTTGTAGAACCCCATAATATTAGGCGTTTGGGAAAATCGGGGCAGGGAGATCATTCCACAAACTAAGCGTGCGCGAAAGAAAGCCCTTATCGGATCTTAACGTGCCGATAATTAATGAGAAAGTAATTCTGTTTTTGTTATGTTTTCATGCCTGTATTTGTAGAACACAGACACTTGACTCTTTGTCTCAAGTACAAGTTACTGTAGGAAAAACAAAAGTTTTCACAGGTCTGATGTGAAAACTTTTTCTTTAGCTCGTAAATATCGAGCCGCCGATTAGTGAATTTAAAATGAGTTCACCCTAAAGTAGAATAGGTACTAGAATACAAACATTTAACAATTCCAAGAAATTATGAGTTATCAGTATGACTCATACTCTGCTAACAATATTTGTACAGTGATATTATATTTAGATCCCTGACTTACCTAGAATGGATTCAGGAATACGTCCAGCTTTCTTCAGAATAAGATCCAATGATCCACCGTCCATATACTCCATACATATTGAAATCTCTCCATCACTGTAAAATGCTCCATAGAATCCTACTATATGAGCAAAGTTACACTCATGTAGGACTTTCAGCTCCCTTATTATCTGCTTTTTGATGGCTGGCTTAACTTCTAGGTGGATCAATTTACGAGCCATGATCAGACCGGTGGACTTGTGACGAACTTTCATTACTACGCCACCATTTCCTTGCCCTGAAGGTATGGATAAACAATAAATATTAAAATACATCAATTTGATAATGATCTGTAAATATCATTCATTTCTTTCTACCGCCACTTAAACAAAGGCCTTAGCAAGGTCTAGACAATTTTGCGTCATCATCATCTGAGCATATGACTTGATCGCATACCAAAACCTTGTTTCGAAGCCAGACTCTTATTTCGAAGACTCCTCCTGAGTCTATTTTACATTCAATTTCAAAATAGTTTCTTTAAAAAAACTTAAAATCTGCATCATTGCTTGGTTTGTCAACTGGTCATGACATTTGAAAGTGATCAAATATGCAGCGCTGTTATAAGATTTTTGATACAAAATTACATCTTACATAAATCCTAAAATGAATATTGATTGAAAATGATGCTTCTTATGATTTTAGTATAAAACTCCTTCAAACTCACCCAGCTCTCCAAGTTTCTCGAAGTCATCATCACTAAGTTCTCCAATTTTCTCTTTCTGACAGAGGAATACTTCTATTCTTCGTCTCTGTGTGTCATCCATCTCAATCTGCTCCAGCCTTTCAGTCAGGGCTTCGATGCTGGTTTTTGACTTCCCAGCTAAACCCTGCCGCCTACAAAATAATTATACACAAATATTATTAATGTGCTCCTCAACATAAGGAGACTAAATAATACACTTAAAAAATCAGGGGACTTCTATTACAAAGGACTATCTCTGGAATATGATTCTAAAGGAATAACCAAGATACCTATGAGATGGAGCAGTCTTTACTCCATCTACTTGCGCCAGCAAGAATAGTCCCTAAACTTGTGGACATAGAGAGTGGATGATACAAGCCAATGGTGTTATTTAGCAATGGGAATGCTGTAAGTCCGGACAAGTAAAAATGTAGACTCCAGAACCCAGACGATAAAAAGCCTAAGGTGACGAGCACCCACATAAAACATTCATATATTTTTAGAACACTGACAGTAAGAGTGGAATAAGGTCTAATTACTAAACTAACACCCATTGTGGGACTCACTTTATACATATAAGATTACCCATCTTCACAGAAACTCTGGAATACAAGGAACAACAGCTCTTTACCACACACAATAATAAGTAAACATTGCTTTTTCAATTACTTTTTCAGTCAGGTACTTCCCAGTAAAGGAATGTCAAATTCAAAAGATAAGATAAACAATAAATAATTATTAAGATAAAGTTAAAGCAACCAAATTGGCTGGCCAAAGCAATGTGGTGAAGACTTAGGGCCATATCAAAAAACATTTCTAAAATTTGTAAAAACACTTGAGTTGAGTTTTTTTAGATGAAAATTAACCTGAAGCATTTCTCAAGTCAATTGATAACACAGCTATAAAATACAGACAGACATAATGTCAAGAGCAGGTCTGGAGGAGTATTGTTGGGACCTCAATGATTGATCAGAAGGTGCATCATTTGCGGGTTCTATCACTATCTTGGTGGAGTTCACAGTAGTTATTTTATATGGATTGTATTTCAAATTGCTCAATAAATATCACAATTCTATGCAAAAACATTGCCACTAGGTAAATTTAGTAATATAACTCATAACCATCAATATTGCACTCACTCAGTAGCTGTAGCAGACTTCAGCTGAGGCGTCATATTAGATGGTGTGACAGCAGGGACTGTGTCAATTGACCCTGGTGGCAGGGTCAAGTTCAACTTGTTCTTTGACATTTTACTCATTTTGATAGCAATGAGTGGAATTTCACTAACCCATGAAGTGTTCTTGAAGTTATCTATTACCTGTAATGAATAAAGTACCTATTTACTAGTCTGCAAAGCAGACTTCTGAACTAAATAAAGGGTAACATTATTCAAGTTATTTGTCAGTTCTACACAGGATGAGCCACCTTGTTAAACTGGTACTACCTTTGTATTGTATTGTACAAATGCAAAATGCTTATTTGAGTTTAATTTATCCTCCTAGCTAGACTACTAGCTCTCGGTGGTGATCCCAGATAAGCTTTTATGATATATACAAATTTACTTACACTTTAGCAACCAGTGGACTACAATATCAATTAAATCTATCATAATAACAATGAACGAAACTGTATTTACAGACAACAAAAAAAAGGTAAGTATACAAATTTGATAAGTACAAACTTCCAAATATTACCCTTTGTTCCTCAAAACAACCTTTTTATGTAATGGTGTAGGTATTTTGAAAGACAATCGTAGGTAGGGTTGCCAGATACAGGCATTTCATTTCCGGGACAATTCGAGGGTCAGCATTCGGTCGGTAGGAAAATATACAAAAAGGAAATTATTTTTGCAAATCACTTGTAATATTTTACAAAACTTAATACACATTATTGGCACCCCACCTCGCTTTTACTTATTCATTAAATAAAACTTTGGAAAAAAATAACTTATGTTAGTTTACATTTGGTATGAAAACAAACATAAAAATAAAACTTGAAACAAAAATTGAGATCGTTTGCTCCCTCATTCAGTCGCTTCAAAACTTTGGTAGAAAATCAACATCAGATTACAATATTAAACATAAAAACCACTTTTAAAACAAAATATAAGTAGGTACTTCTCTTTTGCTAAATAAATTCGAATATTAAAATCACAATTATTTTGGCTCAGTAAATAAATCAAACAATACACCGACTACTTTTTTAAGTATTTGTCACTGGATTTTGCCAAATTTTGCAACCTTTCTCCGTCAGGGCTTTGCAGAATAAGACATTATTTGCGAGCAAGACGCATCAAAATTGATGCGAGTCTGCAGTTCTGACTTGATCAAGTCCATGGACATTCTGTTTCGTCCATAAATTATTCATCAGGCTGAAAATTCATTCACAAAAAGTGTTGCTTGTTGGAATTAAAAGAACAAAACCAACTATTTTCTTTAAATTGACAAAATCGCTAGAGTTGTTAGTTCGAAAAAGTGAGCCCAAAGTTTGTCATTTGGCAAATCTTTTGGAAGGACCTCAAAAACAGTTTTCACACAGGCGAATTCTGAATAAGAACACCTTTTGTGAATGAACTTTCAGCCTGATGAATAATTTATGGACGAAACAGAATGTCCATGGACTTGATCAAGTCTGAACTGCAGACTCGCATCAATTTTGATGCGTCTTGCTCGCAAATAATGTCTAATAAGCAAAAGAGAAGTATTTAAAGTGGTTTTTATGTTTAATATTGTAATCTGATGTTGATTTTCTACCAAAATTTATTTTATCAAGCGACTGAATGACTCGTAAGCGATGCGTACGCGAGCGTGGTAGGCATTCGAAATCCGGGACTTTAAAGTGTGATTCCTGGACACTGGACAAGACACGTAATTCCGGGACAATCCCGGATTTCCCGGCCATCTGGCAACCCTAATCGTAGGCGATCAGGAAACTAGATAATCTTTGAATGAAAGTGTAAAACTATAACCATAAATTGATTTAATATTTATTCTTAAACTGACAGGAATGAGTAATACTGATGATCGAGCCAGTTTATCAAAAGGGTGTAGGCAATTTGAAAATAGGTTGCTTATTAGCTTACATTGAATTTATTTTTTCACAAAAGCCACCTAATGCAAGTACAATAAATTTTTCAGTTTATTCACCTAATTCGAGAACACTATTTCTGCAACAACACTGAAATTCTGAAAAACTTGAAATTGCCCATAAAAATCGAACAAACACCGCTTCGCAGTGACAACAAATGACATTCAACTGACAATTTGTTTGTCAGAATTTTTTTTTAAATATTTTTTCTGGCTTTGATTCCATTAGCGAAATCTTGTTTCCTTTTATTGTCTTGATTTCGCTAATAAGTCAAAGTAGATGAAAAGAAGATGGGAGTCGGTTGGACATTCGCCTGCTTCGAAGCGTATCCCACGACGAGTAGGAGAGCCGCTACAGACGCGTTATGCTTCCTCCACATTACTTGCGAAGTTGAACGAAGTTGGACGAGTACGATATATAGTGTGGAGGGGCTTCTCGGCCTACTTCGTCAAAAATTTTTTTTGACTCGGGCAACTTCGCCGACGAACTTCGTTCAACTTCGCGAGTAATGTGGAGGAAGCATTAGCGTTGAAGACAACTCGGGTGCACATTTTTATGATTCCACGCCGGAATGCTGTTAGGGCCACTTAGTATTGTATTCTCTTTGGGGCCACTGTTGCTTTGAGTGTCTGTGTTTTTTTATTTTTATTTATTTTCCTTTTTTTTATATTCAGCTCGCCAAATTGACGTTGCCACCAGCCTGACGGAAAGTCGTGTCGCGTCTAGCAATTGGGGGTGGGGGCCACTTCTAACAGTGGCCCTCAAGTTGGCGGCCCTGTGCTGTGATGCGCCTCTTCACGCTCCTCTTAAAGAACCCGGGATTGTAAGATGAGGGAAACACGTGTGCGGGCAGGTCGTTCCAAGTTTTTATAGTTCGACAGAGGAACGATCTTTTGAAACGCTCGGTTCTGGCGAAGATTCTCGCCACTGTGTATGAGTGGCATCTCTGCTCGGCACGCGTTGTTCGGGATCGGAAAGGGGATGGTGGGATCAGGTTGAAGAGCTCTTCAGGATAACCAATTATTCAGATAGCACGTCTCTGCATAGCGTCAAGCGCGTCCAGCAAGTACCTTGCAGAATCATCCCAAAGGTGAGAACAGTACTCGACGCAGGGACGAATCTGCGTCTTGTACAGTAAACATCTCTGATGTGGCGTGAAGTACCGTCTCACCTTATTTAGGACTCCAAGTTTCTGCGAGGCCAGCCCAATACAACTCTCAATGTAGTTTTTGTGATTGAGCTCACGCCGGACGTCTATACCGAGGATCTCCAGGTTGCCTTTTAGTGGGGAACGGGGACTTCTTAGCTGTAAACGCACACGCCTGTGTTTTTCTGGCATTGAACTCGACCAGGTTGTCTGAACCCCATTGGGCAATGTGACCCAGGTCCCGGTCGAGATCCGCCACGAGTTGCCGTCTCTTTTTCTCCACGTCACCACGCCCTTCCGCTGGACGGCCAGAATAGCTCCCATGTAGAGTACTATCATTCGCATAGCAGCGAATGCACCCAAGGGACAGCATGTCATTGATATGCAGAAGAAAGAGAGTTGGGGACGATACCGATCCCTGTGGTACCCCGGCATTTACCTGCATAAAACAGGAAGCCTGACCATCACAGAGAACCCGTATACGTCGCCTGTGCAGGAAGCTGGCCAACTAGCTTTTAATATAATAACTTGCGCAGTGGTAGATGGATGAGGATTCATTTATACACAGTTTTACACAATCACCATATTTTTTATTTCATCGATATTAACCAACAAACAAAATTTCCATAGTAACAGAAGAGTATATAAATTACTCTATGCTTTGAACATTGTCAAAATTCTAACATCCACTGTTTCTTTGATGACCAATGAATTAAATTCTTACCAAAATAAATTGCAGATCCACTCACACTTCTGCGATCAGTTTTATCACTTCCCCAGTCTGCATCTGTGTATGTTATAAGCTGTAATGTTTCGTCAGTCCTGAAATAAGTAAGTCCTTTATTTATAGTGTGTTTTAAATACCTTAAAATCCGTTTAGCTGCTATCCAGTGCTGCGCTGTTGGCTTATCCAAATATCTACTTAAGTAAGAAGTAGCATATGTGATATCTGGCCTACTAGTTACTGAGAGATAAGTGAGGCTGCCTATTAATTCCCTGTAGGGTACCTTTACTATCTCTTCCTCTGATGTAGTTATAGGTTCTTTCTCCATAGGTGTTTTCATAACTTTGCTCTGTTCCATTCCAAATTTCTTCAGTATTTTCTCAATTAGCTTTTCTTGCTTTATACATATAGTGTCTTTGTCACGATAAATTGTCATTCCTAAATATTCTTTCATCTCTCCTAAATCTTTTGCTTTGAATTCCTTCTGTAAATTTTCTTTTATTTCTTCATAATTTCCCATTAGTAAAATATCGTCTACAAATATTAGCGCCCAAGTTCCTGGCCTGTAATAAAGACATACGTCGTATTTCGATGGTGTGAAGTTATTATCAATAAAGAATTTGTTGACTCGTTCGTTCCAACATCGGGGAGCTTCTTTCAATCCGTATAATGCCTTTTTCAATTTCATAACTTTTCCTTCTTCTTTTTTAATTCCTTCTGGGTACTTTATAAATACATCTTTTTCTAATTTTCCATTCAGGAATGCTGTGGGTATGTCCATCTGTCTTATGCGTTTATTTTCTTGTAAAGAAATACTAATCAATAGTCTCACAGTTGACATTCTAGCAACTGGTGCATATACATCATAGGTATTAACTTCTTGAAATCCTTTAGCAACTAGTCGAGCTTTCTTCGTGCCATCTGATTTTTTCTTAAAGATCCACTTTGTATCAATAGCTTTCTGTCCATCTGGTAATATAGCAGTTTCCCATGTTTGTAATTTCTCATGTGCTTTTAATTCTTTTTCTATAGCTTCTTTCCATTCTGGGCTTTTGAAAGCTTGATCGAATGTAATTGGTTCTGTATTGTAACGTTGTGGAACAACGGGTGCAATTAGGGGTTCAACATTAGGGGTTTTAAAATGAAAACGTAGATTAATAAATGAAAGCGCCATCTACCGAGTTATTGTCGCAACGGCGGAAGCCTCATTCGTATTTAAAAAGCGGTCTTGACGTTTAGTAGTTTCGAGTGGTGCCGCTAGAGGCGCTGTACAAAAATATAAAAACAACCGCGCGCGAATTTCAAAGCCCCATTACTCAAATAATCTAAATATAAGACACTGTGCGTAGGTGCATCAGAGTATAATTTCAAAGTGAAGAAATATTGTTAGGAGCCAGGTGCTCCCAAAGTGATCAGCGATTTAGCTGCGAGCGTCAATAACCCCATCATTGGGTGAGTCAAATTATTTATAATGAATCTAGATTTTTAAAACAGTGAAAATTAACGGCTGTTGGTCAACCCTGTTATGGGAGGGTAGATTAAAGGGGTGTGAAAAAAATCTCTTTGTAAAAGTAGAATATCAGCAAACATTGTGAGACCCCCGATTCCTGAAATGGTTAACAGGAGTCGGCTGTCTTAGCAATGGGCGGGAAAAAGGGTTCCAGCTAACCCGTCATCTGGAACATTCCAGGGTCCACCCTGCGGGTTCCAAGCAGGAACGTCCACCCTACGGGTTGTCAGCATCCACCCTACGGGTTGTCAACGTCCACCCTACGGGTTGTCAGCATCCACCCTACGGGCTATAGAAGTCCACCTTCGGGTTCCACGAAGGTGAAGACGCACCCTTCAAGTCTACGAGCAGTCACCCACCCTGCGGGTCGAAAACACCGTGCCAGCCGAATTTGTGGACGGCACGGCTACGTCGCGGACTGCATCAGCCTTGAGAACCACTAAGATAAGTCGGAACCCTGCGAAGGCCTTCGGAGATCGCACTTGCTGCCCGAAATTACCACGACCCCGAGCTTAGATTATAATACACCATCATTTGAAATTTTAATTCTATCTTTTTATTTCTCTCTTCTCCTTTTCTGAAAGCCTTCAGCTTTTCAGTGGCGCCCACATCGTGGTTTCGGGTAGCGAGAAAGCGATTTCCGACGGGAGTCGGAGGTCATAATTATAAGATTATTCAATTTGTGTAAAATAGTCTTAAGAGTGCCCGTTAGCGGGGTAGTTTCCCTCCAAATTATCACAACTACCCAGGAATTTGGCTCTCCTGACCTCTGCTGCCAACTTGTTCTTTCCGGCTTATTTTGTGTGTTTTTTAGTGATTTTAGACAGATTTCGGCATAAACAAGAACAAGGCAAAATTTGAATTTTTTCTCAACGTGAATTGTAATTTTTCCAAATTTTAACGGTCCCCAAATTTATTTTTCACACCCCCAAATAGTATTTTATGGTGGAAATTTTTTAATTAAATTTAAAGTAAAAGTTTTTTTTGTTTTGTTCCAATTTTAAATAGTACTTCGTGAAAGTCTGAAGTAAAACTTCTCATTTGAAACGCTTACATTAATTTTAGTAAGTGAGTTAATTGCCTATATTCATCGTAAAAAGTAGTCAAAGGATATCACCACCACAATTTTTATTTTTTTTACGGCGTCAAACCGCCTCAATTTGTGTATTATTTTGTTGTATTTCCCATATGTGAATTTACAGCGAGACCAACAGCCGATAATCACACTTCAGGGTGACAATCCCTATTGAAATTTAACTCTAGTAAAACGGTAGAACAAAGATTTTACAAATTTCACTTCACGTAAATTTTAAAAGATTCATAATTGTTTCACTTTTCGAATTACGTCGAATTCTGATACACTGAAGTACAACTGTAAGAAAAAACATTCCAAACGTAGATCACGCAGTGAATACATTCTTGCCAAAAAACAATTATAAACTATTAACTTTGATTCGTGTTCCGAATAAACAACGGCAGATGTTGCTTTCATAACGTTTACGAGTAAGTTGAATTACTAGCTCGATAGTAGAAGAAATTTTTTTTTTCCATATAAACTGTGGGTGGAAGTGAATATAATACACTCCGGGCACCAACAGTCTCATACAAAACATTTCCAGAATCGTCCAAGTACGAATCGGTTTTCAAACAATTCGAAATATTCAAGGGTTCCGTAGTGGTGAGGAACAAATTACATAAAAGGTTGGTTACTACCATATAGTTTATTTCAAGAACCGTCCAAGTGCGAATCGTCTTTGACACAGTTCAGAATAATTAAGGGTTCCGTAGTAGTAAGGAACGATTTAAAGAAAAAATTAGTGGTACGAGTCAAAATACAATTAACTCGTAGTACGTTCGTGTGAATAGTTACATTTCAATAAAAATAATAGCAGCGTCGAAAATTGCATTATTCGAGTAAAACTGTAAAACACTTAGTTAATTTCATCAACCCATCATCACACACTTCACTTTCACTACTCACTGCTTAGGATTAGATTACATTTAAACACAGACAGACAGACAGACAATTAATTTCTAGAAGGGTCCAATCTATTAATTGAGTGAAGGAACCCTAAAAGGTAATATTTCCAAACTTAAGTATTTACTAAAGCAAATACTAAGTTTTATAAAGGTTCAATTTATAATTCGGTTCAACGAACCCTAAAAAGTAGAATTTATTTTTCGTTATTCGGCGGGTGGATCGAAAAATATTCACATTCCTTAACATTCAACAAGACGTAAACAGACAACGATAAGGGCCGTCGTTCACTACAACAGAATTCGTTAGCGAATATAGCGAACATTCGTTGTTTACATAAAATTAACTTTTCATGTAAAATAAGTAGCAGATAAATACACTATACATTGGTAAATAATCATCATCACTAAAGATTCCCGGCTATAGTAATTGAAATAGTCAGTACAATGGCATTCAAATCAAATTTCACATCGCTTCCAAAAGCGGAACTTGCATATGAAGTTAAGATCCGGGGAGAGGAACCTGGTTCAACGGTGGCAGCCCTCAGGCAACAAATTAAAAAATTAAAGTTAACCACGGACGAAGAGGACTTACAGGTCTCCCCTTTAGAATTGGAGGAAGACTTAGTAGGATTGTATTCCTCGCTGGCCGTGTTGGAGAAGAACGTGGCGTCCCTTCAGGACAAATACATACTAGCATTATTGACTAGCTCCAAAGCCTTATGTGCTCACATGGAGTCTAGGTTCGCTAGAATCATTCCCCCAGAGGAGTCAGATCTAAAAGAAAGATACGACGACTTTCATCTCACTTTCAAAACTACATACAAGAGATTGAAAGCCATATACGAAAGTTATTCGCATGCATCAAACACCAGCGAATTTGATGAGGCGGACGAGAGCATTGCTGCCCCTACCAATGAGGCGCAGGAGGCAGACACCCTCGCGGACATTAAAGAGAAAGCAAATAGTAACAACCGGAAAGAGAGTCACTTTTCAAGCTTTCCCGTAATATATGAGCGATGCTTTCTCGCGGAGCTTTCCAAATTAAAATACGACGGGAATTCGGAGGTACATTCTTTCATTGAGCGGGTGGAGGATTTTAGGCAGGCTCGAGAAATCGACGACAAGAGATTGTTAACAGCAGCCTCTGAACTGTTCACAGGCAACGCTCGGCATTGGTACCGCAGTAATCGCGATAAATTTGCGTGCTGGCAAGATCTAACGAATGCGTTAATACAGGATTTCGGAGTCAGCAACTACGAATACCGCCTATGGCAGGAAATTCGACAACGCACTCAGGGAAAGGGAGAAGGAATAGTGGTGTACCTGGCCATTATGGATGGAATGTTTGCTCGACTAAGCAACAAGGTGTCTGAAACGGAAAAGCTACACATCATCTTAAACAACATCAGACCAGTCTACGACACCATCCTGGCAACCAATGGAGACATAGTCTCATTGGAACATTTAAAGAAAATATGTAGAAAACATGAAGACATGGCGGCACGCAGAGCGTTCTTTACAGAGCCTCCAACAGCATCTGAAGGGATGGTAGCAGCGGAATTCGCATTCACAAGCAGGAAGACTGCGAGCAAGACCTCAACATCTACAGGGCAAAGTTACAACAACTTTAACAGAAACGGCCGTAACTTCCCAAGCAGCAGAATGGCGAACAATACCTACGGGAACAGTAACGCTTACAGCACAGGTTACAGCCGTGACAGTCGTAACTTCAGATCGCAAAACACTGTGGCGGCGACAACATCGGACGACACACGGCCATGTTCGAAGTGTGGTTCCAGGTATCATGTGAGTATGGCATGCCGAAACACGAATGAGTCGTATGGTTACAAAGGTGGGACAAAAGAAGTTAGGTTTACAAGATGCAAAAACGAAATTACAAGTCAGAAGGAATCTTGTATACTCTCCCCATTACCTACAAATGACCCCAGGCCTTACGCCAAAATAACAATCATGTCAAACCCACAGTTAGTTGCATATGGATTGTTGGACACAGGAGCCGCAATCACAATTTTAGGTAACAACTCACACAGAGTGTTACAAAATATAGGATATAAGATAGAGGAAGACATAAGTACAACGGTTACAACGGCCGGCGGACACACAACCGTTGTACAAGGAAAGGTAAAATTACCCATCAAATTCGAAGACAGAACTCACATAATTACGGCGTATATAGTGCCTAACATAACCACAAACCTAATTTTAGGTATAGATTTCTGGCTCAGATTTAACCTATGTCCCAAGTACTTCGGACATATACCCATATCAGTGGACGATGACCCTAAATTGTCAGTAATATCCGAAGAGCAATACAAACTGTATGACTGGCGTAGTCTCACGCAACAACAACGCTTAATAGCAGAAAAAATGATATCCAAATGTGCCGAAATATCATATGAGAAAGTAGGGCTAGGCAGAACACATCTTATAGAACACACCATAGATACGGGAGACAGCAAGCCAATCAAACAACGAACCTATAGAATGTCACCTGAAAAAACGCGAATAGTATCAGAACAAGTAGACGAGATGCTAAAGGCTGACGTCATCGAGCCTAGCCAGAGCCCTTGGTCAAGCCCCGTACTAATCGTCAATAAAAAAGACGGCAAGCCCCGTTTCTGCCTAGACAGTCGCAAGCTCAATGCAGTCACAAAAAAGGACGCATACAGCCTGCCATACATATCAGAGATATTAGACAACTTGAGAGAAGTGAAGTATTTAACAACACTGGATCTCTCCAAAGCCTTCTGGCAAATTCCTTTAGCACCAAAAGACCGGGAAAAAACAGCCTTCTTCATCCCAGGACGAGGAGCATACCATTACAAGGTTTTACCATTTGGGCTAAGCAACTCAAGCAGCTCACAACAAAGACTAATGGACAATCTATTTGGGCCACAGTTTCAAAACAAGGTGTTCTGTTACATAGATGACATAGTGATAGCGTCATCTACATTCGAAGAACATGTGTCACTCATTTCAAGAGTTCAACAAATATTAAAAAGGGCAAATCTAACCATCAATCTGGAGAAATCTAACTTCTTCAAGGACAGGCTAAAGTTCCTAGGGTACATTGTGGATGGTCTGGGTCTCAGAACAGATCCGGAGAAAGTCAACTCAATCCTGAAATTCCCGGTACCAACAACAAAGAAGGACGTTAAGAGGTTCTTAGGCACTGCGTTATGGTACAGACGGTTTATACCCAACTTCAGTACGATTGCTGCACCTCTTAACAAACTGACTACAACGAAGAAAGGAGCCCCGGCTTTTCATTGGAACACAGAGGCGGAAAGGGCGTTCATGGAATTAAAAGCACATTTAATAAAAAGCCCGGTACTAAAATGTCCAAAATACGACGAACCATTTCAGGTACATACAGACGCAAGCAACTTTGGCATTGGTGCCATGTTAACACAACTACACGAGGGAGTAGAACACCCAATAGCATACATGAGTCGGTCACTGAGCGGTCCGGAAAAGAACTATAGTGTAACAGAACGAGAATGCTTGGCGGTGATAGCCGCATTAGAACATTGGAGATGCTACCTAGACAATGGTCACAAATTCACGGTGTATACTGACCATTCGGCACTAAAATGGTTTATATCTTTGAACAATCCAACCGGCCGGTTAGCTCGTTGGGGCATACGGCTTAGCTGCTTCAACTTCGAGTTAAAGCACAGGAAGGGCAAAGACAACATAATACCAGACGCATTGTCACGGGCTGTACCAGTATCTACCATATCCACGAAACAATGCAAAGTCACCGACAGCACGGACGAATGGTTCACTAAAATATGCAACGGCGTGACTAGCTTACCGCAGGCATACCCCAACTTCAAAATAGAGAACGACGTACTATACAGACGAACTGACATAAAGGACTTTGTAAACAATGAGTTCGAGTGGAAAACGGTAGTACCACCCGAAGCGAGAAACGCAGTATTTCGAGAAAACCATGACTCACCTACAGCCGGACACTTCGGCATTTTTAAAACATACCATAGAATAAAGTTACGGTATTACTGGCCGGGGCTATATAAGGACACGGTAAGCTATGTGTCATCTTGTGAAAAGTGCAAAGCACACAAACATGACACTCAAGCATCCATCGGTAAAATGGGCCGTCCCAAACAGTGCTCTCGCCCGTTTCAGACAATTTCGACTGATCTAGTAGGACCCTTACCGGTCTCTAAAAAACAACACGTATACATTCTCGTCGTCACGTGTTGTTTCTCTAAATATTGTTTAATCTTCCCACTACGCAGAGCTACCGCAGAACCAATAGCCAAAATACTAGAGGACAGTGTTTTCATGGTGCACGGCATACCACAAACGGTATTAATGGATAACGGTGTCCAATTCATAAGCAAAGAGTTGAACACATTATTTACGAAATATAAAATTCCCAACATCAACTTCACACCTAAATACACACCCCAAGTAAATACCGTAGAACGGTACAACAAAACTATAATGACAGCCATATCAATTTTTACCAATAATGACCATCGTTCATGGGACATACATATCCCAAAGATCCAATTTGCGATCAACAACTCGATAAACGCGTCCACCGGTTACACACCAGCATATTTGGTTCATGGTAGGGAATTGGTAACATGCGGGTCACATTACTTACAAAATGATGACCCAAGTGAACTTAACCTATTGCCTAGAAACATATACGCGGAGAACCTAGGATATCTCGCAGAGGTGTTCAACACAGTACAAGAAAACCTCTGGCGTAGCCATCTGAAGTACGCACACCATTACAACACGAGACACAGACACGCACAATTCGAAGTAGGCGACATAGTGTGGAAAAAATGCTATTTCCAAAGTGATAAAGACGCATACTTTTCCAAAAAACTGGCCCCCAAATTTATCAAAGGTAGGGTCAAGGAAAAGCTATCAAATTTGGTCTATATCCTGGAAGATATGACAGGAACAAACCTAGGAAGTTGGCACGTCAAAGACATAAAACAACATTCGGTATCGTCTATTGCATCGGTGAGACGAATAACATAAACATTCCTCAACGATGTGTGTACGAATGCAGATAACGGTAAAGGCCGTAACACACTGCATTAAAATGCATTCACTAACAGTTTATATAGTACATCAGTACAGTTACACAATAGGTTTTGATAATTATTTTTTTGGAAAATATAAGGGTGTTAGCACACCGTCATATAACTTTAGTACATAGGTGGCACATATAGGTACCACATCTCGTGTCAGGTTACACGCATACATATGATCATACGGAAGTTTCACATTTACACTTACATAATAATTAAGTAAGATATAGTCATTACATATTCATCACAATTATCTTCACACAAAATTCCAAACACTCAACAAGCAGTTTTTTTTTTGTTTGTTTACATAGTGTGACACTGGCCTTAGATGCAACGATGAATAACACGTTTGCATCAACACGATTACGTCAGCAGCTTACGCGCAAACAAAATAAAACTTGCACAGGGGAGATTTCATACGTACATACATACACATTATTTATTTAAATACATTTTACACTGACATGGTGGCAAACAAGGGCACCATATTTTGTTTAGATATTTGGCAGAATGGCCAAAGATCAATGATCTTCGTCATTTATTAAGGTTGACATAATAGTCATAGTCAACATTCTTCTACTAAAGTTGAGAATAAGCATTTGTCTTTTGTTATTGATACTAAGATTGCGAATATGCACTTGGTTTTTTATTTTATTTGGTTAAAGGGCTAAATAGCCTAGTAATTAGTTAGGGACACTACACACTACACACTACACACGACTTTCAAATAAGTACACAGAACAACGTGACAAACACATGCCGTGTTCGTCATGGGGACATAAGGGTTAATTAGCAACACGAAGGATTCTGCAAGTAAATTATTTTCTATCACTTTTCTGTTTCTTGGTTTGGTTGGGAGTTTTCTGTTAGTTGGAAGCATGAGTCTATCCCTAACAGAGTTCGTCGTTTACTGTTAGTTGGCAGCATGGTCTTGCCCTAACAGAATTATGGTGTAGGTTTGTTACTGTTACGAGGAAGCATGAGGCTTACCCGAACAGAATTATGGTACTGTTATTTGGCAGCATTTGTCTTGCCCTAACAGTCGTAGGTGTAGATCACCGTTATGTTTATTTTCGTCATATGGCTAATCCTACCACTCGGAAGCTAGAGGCTTGCCCTGGGGGATAGTCCATCCTATGAGTCGGAAGTGTTACACTAGCCCTAGTAGGATGTTCTTCTCTGGGACGGTTGTATAAATCCCAGCCTTCAGCAAAAAGCCTTATTATACACACCCCACTTTCAGGCGGTGCGTATTACCTGAACCTTCAACCCAAAGCCTCAAATACGTCTTTTCTCTTTCTGTCCTATAAGATCCTTCAGAATCACCTTAATACATCCTGCGAGTTGGTTTCATTAAAGTTAAGGCCGACTCTTCGCTACACCCAGCATCATCTCATTCACACAACACACTAACATACACACACACATAGACGAGTATTAGGTATTATGTTAGGGGCGTTCGAGGACGAACGCAGCATTTGACGCGTTAGGGTACGTCAAACGCTCACCGGGGAGGGGGAGTATGTAACGTTGTGGAACAACGGGTGCAATTAGGGGTTCAACATTAGGGGTTTTAAAATGAAAACGTAGATTAATAAATGAAAGCGCCATCTACCGAGTTATTGTCGCAACGGCGGAAGCCTCATTCGTATTTAAAAAGCGGTCTTGACGTTTAGTAATTTCGAGTGGTGCCGCTAGAGGCGCTGTACAAAAATATAAAAACAACCGCGCGCGAATTTCAAAGCCCCATTACTCAAATAATCTAAATATAAGACACTGTGCGTAGGTGCATCAGAGTATAATTTCAAAGTGAAGAAATATTGTTAGGAGCCAGGTGCTCCCAAAGTGATCAGCGATTTAGCTGCGAGCGTCAATAACCCCATCATTGGGTGAGTCAAATTATTTATAATGAATCTAGATTTTTAAAACAGTGAAAATTAACGGCTGTTGGTCAACCCTGTTATGGGAGGGTAGATTAAAGGGGTGTGAAAAAAATCTCTTTGTAAAAGTAGAATATCAGCAAACATTGTGAGACCCCCGATTCCTGAAATGGTTAACAGGAGTCGGCTGTCTTAGCAATGGGCGGGAAAAAGGGTTCCAGCTAACCCGTCATCTGGAACATTCCAGGGTCCACCCTGCGGGTTCCAAGCAGGAACGTCCACCCTACGGGTTGTCAGCATCCACCCTACGGGTTGTCAACGTCCACCCTACGGGTTGTCAGCATCCACCCTACGGGCTATAGAAGTCCACCTTCGGGTTCCACGAAGGTGAAGACGCACCCTTCAAGTCTACGAGCAGTCACCCACCCTGCGGGTCGAAAACACCGTGCCAGCCGAATTTGTGGACGGCACGGCTACGTCGCGGACTGCATCAGCCTTGAGAACCACTAAGATAAGTCGGAACCCTGCGAAGGCCTTCGGAGATCGCACTTGCTGCCCGAAATTACCACGACCCCGAGCTTAGATTATAATACACCATCATTTGAAATTTTAATTCTATCTTTTTATTTCTCTCTTCTCCTTTTCTGAAAGCCTTCAGCTTTTCAGTATCTATATATGTATTTAAACAGTACGCTATGTTAGACTCAATACTACAATCATTCTCGTTTTCTTCATTGCATGCATCGTAATATTCTGTTTCATAATCTTGTAAATATTTTGGTCTTTTAGTTTCTCTTTGCGGTCTTGTATTTGTATCCTCTTTGGAATTTAAGTCATTACGATTTTCAATATCTTCACGTCCTGTGTTTGTGTCATTTTCATCTTCATTGTAATAATACCTTTGTTGTATCTCTGAAGTTTCATTTTTGTAAACTATATCTTTTTCATCAAATCTGACATCTCGTGAAATAACAATTTTGTTTTCTCTGGGATTCCACAAACGATATCCATTTCTTGCATATCCTACCATTCTCATTTCTTGAGCTCGTTCATCAAATTTATTCCCTCGTGGTATATAGCCCATGCTTTGCATCCAAAAACACGTAGTCTAGTCAAATCTAGTGACCCAAACATCACCTCTGCTGGAGTCTTAAAATTAATAGCAGATGAAGGGCATCTATTCAATTGATATGCTGAGGCTAATATGGCTTCTCCCCATAAATGCTTTGGAAGATTTGTCTCTAACATTTGCGTTCTCGCTTTATTGTACAAAGTTCTATTCATTCTTTTTGAGACACCATTTTGCTGTGGAGAGTAAGGATGTGTGTATTGAATATTTATTCCTTTGTTCTTGCAAAATGATTCTAAAATTCTATTTTTAAATTCTCCACCATTATCACATCTAATTCTTTTCACCCTAGTGTCCTGCTGGTTCTCTATAATTTTTATGAAATCAATTAAATTATGTGTTGCTTCATCTTTAGTTTTAAGTAAATAAACCACTACAAAATGTGAAAAATCATCAACTATTACCTGATAATACATTTCTTCATTCATTCCTTTTGTTTTTGTAGGTCCGGCAACATCAGTGTGCAGAAATTCACCAACATACGATGACCTCGGCCTTTGTGTATGCGGGAATGGCAGACGAGTTGACTTACCAATCATACATGGTCCACATGTTTTGTCCGAGACAGGAAGCTTCATAATTTTCATACTGTACCTGTTAACATGTCCTAAACGGTTGTGCCATAAAAACTCTGTATTCAAATTACATACATTGTGATTATTTTTTAGTAAAGATGCTTTTAGAATAAACAATTTTCCTTTACAATAACCTGTGATACAGCTATTTGAATTAATTTTATAAATGTTTACACTATTTGCAGTAAATTCAACATTAAAATTATTTTGCACAATATTTTTTACTGACAAGAGATTAAATGATAAGTTATCAATCAAAAGCGCACTCAAAGTTAATTCTCTTTCATTACAGATCATTTTCATTGTTCCCTGCTTCCTCGCTATAACACAGTCTCCATTTGCTACATAAATCTTTATTTCCTGTTTCAGTTCTATAACGTTACTCATGTTTTTCTCATATCTAGATTGAATTAGGTGTTCGGTACATCCTGAATCTATGACCCATTCAATATATTGGTCATTCTCTTCTATTAAATTGCATTTCTCAATTCCTGACAGAAAAGACAAGTTTTCATTGTATTCTACACTAGAACTTGCAGCATGACTATGACTCTGATTTCGGTTCTGACCTCTATATGATCTTCCATATCTACTGTATCCTCTGGTCTGCCTTCTATATCCTCGTTCTTGTCCTCTATTTCCTGATCCTCGATAATTTCCATCTGTTTCTTTTATACTATTTGACCTGCATTCATAGCTCTTATGACCTTCTTTTTGGCATCTAAAACACTTAATGATGTTCGACTTAAATGCAACTCCATCCACTTGATCATTATGTTTCACACTCTTCAGCTCCTCATCCAACAATCTAGCCTTAACAAAATCTAAAGATAGTTTATCATTTACTGTTTCCAGTGCAGTTACCACGGTATTATATGTTTCCGTTAAACCCAATAAAAGATATGTTATTTTCTCCTCCTCATCTAGCTTTTTGTCCGCATTCTCCAGTTCTCTTATTATCGACTCGAACTTTAAAAAATATTCTTCTAATTTTTCATTACTATTCAATTTTAGGGTTAACAATTTCTTTCTTATATGCAAGCGACTTACCATGGATTTTCTTTCGAAAATTGAGCATAGAACGGCAAACATTTCTTTTGCTGTAACGGCATCTTTAATTATATCTAAATGTTTGTCTGTTACGCATTGCACTATAAGAGACTTTGCTCGTGCATCATTTTTCTTGTCGATCTTGTCGACATCGGCGTCTAAAGTATCCAACAACTGTTTTTCTTCTAAGAGACATCTTACACGAAATTTCCAATTGTTGAAATTCTCCGCAGAGAGTTGTGGCAAATTAATGTGCGAATTGCTGCCCATAACCTTTTAATATAATAACTTGCGCAGTGGTAGATGGATGAGGATTCATTTGTACACAGTTTTACACAATCACCATATTTTTTTATTTCATAACAATATTAACCAACAAACAAAATTTCCATAGTAACAGAAGAGTATATAAATTACTCTATGCTTTGAACATTGTCAAAATTCTAACACTAGCGGCACAACTGAGGCGATAAACCTTATGCCGGCAGCTTGGAAAGAAGCGACGCATGCCATACCCTATCAAAGAATTTAGCGATGTCTAGGCTAATAGCCAGAGATTCGCCGTGCCTCTCCATAGCCTCAGCCCAGGTGTGCGTTATGTACGCTAGGAGGTCACCCGTTGATCGTTTCGGCCTAAAGTCATATTGGCGATCGTTAATTAACGAGTGATTCTCCAGATGGCGCATGAGCTGTTTGTTGACGATTAGCTCGAACACCTTGCAGATGACGGTGGTTACGGCTATGGGGCGATAGTTGGCCGGATCCGACCGATCCCCTTTCTTGGGGATCGGCTGGACGTTCGCCTCCTTCCAAACCTCCGGCACCTCTCCCGATGAATAGGAAAGGCGATACAGTCGTGTTAGCGTTGGAGATAATTCAGCTGCACAGTTCTTCAGCACCACTGCCGGGATGCCATCAGGACCACTGGCTTCCGCGTGTCGAGTGACCGTAGCACCGCTCGCACATCGCACTGCCAGATTACAATATCCGGCATCGTGGTTCTCTCTCTTGAAGGCTTTCTTGGACTGGACTGGACTTAGTGGCTCTGTTGTACGCTGCTTTGAAGCGGGCCACATTCGGGTCGCGCACAGCCCGAGCCCTGATCCAGGCGCGGTAAGCCGCCTGTTTTTGTTGAACAGCTACGGCGCACTCACGCCCGAACCAGGGGTGGGCTTTGCGGATGCTGGCGACATCAGTGTATGGAGTATAGTATTCCATACCTAACGTTATCTCACCAGCAACCGCAGAGGCGCTTTCCGATGAGGCCCTCCCCGCAAAGCAGCGCTGACTTCACGGGACGGCTGCATAGTATTCTCGTAGTCTGCTGACGAGTGGTGCCACAATCGCCGCATCACCTCTACTGCCCTTGCTGGAGGTGACACCTGCAGGCGGGCACGCACAACACAGTGGTCGGATAGACCCAGTGGGGCGCTAACCGACACACTTTACTGTGCTGGGCAACTCGTCAGCAGTAAGTCCAGCAGGGCGGGTTCGTGGTCTGACCTGTCCGGTATGCGCGTAATCCCGCGCACTACTTGGGTCAAACCATGGAAGAGAGCTAACGCATGGGCGGCCCGTCCCGCTGGATCGGTCACGGGAGACCCCAGCCACTCAGTGTGGAGACCGTTGAAGTCCCCCAGAAAAATCAACTCAGCGTTCGGGAACCGCACCTGCGCGTCGTCAGCCCCCTCGCTGAGGTGCTGAAACCGCCTTGTTATCTCAGCTGTCCCTGTGTGAGGGCGATAGACACGCACGTAGATCTGACTCATGGAGCCGTGATCTAAAGACGGAGAAGGAAGGGTTGTCAAGGCAGCGCAGCCGGCGACAACAAACATCCGCCCTGACGAACGCGCGCACACCAGCTTTATCTCGAAATTGTTCTTCAATGATATAGCCAGGGTAATACAAGTACGACTGGTCGGCAGGGCGGCGTATTTGCGTCTCCGTTAGGAACATCACAGCTGGCCGTGCCGTCTCTAGATGGTGATGGACGACGTGTTGAGGTTGGCATGGAGTCCGCGGATGTTAGCGAACTCCACCTCGAATCCGGGATTAGTTGCTGCGGCCACTGTGGTACCCTTTTTTCTTTTTTGCGCTGCCATGATGTTTTTGTGATGAGGGAGACGTGAAGACGGAGCGACATTTGCTGCAGCAGTGAGTGACGAGGCATAGGGGCTAGCTAGCTTCATCTATGACTGTGTGGTGAGACGGAAGTCGACCCGCCGGACGGAAGGGCCCCCGTACCCCCCCTCGAGTGTGGCCGCCGGGACCCAGTCCGGTCACCATCCGGCACGACGAACCACATCGGGATTATGCGCGGCCTGGTGGGGCAGCCACTAGGGTGGTTAGTCCCAGTTGGGCCCCTGTACTATGCCGCGGGCAGCCAGCGGCAAAACCGTTTCTACGGGTCTTCCTGGCCGGCGGGTCGACCCCAGTCAGCCACACTAGAATTCGCTTTGCGCCTACTGGTCCCTCCTGCTGCATCAAACGTCGCCCCGGGCCCGGCTGTGCAGCTGCTGAACCCCGAATGCAACCCAACCGAGGCTGGGTTACTTGGGGGCTTTTCACAGCTGCACGGTGGTATCCCCCCGGACCAACACTTTGTACCACCTGGCACCTACATGGGAGCCTAGGCCACCATTTTGGTACCTAAAAACCGCGAAGCCTCGTTTGTTTTTTAGCAGGTGCACCACGTGCAGGTGAGGTCGCTTGAGCCCCCAAAATTTGGTGGTGGTGGGGCCCCTTACACCCAATCGAGTCAAGAGTACATGGCCGGCATTGTTTTAACTGCAATCTGGAAATTAGCGGCAAAAAGATGCGGCAGTTGGGAACACCATCCCACTCTGGTCACAAGGAGTCACCTCTACTGCATGTGCAAGGAATGTTTGACAATCTATATTTCGTTGGGCGACTCGTGCATTGCTCATGCACGAGCACGAGTCGCCAGCGAAATATAGCAGAGCGGGTGCACGATCTGCACCCGCTCTGCATGGGCATGAGTAGCCCATTCCATAGATAAGTCAGAAGTCTTGAGGGACCCCAGCCACTCATTCAGTGTGGTGTCCTTTGAAGACACCCAGAAACACCAGCTCAGCGTTTAGTGTACCTAACATAGGTATCATACTATCGTTAGGGTGGGGTAGTTGTGTGTGGGGTGGTGAAAGAAATAATTAAGTAAATGTTGTTAAGTGTAATAAAAATAATTCATTTTTTTTTATCTCGAAACACACAGAAATGTTTCATAACTAAGCGAGTACGGTTTTTAATGCACTAAACCTTCCTTATTATGAAATTGAGTTCAGAAGCAAAAACGAAATGCGGGGACGCGGCGCTGGAGGGCACGGCTCTGCAGTTACTTGAATAGCTTTACACAGCTGCGCGGTGGTAAACCCACATCCAACACCAACCACGTGAAGACCTAAATGCGTCAGAGCTTCGCTTTACTCCACTGTCTATGAAATTAAACCATTTATGAATGTTGAATCCATCATGCAAAGTGTAGGCTGAATAGAATATGACCGTATGCCTCCGAAAGAAAAGGTCAATATAAAAAAGAAAATAACTCCCGCGTTTTTTTACAGTTGTCAAAAAGTTAAAAGTGTGCCTTGTTGTATTTTTGTTAGTTTAGATAATTTAGAACTAAAAAATACCACATTATTCCGTACAATACTTCCTTTTATGTTATATGTAACCTTATTTTAGTTATATAGCTATGAAAACTACAAAGTCGCCGGAGAATACCGAAATAACACCATCGAAAAAAAAACTCAAGCAAGCTCGTCTTCCATTTAAAGTTTTGAGCGATGTATCTCCCAAGCCAGATATTCCACCAACAAGGAAGAGAAAGCTCACGGACAAGGAGGAAGAACCGGTTTCAAAAGTCGGAAAAATATGCAAAGAAAACGATGTTGAAGATCCTGTTGTAATGAGTGATGATGAAAGTAAAGATGGACAAGACTCCAAAAAGGAGAAATTACCGAATCCTTACGTGAAGCTTGTAGATGCAGCCAGGAAGAAAAAGATGCAAAAATCTAAAAAGAAGAAAAATAACAAGAAATCCACTACAGCTGTTAATGATTCATGTGAACTTCAGTCTTCACAAAGTCAAGAAACTGTGTCGATGGACATTGCTGAGCCAGTAACAAAGGATAGTGTGCCTTTGAATAAGACTGAAAACACTGAATTAAGTGATGTTGAAACAAGAAATGAGAACAATGAATCCGCCAATGAAAATTGTGATAAGATTGTAGATATAAGTGAAACAGAAATGGTAGAAGCTCCAAAGAGCCCTGTTGATAGAGAAAACGATAGCTCTGAAGAGGTTGTGAAGAATCAATGTTGTGAGTCGAATCCTGATGAATCTGTTAAAGAAAATAACGAAGTTGATGAAAGTCAGTCAACCCCTAAACGCAGTATGAGGAACAGGACAAAAAATGAACCAAACAATAATTCAAAAAGTTCCAGTGAAAAACCAGTTGAGAAATCATCACCAAACTCTAAATTGAATGATTCTGTCTGTTCCGCACCTTCAACTCCTAAGAATAGTCGGAGCTCATCAGTTACAAACAGTCAAGGGGATGTGTCTCTGAATGAATCCAGTACGTCTGTCAACCTCACTCCTAAACAGGTAAATATTTTATTAATGAAAAAAATTAACACTGCTAGTTTTTTATTTATTTTTTTATTTATTTATTTATTTATTTATGTACATACACACATGTAACATGAAATGGAAATAACAGAGAGAGTAAAGTACAAAGGCACTACTTATTTCAATAGAAATCTCTTCCAGTAGGCCTGAGATAGGAGAAGATAAAAAAAAAAGAATATAATTATGTGTGTGTAGGTTAATAAACTTACATAAACTATGGCTACATATTTTATATAGATGATACCAAATTACATACATACAATAAACATACATATACTACATTCTATGTTATGGTAAAGAAAGGTAGTGTTCTCGCACTCTTCTTTTGAAACTAAAAATAGTTTGACACTTGTGAATGTCAGCTGGAAGTGAGTTCCATAGCCTAACCGCGTGAACAGTAAAGGAGTAGGAATAAAAGCCCGTCTTGTGAGGCGGACAAGAAAGACGGAAAGTGAGGTGTGACCGGCACAGGGCACCAGGCTTGTTCATAAAAGAGAAATGTTGCCGTAGATAAGAAGGATATGTGGGATTGTTTAGGATATTGAACAGAAGACACAATATCCGAGTATTCCTACGAAGACGGATTGGGAGCCACTTGAGTTCCGCACGAAACTGTGAGACATGATCATACTTACGTAGATTAAAAATGAAACGAATGCACAAATTTTGCAAGCGCTCAAGTTTATTTAAGAGCTCCTCAGTAGCATCCAAGTAGCAGGAGTCGGCATAGTCCAAGATGGGTTGGATTAGGGCTTGAGCCAGCGTAATTTTTGTCTCCAAAGGCAGAAGACTCTGGAGACACCTGAGCGTGTGGAAAGTAAAATGCACCTTTTTACTGACTGAGTCGACCTGTGCCTTCCAGGACAAATTCTGATCCAATATGATGCCAAGATTTTTCACAGTGCTGCTATATGGTATGGAAAAGCCATCTAGCAGAATTGGTGGAAAAGATGTTGTACCTAGGTTTCCAATCATTTGTCTACTACCGATAAGCGTGGCCTGAGACTTGCTAGGATTTATTTGTAACCTACACGATTTTGCCCACTGACTAATAGCGCCCAGGTCCCGATTCATTGCAGCAATGGCAGTCCTGTACTCGTTTAAGGCAAAATGACGGTACAGCTGCAGATCGTCAGCATAGAGATGGAAGTTAGAGGAAATAACTCGTACAGCCGAGTTGATGAAAGGATATAACACGCCACCCTGAGGTACGCCCGCACCGAGGTTAAACCATTCTGAGTGAGATTTATTAAGTCGAACACACTGCGAGCGTCCCCGAAGATACGAGTCAAACCAGGTCACAGTGTCCGTGGAGAAATTTAGGGATTTTAGGATTCCAAGGAGGATATCAAAATCCACGGAGTTAAACGCACTACTGAAATCCAGTAGCACAAAGACCGTGAGCGACTTTTTCTCCATGGCCCAGTGGATATCATCCGTGACCTTAAGAAGAGCCGTCACGGTACTGTCACCGGGCCTAAAGCCAGATTGGAAGGAACTAAGTAGGTTATTCTGTGTTAGGTAACTTGACAGTTGACGATGTACTAAATGCTCAAGGACTTTGGACAGGAAAGGAAGAATGGAAATGGGTCGATATTGTGACAATAGAGTAGGATTCGTGACCTTGGGTAGTGGAATAATAAGTGCTTGCTTCCAAGCACAAGGGAAGCAACCAGAGAACAGCGAAAAGTTAAATATATGTGTTAGGATGGGAACTAAGGAGGGTAGGATGGGATTGAACATTTTAGAGCCTAACTCATCGTTACCAACAGCAGAAGAAGTTATAGATAGGAGTGATTTCTTAACGTCCGAACGATACGAGTTTAGTGCACATGCGAAAAGGAACCCGAAACGAATTGTCGTTTCTAATTCTTAAAGATATTTGGAATTGAAATATGCAAACAGAATATTAGTAGGTATTGAATTTAATGAAGTAGAGCGCCTCTGGTGTTCACTAGTATACCTCTAGTACAACTGGTGGGTAGTCTGCTTGTCTGTCACCTTAGTGGTAAGAAAAAAATTTAAACCAATAAGTTTTTCTCTGCTATCTGATAAGCATCTACATAAATAGTATCATAATACCTACATTATACTGGGTCACTTTTTGCAGCATTCTGTAGAGCTCTTCAACCTAATCTCTGAGGAGGAATTATCCCTGTATCTCCATATCTGTCGTTCATCATCATAACTTTACAGGCCAATGTTTTTTCACTGGAGTTCCATAGGAACTTGTGACCCACAACCTATCTTCCTTGTATTTCCCTCCTCACCTCTGACTTGAATCTGTGTGTCTGTAGGTTTTCAAATGGCCACTGTCAAACCACCTGTGAAAGTGATCCAAATCTGTGGATTTATGAGTGAGGTATTGTTCACTATTTCAACTACTGTACTGCATAAGAGTTATTACAATCCATTACTAATGCTTTCATATTTAGAGTAGGAATATTACATTTTTTTGCCGTAAGTTACTAATCGGAAAGTTGAATTTAAATACAAAAGACACTCAATTCTTATAAAAAGAAGCTATCCAAGTAATTTTCAAAAAGATTTTATTTTTGTGATAAGTTTTGTACCTAATTTGTTTTTTGTGATAAGAGTTTAGTGGACATGCGAAAAGGAACCCGGAATGAATTGTCATTTCTAATTCTTAAAGATATTTGGAATTGAAATATGCAAACAGAATATTAGTAGGTATTGAATTTAATGAAGTAGAGCGCCTCTGGTGTTCACTAGTATACCTCTAGTACAACTGGTGGGTAGTCTGCTTGTCCGTCACCTTAGTGGTAAGAAAAAAATTTTATAGGAACCAATAAGTTTTTCTCTGCTATCTGATAAGCATCTACATAAATAGTATCATAATACCTACAATAAACTGGGTCACTTTTTGCAGCATTCTGTAGAGCTCTTCAACCTAATCTCTGAGGAGGGATTATCCCTGTATCTCCATATCTGTTGTTTTTTTTTTTTTTTTTTTTTATACTACTTAGGTGGCAGACAAGCTTACGGCCCACCGGAAGGTTGGTAACCGTAGCCTATAGACGTTTGCAACACCAGAGGCGCTACACACGCGCTGCCGACCCGGGCGCAGGTTGTGACGACCCACAGTTGAAATTTTTCAAGCCGCCCGTAGGGCCTTCAACTTGGCTTAACGACTGCCATTTTACTGGCAACCGGGACCAACGGCTTAACGTGCCTTCCGAAGCACGGAAACGCTCGTAAATAATTGTCACAAAGTGGTCCACGTGGTGGTCACCCATCCATGTCTGGCCATAGTAAATGTTGCTTACTGCAGTGATCGTTTACAGAACACTGAGTCCGCGGGGCCACGAGCGCTTCAAAATGTTCATCATCATAACTTTTACAGGCCAATGTTTTTTCACTGGAGTACCACAGGAACTTGTGACCCACAACCTATCTTCCTTGTATTTCCCTCCTCACCTCTGACTTGAATCTGTGTGTCTGTAGGTTTTCAAATGGCCACTGTCAGACCACCTGTGAAAGTGACCCTCAATCTGTGGATTCATGAGTGAGGTATTGTTCACTATTTCAACTACTGTACAGCTTATGAGTTATTACAATCCACTACTAATCCTTTCCTATTTAAAGTAGGAATATTACAGGCTACACTTTCACAGGATGTTACTTTACTTTTTGTCCCACCTTCAAGAAGAATTAAAACCCAACAGCTTTAAGCAGCTCCGGTCACACTGTGTCCCAAATGTACATGTCCTAAATTATGGCATTGGCTAATTCCAATAAGTTGCATTCTGATACTACATTGATAGTATAAGTTTCAGATATCAGGCTTATTCCATTTACTAAATCGCTATCACTTGAATTTTTTCAGATGCAGAGGAAACTCGAATCTGCTAAGAAGAAGGAAGAAAAAGAAAAGGAAAGAATAGAAAGAGAGAAAAAACGACAGTTAGAAAAGGAGGAGAGAGCAAAGTTGAAACAAGATAAGGAAGATCAAAAAAAGCGTGAACGAGAAGAGAAGGAGGAAGCTAAAAGGAAAGAAAAGGAGGAAAAAGAAGAACAAAGGAGAAAAGAGAAGGAAGAAAAAGATAAGCAAAGAGAGTTAGAGAAAAGTGAGTATCACTACAATAAACTCTTTCGGAGATCATTTTTATGGATTATGTTCAAATCATTATCCATAAGACGTTCATGATGTGAATTTATGATGTTAAGGCAGTGTGCATTTCATTGTGACTTTCTGCACCTTTTAACCTAAACCTAACATTCGAAAATCAATCAGGCTACTGATTGACTTTGAAGTGTGTCATTAGATTCTATTACACACACACATATATGCTCACGCCTTTTATTCCCGAAAGGTGTAGGCAGAGGCATATTATATGCCAACATTTCACCTTTTAGATTTTTGTCCCACATAATAGGTGGTGAGCCATATTGAAAGGAGCAGGTCGTGACTGCTCACTATTGAAATTTTTCAAGTCGCCCATAAAAGCCTTCAACGTGGTTTAACAACTGCCATTTTACTGGCAACTGGGATCAATAGCTTGACGTGCCTTCCGAAGCACGAAACGCTCGCAAAAAATTGTCACAAAGTGGTCACGTGGTGATCCCTTTGATTCTTATTAACCTGCTTCTTTATGTCACATACAGTTACAGAACTCAGAACAGTCATTATTGGAATTGGCAGTAAAACACGTTTTGGATGGGTCTAGTCTGGTTAAAAATTAATAAAAGATAGGCACAGTCACTTGCAATGAGGATTAAAAAAAAAATACTTTTCTTATTTATGTTTTTGAACTGAAAAACTAAACAATTTCTTACAGAGCAAAGAGAAGAAAAGGAGGAACAAAAGCGAAAAGAGAAAGAAGAAAAAGAGGAACAAAGAAAGAAAGAAAAAGAAGCAAAGGAAGAAGAGAAAAGAAAGAAACAAGAGGCTTTAGAATTAGAAAAACAAGAGCAGGAACTCAAAAAGAAAAAAGCTGCAGAAGCCTTTGTTAACTTCTTTGTTCCAAAACAAAAATTGGATAAGGACTCGACCACCATTTGTTCAGTCAATAATAGCATGCTGTCCAATTTTACTGTAAAAAGTGACATGAAACTGGCCCCTTTAGTTCGAGTTGATTTTACTGATATTAAAAAATCGAATTTTGATGATTTGTTTAAACGGCAAACGGAAAAAGTATTATACATACAATCTCTTAAAGATGGTGTATCGAAACCATTGTCAAATGGAAAGACGTGGCCTTTGAGTGATAAAGATGATGATGATGATGTTTTAATAATTGGTAAGTATTCTTTTAAAAGCAGGTATTATCTTAAATCTGTGTATAATATTTAAAAGATCGTTTCTCTGTCGAACCATAAAAACCTGGAACGACCTGCCAGCGCACGTGTTTCCCTCCTCTTACAATCCTGAGTTCTTCATCCGGAGCATGAAGAGGCACATCATAGGGCCGCCAACTTGAGGGCCGCCTTATAGTCTTACAGACTGGCACGGTGGCCCATAGCTAGATGTCGCTGTGACTTTCCATTGAACGGCGGCATCATTTTGGCGAGCCAAATATAAACAAAATAATATGTTTTAATTTTTATCGTTATTTTGTCTATCCCATAGCAAAAGTTTATATCAGCTTAATTTGAGCTAGATGGCATTGCGAGATTATCCCAAATAATGTTTATTTATTCAAAACTGCCACAATTTCTGAACTCTCTGCATCATAACCTTATCCGTTTGTCAGCAGTCCCAGTATGTCGTAAAGGAGCAAATTATTTTAACATCTTAATATTAATATTCACAGAAGACGCCGAATTACCACCAATAGATGGTGCTGCTGAAATACTGGCAAGTGAAACAGCTCCCCGTGAGAAGCTTAGACCTAAACTATTGAGTTTCCATGAGAACCGACGACCACCATATTGGGGCACTTGGCGTAAGAAAAGTACTTCCGTCAAACCTAGGACACCGTTTGGTCAGGATCAGGTATGTCATTTTCAGCTAAGATTTTCTTATGATTTGCGATTTCTTTTATAAAAAGTACTTGATTGCTGTTATGTGAATCAAGACTTCACACCTTATCAAAAGCTATCTCGAGATATCAGATTTGGATCCAACCATATAAAAAAAAGATTTGAACCATCCAAGACCATTATGCTGCTGATTCACAATTTTGTGACCTGCAATATCCTTAGGAACAAACCCCTATCAGTCTAGTCTAGGTCACACGCAAAATAGGTGCAAAAATGATGTCGAGTTGCGGAAACCAGCTCGTGAAAACCTAGAACCTAGTCTAGGTCACCAATTGCAGTGACCTCACTCATTATGTGGAGATTAATTCTCAGTTTTTTGTGGCGAATATAAGGAAAACCACCTCGATCCTGTTTAAGCTTCTTTTCCAGACAAGGGCTCAACTCCGCAATTTTACTGGTTACTTTTGTTCATTGTCAGCTAGAAGTTCTATAAAATAAGTGAATGTGACTTAGGACATGTTACCCAAAATAGTAAGATTTTGCCATATAAATTACATTTTTTTATTTATTTAGTCTACAATTCGACAAAATAGCAGTCGCTCCTCTATATTGGTAGTATTTAAGTAGAATTAGTGTAGTAATAAGTGCAAAAAGGTGGTTTATACTATCCAAATAAAATTTTCAGAAACTAGAATACGAAGTAGACAGTGATGACGATTGGGAGGAGGAGCAAGAAGGCGAGAGTATCGACGGAAGCGCAGCCGGAAGTGACGAGGAACCGGACGGAGACGAGTACGAGGTGGACAACGTGGTGTTTGTGCCGCATGGCTACCTTAGCGATGAGGTGAGTGTGCTTGTACTTAAGCTGTGTTTGAATTAGTAAGGATTTGCCTCACTGGCTGCAGTCCATGGTGCGGTCAACTTGAATGCAGCCTGCATTATGTATGAACAATATTTAGTATATTAGTACCTGACTACTGATTTAGAGGTTGTGGGTTCGATTCCCACCCAGGACAAATCTCTTGTGTGATGAGCATATTGATTTGTTCTGTGTCTGGGTGTAATTTACTCGTATCTATAATGTGTATGTATTTAGGAATATATATAAGTATGTCTATCAGTTGTCTTGATCCCATAGCACAAGCTTACAGCTTAGTTTGGGCCAGAATCTAGCCCAAACTAACACATCATCTAGCCGCTTGATGATGTTGTGTGAGAATGTCCAACAATATTTATTTCATGTTATGTCAGTCTCTACTAGGTGTAACAAAATTACCTCTCCAAATTTCGTCACGTGACGTGGCATCAGTCAAGAAACATTACACAAATGAAGAAAAAAAATCACATGAATACTTTAACCGTAAAGCCGTTTTAAAGGTCCTAAAAATTCCCTTTTAACTCTTTCTATCGCTACTGAGCGGCAGTAGAAAGCGACAACGACAGCCAGACGGGTGCTCTGTGTTTGTTTTGCCACGGCGACCATGTTACCTCGAATTGCCGCGGTAAAAAATGAATTCTTAATGTGCGACAAAAAAATTTAAAAAAAAATGAAAAAATTTACCCCCCTTTTTTATTAAATATTTGTATTTGATTTCCGATGCCAAGTCATCTCATGAAATTTGGAGAGGTAATTTTGATACACCCTATATATACTTTGTATAGACAAACGATCTGAAAGTGCGGGCACGCGGACGACACAGGGATGCCTACTGACACGTAGACAGGCATTGGTGATCTGTTCCTCTGCCTGGATTGGTGATCTATTCCTCTGCCTAGTTCGCTGATCTGTTCCTATGCCTGAATCAGTGATCTGTTCCTCTGCCTGGATCGCTGATCCGTTTCCTATGCCTGGATCGCTCATCGGCTCCTCTGCCTGGATCACTGATAGGTTCCTCTGCCTGGATCGCTGATAGGTTCCTGTGCCTGGATCGCTGATAGGTTCCTCTGCCTACTTCGCTGATCGGTTCCTCTGCCTGGAGCACCGATCGGTTCCTCAGCCTGGTTCGCTGATCTGTTCCTCTGCCTGCATCAGTGATCTGTTCCTCTGCTTGTCTCACTGATCGGTTCCTCTTCCTGGATCGCTGATCGGTACCTTCGCGTGGATCCAGACAATGTGACTCACGGTCTGCCTTCAATTTGACCTGACCAGAGAACGCCCCCAGTGTGCCTGCGCAATCCTTAGGAATAGCGTGCCATCGCATCGGAGTCGTCGAGAGTAAATCAGCAGTTCTCAAACTATGGCTCGCGGCCCACCAGTATGTCGCGGGCAAATATGACACATCGATCGCAATCAGACCGAGCTATAAACTGTACAGCTACTGGAGCTGCATGTTTTCATTCCAATTAGAACGATTATATTATACTACCGGCACTTTCCTTAGTGGCAAACACTGACAACCGAAAATTGCACTACCCTACCATATCACTGGTAGCCAGGACCAAAAGCTGAACATGCCTTCATAAGCACAAAAACAATATTCAATAAAAATTGCACAAATGGTCACGAATCTCAGGCTTAGCGATCATTTATCTTGCTCAACACAATGATCGTTAATATCAAGCTTACACATGAACCAGAAAACCTTTTAATAGCAAAAATCTTAAATATTTTCCATTTTTGTTACAGGAAGCAACAATGGATGAAGAGGACGTAACGTCACTTTCACCAGAAACTCAACAAGCGAGACTGAAACATTTAGAACACGAATTCGAATCTGAAATGAAAAAACCTACAGAGAAACTTAAGCCAAGAATGTACGGGTTACTGTGGGAAAATGCAGATGGCGGCAAACCAGAAAAATGTGTAGACGCATTGTGGAATTACTTTAGTAAAATGTCGATGATTATGAATGATGTTACTCAGCTTCTTGTACCAGCGAGTGAGCCTCAAGAAAGTGAAAAGAAAAAAGTAAAAAAGAAAAAACCAGTCACACAACCCGCAGATGGTGAAACAAAACAAAAAAGCCCTAAAAACGACAAAAAGAAAAAGTCCAAAAACGATGACAAAGAAAGCAAAACGCCTAAATCAGATTCTAAAAAGACAGTTCCGGAAGTAAAGAAAAATCAACCTGGTATTAACATGTTTTTGACGAAAATCAAATCGTCATAAATATTGTAATTTTATAGTTTGAGCTATTAAGGGTTAATTCGCTAAAAAGAGGAGACATCTCGCTACTGTTGTTAAATAACAATGATTATTGATACTGTTGATTGATGGCACTTGATGGAACTTGCTACACATATTCTTTTGGATCGACTGCCTCTGTGGCGCAGTCGGTAGTGATACCGCCTGCGGCGCTGGAGGTCGTGGGTTCGATTCCCACCGGAGACAAATATTTGTGTGACCCATAAATGTTGGTCTCAAGAGTCTGGATGTTTCTATGTATACTATGTATGTATTTAAAAAGAATATAAGTATTAATATCCGTGGTCTGATACCCGTAACACAAGCAGGTTATTCCTAGCTTACTTTGGGATCAGATAGCGTTGTGTGAAATGTCCGTGAATATTTATTATTATTATTATATTTTGAAAAACTTCACTTGTAGTACAAGTGAAGTTTTTCAATATAAATAACAATGCTATGATTACTTCAATCAATCAATCAATCAAATCAGCCTATAGCAGTCCACTGCTGGACGTAGGCCTCTCCTAATTTACGCCACAATACACGATCCTACACCTTCCGCAACCAGTCCCAGCCTGCGACCTTTACCAGGTCGTCGGTCATGCTTACATTTTTCTCTATGTTTATAACAATAACTACCAACTTGCTGCCGATATGTTTCAATGTATCATCACTTCGATCAAACAAACTATTGAAAAAAATTAAAATTTTGTATGAGGAATAAAACAAAGACATTCTGATTCAAAGGCTGGACCTAGTTTGATTATTTACATATAGTAGGCGGGTGCCTTTAGTATTATCAAATCGCGTCTCCTCTTATATGCTTATGAGTACGTTATGCATAAAAGTACGTTATCCTTTAATTTTAGACTAGTTTTAAATTTTAAGTTTGAAATATTTAACGAGATTTCTCAATTTTATTTATTATAATGGTTCTCAAGCTTAACTCAAGTCTTCAATTTATCATTTCCATATTGTATAACAACCGCATATAATAATAAAAATGTTATATATTTTTATACCGTATAAATAATTCCTAGAGATGAACTGTGTATGTAAATATTTTGTCGTATATAGCCTGCACGACATACAAATATTATTCAATAAAACACGAAAAATGTTGAGTATTTTGTTTTAATGAACTCACCTTGGCGATTCATCCATATCAGGGTTTTTATAATACTAATGTGGCAGACAAGCTTACGGCCCACCTAATGGAATATGGTTACCATGGCCTGAACGTTGCAAAATCGCGCTGCCGAATCTGCAAGCTTCTAAAACCCAGTTCATTGTGCCATTGTATCTCTCATATCAACTAAAACCTAACGGTGTCTTCGGGACCCAATCCTCCCTCGCTTGCAAGTGGTGCACTTGCTGACTACGGGACGAGGTCATAGGGAAGAGCAGGACACTCAAAACAATCCTGTGCCAACCTGTCTGGCCAACATAAGGTCAATCGTTAATAGAGCGAAAATTCGGAGCAGCCTACGTCTATCAATGGACTGCTATAGGCCGATATTTGATGGCCTCCATTCTCTACCTTCTTTATTTTCGTGCGCGATTGTTTGTTATACGTGTAGCTCTCCAACACACGCCGTTCGTCTTAAACCGCGGCGCTGACTCATGATGATGAAGGTAGTTTTTTTTTATTCGAATATCTGTGAACGTACTGTTAAATAGGTACACTTCAGACATAAAATAAAACCTGCAAATAAAACTTACATCTGCATTTATTTGAGCAGCGTCACACCCATAGGTTTAGAATTTTTCGCTAGTTACACCCTAGCGAAGCTATCGGTATAAAGAGAGCTCACAATATTCTTACCGGCCATTTTATACATTCTCCCCCAGAAGCTGCTAATTAGACAATACCATTTAATTACACAATATTATACAGAACTAACTTAGCAATTATTGACAACTAGCTGTTTCCCGCGGCTTCGGGTAAAATCATAACCCTCGTTTTGCGCAGTCGGTTAAAAAGTCTGCCCTGATAATTGCACTTGCAGTAATCGACATTTTTGAGATTTTCACTTTTTTGCAGAAATGGCATCCTAAGGACATAATCTATACGTAAAAAATATATCTGTAACTTTTTCTCTATTACAAACGTGTTTTTTAGGTACTATGAAACGCAGTACTTGCACCTAAATGTAACTTGTGCTACAAAAATTTGAAGTATTAAGCATATGCTATAAGTTTATGCAGTACTTGCTACGATTACTGCGTAAGCTTGTAGCATATTTTTTTCTGAAACGAATGTTTACTTAGCCAATCGTAGTATTCTACAATCCTGCGTTTACGAGAAGCGAGAGTGACAGGGAGCTATGTGTGTACGAATGCCGCACGGTATAGTGCGGTGTTTCATTTTAGCAAATCAGTGCGTCGACGTCACTCGCTGACGTGACAGTGTGCTCCGCGTGATTGGTGGTCAAACATTCCAGTATTACGGTAAGTATACCGTAACTCAAACCAACCATGTCATAGTCAAAACCGGAGTAGTTTTGACTATGACAACGATGCATGCTAACATGTGCTAATACGTTTGAACTCGTCAAACGTATTAGCACAAATTAGTTAAATAAATGTTGAAGATGTCACAAATAATTCACTTGAAAAAAGCGCCGAAGAACTAATACAGCACCTTAGTAGCAAAATGTGTTACACATAATCCTTACTGAAGATCTACAGACTCATTTCACTCCTGAGCTGAGCCATGTCTACAAGTTGTTCTGGAGAGTAGTCATAAACCGCCTCGCTGGGAAACTCGACAAGTTCCAGACAAAGAAGTAAGCCGGGTTTCGAAAAGGCTTTAGTACAGTGGACTACATCCATTCTGTTCGGCAAATTGTATGAAGTCCAACTAGCACAATCAGCCGTTGTGTATGGATTTCGTAGACTACGAGAAAGCCTTCGACTCTGTCGAAACCTGGGCAGTCCTAGAAGCTCTGCAGCGGTGTCATCATGATTGGCGGTATATTGAGGTGTTGAGGGGCTTATATGATACCGTTACCATGACCGTCCAGTTGGAGGATAAGAAGACCAATCCGATAGCGCTGCGCAGAGGTGTGAGACAGGGAGATGTCGTGTCACCTAAGCTCCTCACTAATACGCTTGGGCCGTCTTAAAATCGTTGGCCTGGGATGGAAGGGGCGTGAATATTAGCCAATGACATCGTCATAGTAGCAGAAAAGCTGAAACCTTTTAGCGGGGTGCTGCACAGTTTAAGTGAAGAGTCTCGACGTGTTGGCCTCGGTATAAACTTGAACAAAACCAAGGTCATGTTCAATGAGCATGTCATGCCGGGACCAATAGCTGTCCAAGACTACACTTACCTTGGGCAGGACATTTGAAACGAGTAACCTGGATAAGGACATAGCGAGAAGGATTTGCTTGGGCTGGGCAGCATTCAGCGAACTGCATCGGGTTTTCTATTCGCCGATACCGCAATGCCTGAAGATGATAGTCTTCAGCCAGAGCATTCTACCAGTTATGACCTACGCCGCCGAGACGTGGACACTCACAATAGGGCTAGTCCACAGTAGGGGTGTCTCTGAGGGATAAGATCCGAAACGATGTTATCCGCCAGAAAACAAGAGTGGTCGACATAGCTTGCAGAGTATACGTTTCGAAGTGGCTGGCCACATTTGTAGAATAACTGATGCTCGATGGAGCAAGCGTATTCTGGAGTGGAGACCGCGACTTGGTAAATGTCGGGTAGGACGACCCCCTGCCAGAAGGAGCGACGATCTAAAGAAGGAAGGTTGCAGGGATTGACTGGATGCGAAAAGCGCGGGACCGTGTGTTGTGGCGAAATTTGGAAGACGCCATGTTCAGCAGTGGACTGCTATAGGCTAGATTGATTGATTGACTTTTGAAGTGCCTTTGATTTCGGAAGATTAACTTTTTTTTAGTAATTATGAACATGAAAACGAAAGATGAAAACTTTAACATTATATTTAACCTTTTGTTTTACGGTACACCTGTAGTCAGACCAATTTCAGGTAACTTATAAATAACCGAGTTTTGTATAACTCCCCCAAAAGGACTTATCACAGCTAACTCTTATATCTTAACATACGGGGCGTCGCGTATTAGGTAATGTATGGTAGGCTTGTCATGCCTATCTCTCTTATTGAGTTTATAATAGTAAATATAGCTACAATAAAAAAATGCTACTTCCCGATATCCGTCACATTAAAATATGTTACATTATTAAAAAATCTCATACTTGTTTGCATTAAATTTCTTTAAAAACGCAAATATCTGAAAAAAATCTTTAGGATGCAATTTCTCAAAACTATGATTTTTAAGATAACGTAGATAGGTCTGACACGGCAGTACAGACAGTCTGTTTAACTAATACCAGAGGTATGTAATATATTCAATGATTAATAATTACAAACGCAGTACTAAGCACGTGCTAGGTGAGTTTGCAGTAATAAGCACTATTACTGCATGTGATCTTAGTGATACTGTAATGCTCGCAAGCCCAGAAAGAGCACTAAGCATTTTATCTAAATAAGATAATAAAATAAGGAAAAAAATATATCAATAGAAAGATCGATTTTTTTACTATTTTTAAGTTACATTTTAAAAGTTATAGCACCGATATTTCTTCCTTAGATATGACGAAATATGTTTTTCGCGCTTATCTCGAAACCGCTATTTTGCAAGTACTGCGTTTGCAATAACGAGGGCAGAAGTAGCCTATGTCCTTCCCAGGGCCTTCAACTATCTCTACCAAATTTCATCTCAATCGCTCCAGCCGTTTAGGCGTAAAAGCGTAACAGACAGACAAGATTTACTTTCGCATTTATACTATTAGTAGGGATTACAATTAATAATTTTAGGGTTCGATATAACACAAAACACATAGTTATCATGTAAGTTAAACAATTAAATAGCGATGTTGACTATGTTGGGATAAGCGCCATCTATTCTCAGTATTGGTCTCATCTCATCTATAATTATTGTGTCATTTTCATAACAGTACCGTATCCTTAGACCATATATCTGATGATCTAAGACCGTATCGGATACAATTCAGTTAATAACAATCATAATCCCTTCCAAGTTGGTATCAGACTTCTGCCTTAGATACATCCTTTTCTGACTCGTTCATTCTATTCCAAATTTGAACTTGAAATTTTTATTTTACTGTTGCGACATAGGTAGTTCGACTTCTAGTCGCTAGATAGAGCTGCATGGAATTTTTTTAACTCTATTATTGCAGCCGTCGCCACAGTGTTTTATAATAGCTCAGTAGCGGTCACTCTTTTTTATGGCCAATAACGATAGATATAAACGTAGTACAGCATAATATGACACACCAAAAATAAAAAAAAAATTAGTTTTGAAATTATGAAGCTTTTCTTAAAAGGTCATAGAACTTTGACAAAAACATTTTTACAGATTTTGCTCGAAATAATCAAAATTTATGGTGGTTAAAATTAGCAATGAATGGAGGAATATATTCGTAATGATGTGCAGAAATTACAAGTCTGCACCTGCCCTAGCATACGAAATAAAAATTCATTTGCAAATTTTAGAAAAATAAATATAAAAACTTTTCTAGTGAACGGTCGCATTTTTTTTCACTATCTAACTAATGTCCAGTTATGTAGCTTCCTACTCATAAATTTTAATTTTTTTCAATGCAGGACAGCTGAGATAAGACGTTTCTAAGTTTTTTATATATTTCTATGGAAATAGGGTTGTCACAAAAAATTTTGATGTCTGAAATTTATAATATTTAGAATGATGATACAATTGAGATATAATTATGGCTTGAAAGTTTTGGAATGGGTTAGTGATATTGTAGGTAACAATTAATATAAAAAGTGTACTTGTTTATTTTAGCGAGATTTTGAAAATTATAACTTTTTTTTTTCATAGGAATTCCTTGACGGCCGCATTTTTTAAAAATGTTTTTTGTTAATTGCGCTGATGAGTACTACCACAAAAAAATTACGCGCTACAAGCACAGGACAGCTGCGATATTCAGTTTTTAAGATTTGAGTTAGTGTTGTATCTCAAGTCAATGGTATTGTAATATTTTTATGGGTTAGGAATCAAAAAGAAATCCAAATTTATTCATTGATATTACACTTATCTTCTTGCGATATGGCAAACTGAACTATACCATAGAAATGAGTGACAACCCTTACCCCTCAAAACTTTAAAATTGAATTTCAGAGCTATCCTCGGCTTGTAGCGTCTAATTTTTTTTTGGTAGTAGTACTATCCACAATCAACAATTCGGCATCTAAAAAAAATGCGACCGTCAAGGGATGCCCCTAGAAAAAAATAAATAAAATAATTACAAAAAAAAATATTTCCGCTGAAATAGACAACATTCGTTCATTTTTTTAATAAAAATTCTCTCTAAAATAGTTTCGCATTATACACCATTGCGGTTATACACCATTAAAATCGTTACGACTTAGTTTCTTTTTATAAACGTTTTATTTAATTGAAATTTAGGATTGTTATTATTATTTCAGTTAAATGTAGTTTACTCTTCATATACGTAAACATATAATTAATACAAAAGAACAGGCTGTTTTGATTAATAATCATAACACATAAAAAAATTAAGGACCACAACTGAACTATACCATAGATTTGAGTGACAACCCTAACTCAAAACTTTAGAGCTGAATATCCCAGCTTTCCTGGGCTTGTAGCGTCTAATTTTTTTTGTGGTAATAGTACTATTCACAATTATCAATTCGGCATCTAAAAAAATGCGACCGTCAAGGGATGCCCCTAGAAAAAAATAAATAAAATATATACAAAAAAAATATTCTCGCTAAACTAGACAACATTCGTTCATTTTTTTTTATAAATCGATGCCACGACTATAACTTAATCATGGAAAAATGAAACAACGAAAATAATACGAATAACAAAGGAGATGAAGGGTTTCTATGGTTTCTATGGACTTTTCGCGATTTCTTAATTTTTTCTAAAACTATGGGTGATAAACATTTTGGAGTTTAACTATCTGCTTAGTTTGGCTATTATCCATCATAAAACATAAAAAGAAGAGAGTAACCGCTACTGAGCGATTATAAGACACTGCGTCGTCGTCAGTCATCGCGTCAGTTATTGTCATTACTTCAAAGTTCAGTTAGCTCTATGCTGTGGTAATTTTGTGTACCTACTTACCTACTATGCATTATACAAAACCTGTTATCTGAAATATAAACCGGTAATCTGAAATACTTATATCAACGAAGATAGTCATATAGAGCCGTACTACGAGCTGATTCACCCAGTAGTGATTACTGGGTGTTGAAAGTTGAGACGAGATGGTTGTTACGCTACGGCTACGACCAATAATGCCGAAAAAAAGGCTGAAATAAAATCTGCCCCGTAAGAAGTAAAAATAATTGATAACGGTTTGATTAGCGCCTTTTTTATGTGAGGGAAAATCCTCATGGATGCTATGCTGGACTCCTACTGACTAAAAAACCTCACGTAACGCCCAACAGCCTATGGTTGGGGGGAGCCCCGGGTAAGCCGGTAGGATATCCCAGGACAATAGTGGCTTATAACAATTTAAGACTCCTTAATCCCGACACTACTGTACTCCGACAAAGCGTTTCTTCCTTTGTCGGAGTACAGTAGTGTCGGAATTAAGTTGTTTCGATCTAAAATATAGTCGAAATTGAGTCGTATCGGAGTTTCATGTTGTCGAAGTAAAATCTTGTCGTAGAAGGATTTGTCGAAATTTAGTTTGGGAGTCGCTGGAAATACACCATGGCAGCCTCACCTACCGAATGCCAAGATACTTACAGGGTTACTACCTTGTTTTGTTTTAAACACGAGTGCATCAGTAAGTATCTGCAACGCACACAGCATAAGTTAGCCCGAGTAGGTACTAGCACTGCGGTGAGTGCAGCGATAATACGGCGCTTCATGCACAGGCGGATGAGTGCTCAGCATTTGAACTGCAACATCGTTGCGGGCCTGGGCGTAGATGTTCTCACGCTGGAGACTATGGTCTTCAATGGGAAAAAATATGAAGCCGCTGAGTCTTTTGTGAGCAAGTTGTGTTTACGAAAGAAGCAGCGAGAGAGGAAACTCCCTCCCAAGTTCCGTAGTCGACGGCAGAGTCGTCGCACACTGCAATACGCTCAGGACTACCCGCCTCCATGACGACGAGTGGTCGTCATGCCGGTCTTACAGAAGCAGATCAGGGCGATGCACGGTGGGCCGAAAATCGGCTCTCATATATATAAATATACTAGCTGACCCGCGCAACTTCGTTTGCGTCACATGAGAGTGAGAAAGAGAGTTTATATTAATAGGTATTTTAAGTAGGTAATAATTATAATCCCGTCGTATTTACTCTCGTTACTCTCGCCGCGTGTCTTAGTAGGTAGGTATATTTATTAGAGGTGGGGTAGGTTTTAATATTTAAAGTGGTATAATTTTTCCCGTCGCGTCGCTTATATTCATTACCATCAATGATGTTACAATAAAAAAAATTACCTTTAGAGTTGAACCGCACAGTGATATAATATTCCCCGTCGCATTTATTTTTGTCCGTTTTTTGCATCATTTGCGAGTCCGACTCGCACTTGGCCGGTATTATCTTTCAGTTGACTGGCTACTGCTGCAGAAAACGTTTACTCCCTTCCCGACGCGTCGAGTTGCGTCGCTCATAATTTAAAAAAATATTAAGAAGGTTATTGTAAGTGAACCTTAAAAGATAGGTATATGCTGTTCAGGATTTTTTTTGTAACTTTTAAGATGAAACATTTTGTAGTACACAATTTTTACGTAACTTTAACCATTTACGCAACGTACGCAATGAAAGCTCTCAAAAGAAATACATTTTCCCCGTTCTTAAAACATTATTCATGGCTGCTACGCTCCTATTTGTCTTAGCGTGATGTTTTATAGCCATTAGCCATCCTAAATAAATGGACTAAAAAACTGTGAAATTATTTTTGTAATGCAACCAGTAGTTTCTGAGATCCTAGCACAAACAAACTCTTCAGTTTGATAATATTGTGAGCTAACCATAAAAGAAAGACAAATTAGGTTATTGTGAGCGAACCTTAAAAGATAGAAATATGCTGTCGCGGACTTTTTTATAGAACTTTTTAAGAGAAACAATTTTGTAATACACAATTTTTACGTAACTTTAACCATTTGGGCAGCGTACGCCTCGGAAGCTCTCAGACGGCAAAAATAATTTCCCGTTTTCGAAACATTCTTCATTGCTGCTCCGCTCCTATTCGTCTTAGCGTGATGTTATATAGCCTATAGCCATCCTCAATAAATGAACTATCAAACTGTAAAAGAAGTTTTGAAATCGAAGCAGTAGTTCCTGAGATCCTAGCGTTCAAACAAACAAACAAACAAACAAACAAACAAACAAACAAACAAACAAACAAACAAACTCTTCAGCTTTATAATATTAGTATAGATGTGTCATTTGCTCATGACGATCATGTGCAATTTATTTTAACGTGTTTTTTGTATTCATATTATTCAAGTTTATATTAATATCTGCTTTGTATGGTTATTTACTGATTATAAGTACATGAATAATTTTTATATCATTTATTTTTTCTCCTTTCAACCCAAAAACCCCGTTTCATGCTTAAAAATAATATTTTAAATTTGAATGATTTAAAAAAAAAAACAGCAGTTACAACCGTAAAATATTGTACACCAAAAAATCATGAATAATTAGCCCTAAAACCATCTGTGAGGATATTACGGTTTTCCTTGCCGTTTCAGAGAAAATTGAATTTTTCACACTTTCTCCATACAAAGTTTTCGTAAAAAAATTATGATTAATTGGTTTATGGACTGATTTGACCCAGAAGTAATTTTTGTATAAAGTAATAACTAATGAAACCAATATCCGCCCAAAAACCGACACTTAAAAATTTTAATCCCTAAGTCTATGAGAGCCGATTTTAGGCCCACCGTGCGATGGCGTGTCTCATCACCTATCAAAGAAATAGAATAGTACCCTATTCCCATCCCGATACACCCGAATCTCCCAAGAAATTAGATAAAACCCAAACCCACGGGAGGAATTGCGATGGCGGACAAAGTCTGTTTCGTAGCCCTTTAAACCTGCCGGCATTTTCGATCAGTTTAGTGCAAACTGCCGGAAGTGATCAGTAATGTCACATCGCATCGGGGACACCGCAAGTTTATAAATATTTATTTTACGACCGTTGTTACTTTTCTTTCATTTCGTGGCAGTCAAGAAAGTTTTTTCGAACAAGAAATTGATGTCATTGCTAGAAAAACAACAGTTCTCTTGTTTTACTTCGAAATGTCCGGATGATTGGTGCTTAACTACCGGAATCGAGCCGTCCCATTCAGCTTACATAAAGGTTTCAGCTTAGCGTTCCCAGTAGTTCCGCGGCAGTTGTTCCGCGACGGAACTAGTGAGACTTTTTGTCCCAATAGTTCCGTGGCGGAACTAGTGAGACTTTTTTCCCAGTAGTTCCGCACCACGGAACTATTGGGACATTTTTATTCTCAGTAGTTCCGTGGCGGAACTAGTGAGACTTTTCTATTCTCAGTAGTTCCGTGGCGGAACTAGTGAGACTTTTCTATTCTCAGTAGTTCCGTAGCGGAACTAGTGAGACTTTTCTATCCCCAATAGAACTATCATGGATCTTTATGGACATTATATTAATGTCCACTTTAATACCTTAAAGCCTTAAAGTATTTTTATGTTTTACGAATGTGGATCTTTTAGGACATGCAAGTGGAAAAAGATCCATTATACGAAGAACATCTAGTTTAAAAGTATAAAGTAGTTAAATCATTTTCAAAACAAATAAAGATCTACAAAAACAAATAACATACATACATACATATGGTCACGCCCAGGGCCGTCTTAACCGGGGGTTCAGAGGCGCGGCCGCACCCGGGCGCCGAGCCCGAGGGGCCGCAGGCCGAGCTCTAAACATTTCGATATTTCCTTACCTAATTAAACTTTAACTCATAAGTACAATATTAACGCCATTCCCCCGTTTCGTAAACTAACGTCAAATAATCACCTACATGCATAAAAATATAAGCATCACACATATTAAATTACCATTGTATTATTGTCATACCGCTCACGATATGCAAGGTAAGATAGCTCTTATTTCGATATTCATAACAATTAAATTTATTTAACACTAGCGGACGTCACGCGGGCTCACCCACGTAGTTCCCGTTTCCGTGGGAATACGGGAATTGAAAATAAAATAGCCTATGTTCACCGCAAAGACTGTAGCTTCCCAACAGTGCGTGACGTCCGCTAGTATTTGATGACTTCGAAATAAACGTTTGCGGATCATGCAAATATTATAAGTAGGTATTGTTCCAATGTGGATATGAAACCCGAAACATCAGTAACAGCCGTCGCTAAGTGCCACCTAGGCAGTCCAGTCAGACTGCCAGAGAAACTTTTGCATTACGAATGCCTTTTGTAACAGTCCGCAATATAATAGGTTCTCTTACTACAAAATTACGTACCTACTAAACATAAACTTAAGTTTTTAGACAAAATAGGAATTATCCAATTCACTTTAAAGAAAGACAGTTAACGCCGTTGAAAGGGCTAACGACCTTGACCATACAAAACACGCGTTCTTCCAGCTAGCAAATTTAGTATTTTGTAGCTTGTTTTAGTTGTAATAAATTAATAGATACTCATGCTTATTTAAAATCGAAGAAGAGGAAAATAAACTTAATTAATAGATAAGAATACAAAAAACCCGACTGCCAATACCTAAACATACAACTGAAAAGCAAGAAACAAGCTCTACATTTCTTTTGTAATTTTCTTTACTGCTCGTTCGCTCTAACTTTGCCGCTCGGCTCCATACTAAAGTCGAATTTTTAATTAGACGAAGTAAATTGACAGCAACTAATGTCACTTCTTCATATACTGTTGCGTATTTTCTATGACGAAGTGACATTAACTACTGTCAATTTACTTCGTCTAATTAACAATACGGGTATACGTCTCTACGCCAACGGCAAAGTTAGAGCGAACGGGTAGTAGCTACTTACTGTTTTACTTTGTCGGCAACATTTGCAGGCGGGAACAAGCTATGTCAAGCGAGTGATGGTTTACAAAATAGCTACATGTTCCCATTGCTTCTTCCTGCCTGCAAATGTTGCCGACAAAGTAAAACAGTAAGTAGCTAAAGAAAATTACAAAAGAAATGTACTTAGAGATTTTTTTTTTAATGTGAGGGAAAATCCTCGTAGGATGCTATGCCGGACTCTTACCGACTAAAAAACCTCACGTAACGCCCAACAGCCTATGGTTGAGAGCCCCGGGTAAGCCCTCAGGAAGGATGTCCCGTGACATGTACTTAGAGCTTATTTCTTGCTTTTCAGTTGTATGTTTACTTGGCAGTCGGGTTTTTTGTATTCTTAATAATTAAGTTTATTTAAAACTTTTTAGTTATATTAGTAGTGGAGTTATTAATTTTCGTACCTATAGTGAAGGGACATTTCCAAAATTCAACCTTAATTATTATATTTTTTTGGTCATATTTCCGGTTCTACTCAATCGATTGCACTCAAACAAATAAAAGATTTTAGGTCACCACCAAGACCTTATAAACAAATAATACCGCATCAAAATCGGTTCAGTAGTTTTTGCGCCCTTCGCAGTCAAATAATTATAGCGCCTAAAATCCGCCATTTTGGTTTTTAGGAATTTTATATACCTAGTGTCACTCACACAAGCACGACGAATCAAATGACACCTTGTATGTTAAAATCCGTCAAGCCGTTAAGGCTGTAGAGCGTACAAGATAAAAATTCAACGTTTTCATTTTAGCGCCATAAGTCTACCATTTTGATTTTTTTGAAATTTTAATGTACCTTCCTGGTGTCACTCACACAGTCACGACAAATCAAATGACACCTTGTGTGTCAAAATCCGTCACGCCGTTGAGGCTGTAGACTGTAGAGCATGTAAGAAAAAAAATAAACGATTTAATTTTAGCGCCAAAAGTCTGCCATTTTGATTTTTTAGAAATTTTAATGTAGGTACCTGGTGTCACTCACACAATCACGACGAATCAAATGACACCTCGCATGTCAAAATCCGTCAAGCCGTCCAGGCTGTAGGATGTGACAAAGAATTGGACATACATATACAGATGAATTTTTCAAAAGGGATTGGATGGCCAAATCCGAAACTATAAGGAATAGCGAAAAATGCTCAAAGGAGTCACGAGCCCGATTTTGATGAAACTGAAAACCTCATCATTAGATTTTTGAAAAACCAATAATCCAAGCTGGGAATCGAACCCATTGATTATGAAAAAAAACACACCCTATATTATTTCACCATACGATAGTATTGCTATTAAGGATCTTATTCTGGGAAATAATGATATACGGCAAACTAAAAGAAAGTGCTCATCTTTAACAAAATACAATTTATTTTGCTTACGTTGACTGATTAATTGTTCAAAATGTAGACCATTGTTTTCAATACATAGCTGGATTCGAGACCTCAAAGATAGTACTGCATTCAATATTTTTGATTCCGTTTAGAATATTCTCCAAATAATCATTCTGAGCGTGATTTAAAACACGGAATAGTTACGATCTATTCTGGGATTTTGAACGAAACAAACTATGATACAAAATTTAGGTACATGAAATATGAAAATTCCAAGCTTTCCTTAAATTTGCTGTATATCATTACTTCGCAGAATTTGATCCTTATCAGCGACAGTATCGTATGGTGTAATAATAAAGGGTGTGTTTTTTATTTCCAAATCAATGGGTTCGATTCCCAGCTAGGATTACTGGTTTTTGAAAAATCTAATGATGAGGTTTTAAGTTTTATCAAAATCAGGCTCGTGACTCCTTTGAGCATTTTTAGCTATGCCTTGTAGTTTCGGAGTTGGCCATCCAAGCCCTTTTCAAAAATTCATCCTGTATACATACATACCTACATAGTCTCGAAATACATTACCCTTCTTCGGCAGTTCGGGTAAAAACAAATTTATTGGGTGTGTTTTCTTCATAATATCTATTGGCATACCTACACATTCTTTTTATACGCGTCAATAAAAATTTATGTCATAAAATGCCTTCATCTCAAAATTTGGAACAAATTCATGATGCTGGCACAACAAAATCTTACACTCCAGTGTAATTAGGTCAAAACGAGGACATTACTGACGTCTATCTAATATTTACCTAGCCTAGGCCACTTAGGTACTTATTAATAAGGTAAAAGCGCCCACACTTTATCTCACCTGCTGCGTTTCAGTCTCCAGAGGCACCCACCTACACTAAACCTGCTATCCAACAGATGAATGAGATTGCAGTCGCTCCCATAAAGCAACGACATCATTATAATTATATTACCTACTACATAAGCACCTAAGTGTAGTCTAGAACAACAACCCATCTAGTTTGAGCTTTTGAGACCAATTAGTCTAAACGGGACATCGATTTACCTGAAATATTACCACAAAATCGGTCATAGGTTACTTATGATAAGTGGTAATCTGTTGAGCGCAGTGGAGCCCAATACACGAACCGTGGCGTGCCTTGCGGCGCATGATCGGAGCACACCGGTCACCCGGCGGCGGCAGTATCTCTACCGTTCTCGCACTTACTGCACGCCTCTCACATATCCATCATCTCAATAGCTCTATAATAATGACAGATATTGCCCCTAAAAATAAACGGTGGTCCCTCGACAGTAAGTGAAGGGTAGACACCCTCTATTCTAAAGTAATGGCCACAGCTAATTCGCTACTCAAGTGCTAAAATATCGTGTTTCTGTTTAAGTGTCGTGAAGTGGACGTTTTCAGTGATTGAAATAATAAAATCTGTGCTTAATATTTGAGACAAAATATTATTTAATAATACAAACATGCGGCAAGATACAGAAGGTTCGTTAGAAGAGCGTGTAGCCGCTTTCAAGAGCGATCCGCAGAAATTTCGCCAAGCCAATGAATTTGTAGACCAACTGATACACCAGGCTAAGAAAGAAGCAGAAATAAAACAAAAAGACAAAGAGAGAAATAAATTTGTAAGTATATATGTATATTATACCCGGTAAGGAAAAGAAATAAGTGGAAATGATAGGGCGGTAAGTGTTAAAAGTGGTGTAGTGCAAACTGGCTTCTTCAAAAAATAGCAACGCTGTTTCATCCTGACTCGAGTATCTCTCAAAACACATCACTTTTTACCGCCTATAATTATATTTTTGCATGCATTTATAGCAATATTTCATAATAGATTCTTCATTCATTAGAATACATAGCGCTATTAAAATGTTAGGTACTGTGTCTTGTAACTTTCACATTAGAAGATATTAATAAGTTATGAAACGAAATATAATGTGTCTCTAAACTCCATTATTTGTCTTGCAAATGATACAGTAAATCTGAATATTTATGGTTCATAAAATTGGAGAGTTGCAGATTTTTATCACTAAATTATGAGTTATCATTTGTTTGATAAATGGCACGATAATAATACCTATAGTTTTAGTAAAACCATATTGATGTTCAATGAGATTATGGTGAGCAATCGGCTTATGTGGTTATAACTGATAAAGAGAGATGTGGAGTAGTTAGAGTGAATCGTTGTTTGATCGATGACAGTAACTCTTCAGAGAGGCACGAATATGTGAAGATAACGTCATACGAATTAGACTGTAAATAGGGGTAAATATAATATGTTCAAAATGACCATATTTGAAAATGTATACCGACTTACTACCACATAAAAAGCATTTGCTCTGAAGACGCATCGAATTATAGCTATGCTCTTAGAAAAGATAGTAGAGACATAGATTTCATTGATAATAAAGCTGAAACTACGAATGCTACAGAATTCCTTTCCATATTTTTGATTGCTCTCCTGAGAAATAAATTGGTAATGCTTTGATATAAAGTTGGAATTACGAACATGACACTATTGTTTCCGATGTTTTCCGTTGCACATTACTTTATCTGGTAATTGGAACTGGGCAGTCAGTAGGCACTCTATAGCGCTAATGTATGGAAAATTTGATGTTGACAAGTACGCAGCTATAAAAATTATACTTCGGGACGATTTCAGCGCCCAATTACAAAGCGATCAAGTTATGAATAAAAAAAACATCCTTGACAGACTGATCTCATACTGGTGAACAGATTTGGGTCAAATTTTGCAGTTTAGAGTTTAGATCTTTTCTATTTAGATGTACAGTACTCTCAGTTCCTACTTTTACCGTTGAATGAGATTTGTATAAAGTTGGCTTTCTATATCTACCTTCTTAAATAGAGAATATATATTAGCACCGTGTGCTATGGAGAAAATAATTATTTACTTGCGAAAAAACCTCTGAAAATCATCGAAATTTACTTACCTTTGTCAATTTGATTATTCCTGCTATTTCGATGATTTTTAATAATTTTGAGAGGTGTTTTTTCTAATGTATATAATTATTTTGTACGGTGTTAATGTGTAGTCTCATCTATTAAGACTTTAAGGTTTCATTTTAGTGTCATTTAATGAAGCGAGTTTTTGAATATTTTCAAAATCCTAAGTGCATTATTTGTGGACGCCTCCCTTAACACGTACGAGGTCATGGCGTAGAGAAGAAAAGCTCAAAATAAGGAAAACACAAAAAAAGCTCTATTACCTACCCGTCTGACCAGTGCGAAGTGGTATAGTAAAGCAATGGCGCTCTCATAATGATTAGCAGAAAAATATTATAGCAGTGGAATGCGATAGATTGTATCCTCATGATGTGTCACATCCTCGTATACCAACCATTGTTTGATACAGGGCTTGAATAGTTTTCCATAGGTATAAAGTAGACTCGTTCATTGGATTGCCAGGAACATGTGGTCGTTGAATAGGTTTCTTTACACCCTCGACAATAATGTCTCTTTTCGTAATGTTATTATGTTTCTGAACTCCTTAATATTCCTGAATGGAGTCTAGTAGCCTATATCCCCGAAGAGGGTGTGCAAAGTATATTATATGCCCTCATTTGAACCCCATCCTCCCCGTCAATAATTTAAACTGTTGGTTCTGAACTCTATAATATTCCTGAATGGAGTCTCTTAATACTGTGCTAGTAGCCTATATCCCCGAAGAGTTATGCAGAGGCATATTATACGCTCACATTTCGCTCACTAAACATTAGTTTAATTAGGTAGGTATAGTTGTAGTGAAAGCACCAACATTTTCTTGTCAAATACATCTCCTATTCTATGTAAGGTATTATACCTCGTAGTTTCAAGATTATTACAGACTTTGATTTATTATTATCTTCTACTAAATAAAGCTATAATAATGCTATTTCCTCACAGTTTGCGTGATGTTTGCCATTTATACGAACCCGGCAGCAATTATTTAAGCGTCGGCATTCTTATTGCAGAAATGTTTGTTCTATAATTATATTCTTTATCTTCCACAAACAGGACTTAGATTGACTATAGAAATACCTATTCACTCAGCGAATTACTGCTAAGTCATAAACACTTTTAGACTCACTAGTTTTTTCTATAAATTGCCAGCTTGTGCATCAATTTCGAATAATTTGTTGATAACACGAATGTAAATTATTTTTTTATATTTTTGTTACAGGAATCACAAGATCAAGGAAGCGGTAAGTCCAATTAATCAGTATTTTATACGTAGTTATAATTTATATTCTTCTTGATACCTAGAGTTGCCACTATTTAGCTTTTTAGCTTTATTTGAGAGTATAGGTATAGGTACATTATGCACATTCTCCCTTATTTGCACCCCTGCCGTTTTCGACCCACTGCGACCGAAGCTAACAACGAACGAAATGGGCATGTCAGACTCCGATCTACTAAATTCTGCAAATATGTAGATTATCTTAACAAGTTATCTTTCACTAAAACCATACGGTGCTCTATGAAGGGTCTACTTTCCCCCTGTATACTTGTCTATTAGTATATCTATACTATCTGTTCGGTGTAATGCTGACATCGAACATGTGAGGTATACTTGATCACGCGATTTATTAGGTACTACATAATAAATGCTCTATAGACAATTACAGACGATTAGAAATTTAGTGTATTTTAAGCAACAGTCCAATTCGGTAGTGCCTAACATTTTCGGTACTGACGCGATCGGGATACACTCCAACATTTAACATTTACATATTTTACAGTTATTTCAACATTTAAGTTAACATTTAAACATTAACATTTAAGTAGCATAAGTCCATCTATTATTAAAACATTTTTACATACAACAGTGACATTTCTCTTATAACACTCCACGCACTCTCGACCGTAGCCCCAACACTATCTATACTAATACTAATATACTAATAATATTATAAAGAAGTAAAGTTTGTGTGTTTGTATATTTGTTAAATTGTAAGGGGTAATCTCGGGATCTACTGAACCGATATTAAAAATTCTTTCACCAATATAAAGCTACGTTATTGTGGAGTGTCATAGGCTATATCTATAGCATCACGCTAGAGCGGAGCAGTAATAGTAAATGTTTCAAAAACGGGGGAAAAGTTATTCCTTTTGAGAGCTTCGTTGCGTGTGCTGCGTAAATATTTATAGTTATGTAAAAAATATGTACTTCAAAATTGTTTCTCTTAAAAAAGTTCTAAAAAAATTGCACGATAGCATGTGTCTATCTTTGGGTTGGTGCACGATAACCATTTTAATGGCAATTAATTTTTTTTACAATAATGCCACGGGATCCTCTTTCATAAATGAAATTGTTCTTAAAAATAATGCGACGGGAATACGCGCGACGAGAAACCTTTCTCTCTCACGTAGTATTGAATATTAACAACGAGACGCTACGGGAGTAAACGCAACGCGACGGGAGTAAATGCGACGGGAACAGGTAATATCTCTCTTATGTGGCGCAAACGAAGTTGCGCGGGTCAGCTAGTAATAATAATATAATTGTTACTTACGCGTGACTGAGAAAGGAAGTAGGTAAAACATAGGTAGGAATATAACAGGAAATAAGGAGGCGAAAGGGGCAAAGCTTAGACCATGTCCAAGCAAAGTCTATGGTGTCTAATCACAAAAATCAGAAAACTCTTTTCAGATATCTGTGTGTCTAATAATCTTTCTTTAAACCCGGGACATCCTTCCGAGGGCTTACCCGGGGATCCCGACCGTAGGCAGTAGTAGCTTTGGTGGTAGAGCACGTGTAGTTTTAGTCGGTAGGAGTCCGGCATAGCATCCATGAGGGATTTCTACACATAACAATAATGCAAGAAAAAGTAAGTGTGGCAAGTGGGATGAAAACGCTTGGAAGTCTATGAGCGGCCCCGAATCTATGTTCTTAAACCGGAATCTGTCATTAATAATGAAATTATCTTACAACATTACCTTTCATTTCATCGTAATGGACTAATATTTTAAAGTATTTTGGCCAATTTTCATCAGTCATGCCTACACACGGTCCAGTTACTTCACACTATCTAATTCAGGGCTGTCCAAAGCAGTGCCCGCGGGCCGCATGCGGCCCGCGGCGTCAGTTGTTGCGGCCCGCAGAATAATTTTTGTCTTCTTTATTTAAATACATTAATGAGCAAATTATTTTTCCCGCGACGTAATTGAAAAATTTTGAGTATGTATTCGATCAACCCGACAACATTCCAGGCCGAGCGTGGGTCATGGCTCTCGAGGAGCTTGAGCCTCGACTTATAGGGCTCTTTAGCGCATGCCTCGAAAAAGGCCAGTTTCCAATGGAACAGTCTGGAAGACAGGGAAACTGGTCTTGGCCATGAGCGTGGAGCCTGATCTGGCGGATAGCCAATTTGGCTTCCGTCAGGGGCGCTCCACCGTGGACGCGATCATGCGCATTAGAGGCCTGACGACGGAAGCAGTCTCTCAAGGTGAAGTGGTGGTGGCGGTGTCTCTTGACATCGCCAATGCCTTCGACACCTTGCCCTGGAGCTGCGCTAGGATGCGCTTATGTACCATGGAGTGCCTCCCTACCTCTGTCGAATTTTCGGGGCTTATCTCTCCGAGAGGGCCATAACTTACCCGAGCTGGCTAGGGCCGGGTCGGCGGGATGTGTCGTGCGGTGTTCCACAGGGATCGGTATTTGGACCGCTCCTGTCGAACATCGGTTACGACTGGGTGCTGCGTGGTCCGTTGCTCCGAGGGGTCGGTGTAACGTATTACGCCGACGACACCCTCGTTATGGCGCGGGGAGCAACGTACCGAGACGCAGCACTAAAGACCACTGCAAGGGTTGCTCAAATCGTGGGTCGGATACGGCGGTTGGGTCTCGAGGTCGTCCTTCTCAAATCCGAGGCTCTGTGCTTCCACAGACCTCGGATGGGGCCACCTGCGGGATCCAGCCTACAGGTAGGGGGCGTCAGCACCGGCCTCGAGCCCTCGATGAAGTATCTGGGGCTCGTACTCGGTGGCTGGTGGAACTTCGGACATCACTTCCGATATTTGGTCCCAAAACTGAGGGGAGCATCAGCCGCACTAGCGCGGCTCTGACACTTCCGAATTACAAGATAAAATGCAAGATCCTCAGTTTCTGACAACACTTAAACAAATTAGTTGCAAGGCGAAAACCACAATATAGCCAAACTTGTACGGGGATGTGAATGGATTTAAGGTCATAGCACACTATAACCACCCCGCTCCAACACCGCTCCCACCCAACACTGCCCTAAAAGAAGGCTACTGCTCGCAGTCTACGCGGCGACAGCTAGCACGCACCCAGCAGTCCACGCGGCGACAGCTAGCAGACGGCCAGCTGTCCACCCGCCGACCGCTCTCGCCTTTCGCAATAGACACAGTTCGCGATCGGTGCCGGTGCGGCGACTCCTAGCAGTAAGCGCGCGGGCACCGCGCCGACCACTCGTCTACAACGCACACCCAGCGAGGCGTCCACTCCCGAGCGGTCTGACGGCGGTAAGCTCGCTGACAGCGAGCTGTCCGCTAATTGATGATGGCAATGTAAAATATATCTAAAGAGCAATATTTAAAGCCTATATTTGAATTATATTGTTTTTGCCGGGTGGGAGTGGAGTCGTTATAGTGGGCTTTGACCTTTAGAAGCAAACTGAAATTGTTCAAAACGTCTCTACAACAAAACGATTTTTCTTTTTTTCCAAGTTGTAAAGAACATTATTTAGAAATTATTTTTTTTGAAAAATGTAACTTTTTAGACCACTTTAATTACATGGACGAAATAATCGTCGAATTTGAGCAGCGCTTCGCGGATTTTAAAAAAAATGGACTAATTTCGGACTAAAAATGGGCTCGATGATGGGCAGTAAGTACCTACCTTTGTGAAAGTGCATATTCAACAATGAAGTTTATAAAATCGAAATACAGGTCTTCATTGACAGATACTTCACTTAAACATGCACTGCGTCTAGGTACTAGATATTATTATTGAGGTTGATGTTGACAGAATTGTAAAAGACAAATTAATGAGAAAGTAGATAAAAAAATAATGATACCTATTATACATGTATTTTACTTTGTTAAATATTTTGCGGCCCTCCAATGTATTTCGCCATTTTTGTTGGCCCTGGGTCCCATCTAGTTTGGACAGCCCTGATCTAATTAATTAAATATTTCTTAATGACTTTTAATTTCTATTCATACTAATTACTCGTACTTACCTACTATAAATGAAATTTTAAATGTATTGTCTTCGTTGCTCTACATACGCACTTGGCTTGCGAAGATTTCACATCAGAAAACTGAGTAGTCTCGATTGAAATTCTCCCATCAGCCAATATCATCTCAGTTCGCAGATGAGGTTCGCCTCGTTCCACTAATCTTAGTGGTTTAAATCTTCAAAAAGCAACAACAATAAGAAAAATATATTGTAAGTCATACGTAAAACACTATTTTGCAATTGTAAGAGGTTTGCGTGAAGGAAAATGCACGTCACCTTCGCATAGTAATCAGTCAAGTGAAACAGAGCATCGCAGATTCAAGACTTGTGATAACCTTACTTAATTACTCTATATTCATACACAGTACTTACCTATCTATATAGATATTGTATGTGCTCGCGCATACCTACGGTTTAATATGTCAAGGATATAGTTTAATGACATCTCTATCTAAATATATATAACTCAAAGGTGACTGACTGACTGACATAGTGATCTATCAACGCACAGCCCAAACCACTGGACGGATCGGGCTGAAATTTGGCAAGAAGGTAGATGTTATGACGTAGGCATCCGCTAAGAAAGGATTTTGATAAATTCTACCCCCAAGGGGATAAAATACGGGAAGCGGGAACGGGAACAAATTTTACGCGGGCAAAGCTGCGGGTATCAGCTAGTTAAGGGGCGGTTAACCCGCACAAGTAGGCATTTGGCGCTCCCCTCGCCCCGGGCGCAAGACACACCGCGCGCCGGCAGCGGCAGTCAACTCTCATGCCACAGTATACAGTATAGTAGAAAGAAACAGCATGCTAACTTTGTTTGACGTAGTAAATGCATCTAACTTTAATAAGTGTAGTGATTTATTAGTTTCGTAAATAAAAATAAATGAGTTAATCGTAAATAAATTATGTATATTATACTATTATTTTTAAGCTAAAGAGTTTGTTTGTTTGTTTAGTTGTTCTAACTCTAGAGTCTAAGAGACTGCTAGGTGAATTTCAAGAGTTTCTTAACAGAATGTCCATTTTTGAAAAATACCAAAAGATATAACATCACGCTAAGGCGAATAAGAGCTTAGCAGCAACGAAACATTTTTCGACAACTAGGATATTTCATTTCTTTTGAGAGTTTCCGTTGCGTACGTTTGCTACAGTTGCATAAAAAATGTATATTACATAATAGCTGGTCATAAAAACATCTAAAGTTTTCTAAAGTTGGTATGCTAAGTATGAATCACGGGATCATTGTGCAATCCAAAATGGCCGCCGCGGTGTAATCACAAAATTTCATGATGGGTGTCGTTTAAAGGGTTTTTTGGTATGCTGAGTACGAATCACGTGATAATTTTGCAATGCAATATGGGCGCCGCGCCGTAATCACAAAATTTCATGATGGGTATAGTTTAAGGGGTTTCTTGGTATGCTGAGTACGAATCACGTGATAATTTTGCAATCCAAAATGGCGGCCACGGTGTAATCACAAAAATTCATGATGGGTATCGTTTAAAGGGTTTTTTGGTATGCTGAGTACGAATTACGTACTAATTTTGCAATCCAATATGGCCACCGCGCCGTAATCACAAAATGTCATGATGGGTATAGTTTAAGGGAATTCTTGGTATGCTAAGTATGAATCACATGATAATTTTGCAATCCAATATGGCCACCGCGGTGTGATCACAAAATTTCATGATGGGTATCGTTTAAGGGGTTTTTTGGTATGCTGAGTACGAATCACATGATAATTTTGCAATCCAATATGGGCGCCGCGCCGTAATCACAAAATTTCATGATGGGTATCGTTTAAGGGGTTTCTTGGTATGCTGAGTACGAATCACGTGATAATTTTGCAATCCAAAATGGCGGCCGCGGTGTAATCACAATAATTCATGATGGGTATCGTTTAAAGGGTTTTTTGGTATGCTGAGTACGAATTACGTACTAATTTTGCAATCCAATATGGCCACCGCGCCGTAATCACACAATTTCATGATGGGTATAGTTGAAGGGAATTCTTGGTATGCTAAGTATGAATCACATGATAATTTTGCAATCCAATATGGGCGCCGCGCCGTAATCACAAAATTTCATGATGGGTATCGTTTAAAGGGTTTTTGGTATACTGAGTACGAATTACGTGATAATTTTGCAATACAATATGGCCGCCGCGCCGTAATCACAAAATATCATGATGGGTATCGTTTAAGGGGTGTATTGGTATGATGAGTACGAATCCTGTGATAATTTTGAAATGCAATATGGCCGCCGCGCCGTAATTGCAAAAATCCATGATGGTTATCGTTTAAGGGGTTTTTTGGTATGCTGAGTACGAATAACATGATCATTTTGGAATTCAATTTGGCCGCCTAAGCTATTTAGGCCCACTTGCGCGAAGAGTCGAGTTAAATATATAAATATAGAGTTAGTAAGCTCTGAGTTAAATAAATAACTTCTTAACTCTGACCACGTCTTGCACAATTGCAAATTGGCACGCGGTTAACTAACTCACAGTAAACCGAACAAGTTTTTTTAGTCTGTGTCGTTCCATGCAATCCAACCACACATAAATGTTAGAACGAAGAATGGAACATGTGTCTCTATCTCTTTTACACTACAGTCTGCTACGTATGATTTACGATACTACCATTTACGATACCAATCATAAAATTTTCTGATTACGGCGCAGCGGGCATATTGGATTGCAAAATTATCACGTGATTCGTACTCAGCATACCAAAAAACCCCTTAAACGATACCCATCATGAAATTTTGTGATTATGGCACGGCGGCCATATTGGATTGCAAAGTTATCACGTGATTCGTACTCAGCATACCAAAAAACCCCTTAAACGATACCCATCATGAAATTTTGTGATTATGGCACGGCGGCCATATTGGATTGCAAAATTATCACGTGATTCGTACTCAGCATACCAAAAAACCCCTTAAACGATACCCATCATGAAATTTTGTGATTACGGCGCGGCGGCCATCTTGTATTGCAAAATTAGTACGCGATTCGTACTCAGCATACCAAAAAACCCCTTAAACGATACCCATCATGAAATTTTGTGATTAAGGCGCGGCGGCTATATTCGATTGCAAAAATATCACGTGATTCGTACTCAGCATACCAAAAAACCCCTTAAACGATACCCATCATGAAATTTTGTGATTACGGCGCGGCGACCATATTGGATTGCAAAATTATCACGTACTTCGTACTCAGCATACCAAAAAACCCCTTAAACGATACCCATCATGAAATTTTGTGATTACGGCGTGGCCGCCATGTTGGATTGCGAAATTATCATGTAATTCGTAGACATTTTAATGCATTAGGTAGCTGGTTACCATGTCGTGAAAACACTTAAAAAGTAAAAGATCACCACATTTTTACCATGAGTCGCGTATGTATTTGTAACGGTTAATCTAATTACATTTTGCCCATTACTGATATTTTTATACTGTGGCGCGATTTCAACGTAATTTGGCATAATAATTACGAAATAGTTGCGAAAAAAACTGACACAGGTCCTGCCTCCACAAGCGCCAGGGCGAGACTGATCGGCCGTCAGCGGCGCAATTCTATTGCGTTTGGTAGATATTCGTACATGATAACTATGTAAATAGTTGTTTATAGAAAAACGCTCGGAAAATGTGTATAAAAACTTAATACCTTTAATTGAGTGCAAAAAAAATATATAAAATGTTAATAGTTTAGCCACAGTATTGAAAAAACTTTTCTGAGAGAGTCAACTTTGGGATTTTTTTCTATCTAGTGAAATTTATTGCATCGTGTAACGGGCTCGGAATATGTTTAGCTTATATCCTTAACTATTATATATATATTTTTCAGATTTAAAAACCCTTTACTTTTTGACTAGGATTGTACCAAAAAACTGAAAATCTGACCCACGCGGCCTTAATGTATAAATGCGTTATGCCTGTTTGTCTTTTACGTCTTCACGTCTGGATCAGTGAAACAATTTTGATGAAATCTATATGGTGGTTTATTATGGCGGTTGTGATGGATTAGACTATTAGAGCTTAAGAAAGGACATTGACTATTTATTTTGTTATCCCGATAAAAGTGCAAACGGGAATCCGGTGCGTTGGAAGAAAACATGATCATACGAACACACATACAAATAATTACTTTTCTACATGAATAAAATTTTCGTACGCTCGTAACCCCGCTTGGTTAGTGTCCTGTAAACGATCTCTCTGACAAACATTTTACTGTACGGTCAGTTCTAACAAGGGTGATAGTCCCATTTCCATTTAGGAGCATTTCCGTGCTTCGGAAGGCACGTTAGTCTACACAGCATAATAGAATAGAATAGAATAGAATAGAATAGAATAAACTTTATTGCACACCAAAACAAAAACATACAGAAGAGGGAGACATTACAATTTTATAAATGTACAGAGGGCGGCCTTATCGCTAAAAAGCAATATCTTACAGGCAACCTTTGGATGGAAAATATTGTTAAGAATCACAGGATATGGGTGGTCATTAGTGTGAAGAGATTTCAGATGTGATTTATTAATACACGTCATTTTGAACGTTAAACGTTCCACGTCATCAACACATACATGTCAATAAGTACATAAATAATACATAATATACCTACACAAATACATAAATACACAATAATACATACATAATAATAATATATATATATATATATATATATATATACATATATATATACACTTAAATACACACATACGTACGAGTATATTCATAGATACTATAATGCCAAATAATGTTCTTTAACCAGTCTTTTGAAAACATTTAAAGACTGCGCGCGCCTTATGTCTAAAGGTAAAGCATTCCACAACCGTACAGCTTGTACTGCAAAGGATTTGTCATAAAAAGATGTGGAATGTCTAGGAATTTCTAATTCCAGTGACACTGATGACCTCAGAGTTCTCAAATGTGTGTCATTGAGAAACTTAAAACGTTCTTTTAGATAAGCGGGGGTACAGGGGTTAAAGAGAGTTCTATATAGCATAGAAAGAATATGAGTGTTCCGACGAAGGCGAATCGGGAGCCACTCGAGCTGTCTTCGAAACTGAGATACGTGATCATATTTGCGTAACCCAAATATAAATCTAATACAAAAATTTTGAAGTCGCTCAAGTTTGTCTAGCTGCTCCTCAGAGATATCAAGATAGCTGACATCTGCATAGTCGAGTACAGGAAGGAGAAGGGTTTCTGCAAGCGCCCTTTTAGTGGCAGTTGGCAGGAAGTTGCGTAATCTACGCAGTGAACCTGCAGAAGCAAAAAGCTTACGGCTAACCTCTTTCATTTGGGGACGCCAAGATAGTGTTCTATCAATCAAAATACCCAAGTCCCTTACCTCACTGCTAACTTGCAGGGCAACACCATTAAATTCGATGTTCGGAAGGGCCGTCCACTGCACTTTATTAATCATTTGTGAGCTACCAACCAAAATCACTTGAGTCTTAAAGGGGTTGACCTCTAAGCCATATTTTGTGCTCCATTGACTGATGTACGCCAAGTCGGTATTTAGTATAATAAATGCTGTCGATAGTTCAGACAATGGGGCTTGATTGTAGATTTGAAGATCATCTGCATAAAGGTGGTAGGAAGAAAATAAATACTTCGAGATAGAATTTATAAAAATAGTGAAAAGCATAGGAGAAAGCACGCCACCCTGCGGAACGCCGGCAGAAGTACTACACCAAGTGGAAAAAAAATCTTCAACGCAAACCCGCTGCCGGCGTCCAAACAGGTAACTATGAAACCAATCAATCACTGGTGGGGATATGTTAAAGGAGCGTAACATACCAAGCAGGATATGGAAATCTACCGTGTTAAAAGCATTGGAAAAATCCAGTAATGTGAGCACTGTGAGATTTCCAATCTCCATGCCTAGACGAATGTCATCAGTCACCTTAATCAATGCGCTGGTCGTACTGTGGCCTGACCGAAAGCCTGATTGAAAAGGATTTAGGAGGTTGTGTCTATTTAGATACGCATTTAATTGGGTGTGAACAAGCTTTCTAGGACTTTGGAGAGGAACGGTAATATGGAAATAGGACGATATTCGGCATAATATTCAAGACAGACAGAGACTGCAAGTGAAAACGAACTCTGTCTACAAAGTAGAGTTGTGAAATAAAGTAGAGTTGGTCTGAGGTCTCACAGTTCTATCTACAACAGTAGGTATACTTTTTTCAGTGACGATATTTTAAATTTTACTGCACCACGCGTAGCCTTGTCGGTTGCGATCTGAAGTTCGATTAACAATAATAATTACAGTAAATACTATCAGGAACACACTCAGAAGTTCAGAAATGATGACAGTTTTCGGTTACCAGTAGATGATTTTCGATGTTGGACCTACCGAGCGTCCTAAAAACCTGGTAAAAATAGCTCCGCCACCCAGAGGGGACACTAGGGCTGGGTAAGTCTTGATGTCTCCTGGAGATCGACCAGGGAAGACACGATTCCGCCGTCAGAATTTAGGGGTTCAAGACAGCCTCTGCTGCATGTTCCTTATGACTTATGAATAAGAACGAGAGAAAAATAGAAGAAAATTTTGAAATGAAAATCCTTACCAGCACATACGCGTCGCTGGTCACCTACCACTAAATCTCATCACCTTCCCAGAATGAATTTCAAGGAGTTAAATACATAGGAATCAACGTGCTCTCCACACATAGAAATTTGTACTAGGTGAGAGACAGATCTGAACTGAACCCTCTATATCCAGTTACCTACTCCAACCACGAGACGAAAAGGCCAGCCTATATTTTAATCAACTAAATGACCATAAATAAACTAGATAATATTCATTTACTTTCGTTCAATGAGGCACTAATCCTACCAAAATGGTTCGCGCTCACGCACGCTCATCATTAATGTAGGTAGGTACTATGTGTGGTTAAAGTAATTTATTGCTCTCCCTATTTACTTCATCGGACTAAAATAGGTATCACAGACCGGTAATACTTCGGTTACCATTATTAACTCATTCATGTGCTCTAATTTTATAAGTATAATTGTACTAAGTATGCTCTAATCGTGCATACTACATATGGTCACGCCTTTATCCCCGAAGGGGTAGGCAGAGGCATATTATATGCCCACATTTCACCTTTGTATAATTTGTCCCACGTAATAGGTGGTGAGCCGTATTGCCGTGTTTAAATGGACAGGCGCAGGTTGTGACTGCCTGCTGTTGAAATAAAGCCTTCAACTTAGCTTAACGACTGCCATTTTACTGGCAACCGGGACCAACGGCTTAACGTGCCTTCCGAAGCACGGAAACGCTCAAAATAAATGTCACAAAGTGATCACATGGATGGTCACCCATCCATGGACCGGCCATAGTGAAAGTTGCTTACTGCAGTGATCGTTTACAGAACACTGAGTCCGCGGGGCCACGAGCGCGCGATCGTGCATTCTTCAATAATTATAGTATGTAGGTAGGTACTCATGTATGGATGATTGGATGCACGTCGCGGCTTCGTAGAAGTCTGCGCAGAAGTTCGCGCAGTCAGTTCAAAAGTAGCCTATGTCCCTTCACTTCGACTCAAACTATCTCTATACTTACCAAATTTCATCAAAATCGGTTCAGCGTCGTTCGTGATAACGTAACAGACCGACAGATAGAGTTACTTTCGCATTTATAATATTAGTAGGGATTCCATCTTTTATGGACTCATCTGATGCAGGATGCAGTTCACGGCTAGGTGTTGGCAGGCAGGCATCTACAGCTTAATAGATGATTTGAATGAGAGACTGAAAGTATCTACATAAACAATCTTAATACTTACCTAATAGGTAATCGCTTTTAAGTATAAGTACCATGAACTGTGTAGGTACTGCCTCAGAATCATGATAATGTGTTAAGTACCTAATGTTTTTCCTTTTATACCTTCCCTTCCTGAAATTTCGCAAACGTATCAAAACCAAAACCAGCCAAATCGGTTCTTAAGTTTTACTGAATAAACAAAACAATTTCATCTATACTAATATTATAAAGAGGTAAAAGATTTGTTTTTTTGTTTGTTTGTAACGAATAGGCTCCGGAACTACTGGACCGATTTGAAAAATTCTTTCATTGTCGGGAAGCTACACTCTTTGCGGTGAACATAGGCTATATTTTATTGCCGTATTCCCACGGGAACGGGAACTACGTGGGTGAAACCGCGTGACGTCCGCTAGTTAAGTATAAAGAAGTCGACCCATTTTCCAAGTCAGTTGTTTTATAGATATTATCTAATAAAAGTCCCGAGCTCCAAATGAAGGTCTTCACCTCCGCCGCTCTGACAATCATTTGTTTCCTCCTGTTGATAAATAGTAGGTGCATGTCGTCATGGACTTCTATATTGTCTACTTTATATTTGTTTGTGCAAGTTTGTATGAAAACCAATGAGCAACGAGAAATCTAATATTAACGGTACCTGCTTACCTATCCTGGGAACTTCTCATATGAGCCTGGATGGCTAAATTAAATGCGAAACTACAAGAGATATATAGTTAAATCACACAAAGTACCTATCGAGACCGTTTTCGGCTCTCCTCTCCAAATGTTACAATATGCTATGTCACGAAAACCAGGGAGGGTTTGCGGAGGGGGTTACGATACTCTTTTTTACACCCATGTATACGTACGTAATTATAATTATACAAGCTGGAAAAAATCTTTGGGCACAGGAGGGCAACTAGGTACCTTAGTAGCTCATTTTACTGAAAGAACACATTCTTTTATTTTTTAAAGAAACCAACCTGCACACCAAGATTTTGTAAAATTCACTTATCTCACGCGGGAAAATTCTATCTTAGCTATTAACAAACTGCTGGTTATAACTAAAGTACTTAAAGCAGTTTTCCTCCTGGTGCCCAAAGGTCTTTTGACTCTGTCACTAAGCTATCCAGACCTTACCATCACTTCAATAAATCATGTAATCCCTACTCAATTTGATTCTCTTCCAGACACTTTAATTATTTTCCGAGGTTCAAATTTCGTTTAAGGTACTACCTATGTAATGCCGTTATTTGTGCCCTAGTTAAGCGCGGCTACTCTAATTGGCGGTAAATTATAGCTGGAAGCACTTATTTGCTAGGATTACTTGTTGGATTTACGGCGAGATACCCGTTTCAGGCGAAATTGTTATCTGATACTTTCTTAATAGCTTTACGTTCACTGAGAGAAATGCTTAACAATTATTTTTATACTTGACGGTGTCCGCGGCTACGCATAAAACCTATTATCTTTAAAATACCTGCTGCTGTTGAAATTCGATGATAATTACAGCTCCTCTCATTAAAAAAACTAAAATTGAAGTAAAATACATTTCAGAAAACAATGCAAGGATAGGGACACCTACTGGTGTGTAGAACCAGATGGGGTCTTATCAATCAATCAATACATATAATAAAATCGTAACAGGTCGCTGTCTGTACATGGAAGATAAATAAGAAAAAATATTATAGGGGGGCTTTATGAACGCAATAGAACCCAAAACAATGATTTTTAGAATTTTTGTCTGTTTGTCTGTATGTCTGTATATCTGTCAGTAACCGCTGAACCGATTGCAATGCGGTTTTTTTATTGTGTTGAGGTTTGCTCTAGTTAACATTTAGCGTTTGTTTTATGTAAATCGGTTTAGAAATAAAAGAGTTATAACACTTTTAAGAATCAGATAATTTGAAAATTTTAATTGTAGGGGTTTCTTTGAATGTGAGTGAACCTAAACTGGCGTGTTGGCTTAATCATAAAAGAGCTTAATGATTAAGACTATTTTTAAACAATTCAGTCTACGCCGAAGGCGTGGACTGAATTGTTTTAAAATATTTCAGACGCTGCTTGATGACTCTGATGAAGAAATACCTTTCCTTTCATACACCTTATGTGACGTGAACGAAGTTGCGGGCTCAGCTAGTTCATAATAAAACGCTTATCGAACGTTTAAACCTATTCTAACCTATTTTATTTATAAGCCTCTCCTTTTTTTTTTTCTTTAAAGTGAGGGAAAATCCTCTTGGATGTTATGCCGGACTCCTACCGACTAAAAAACCTCACGTAACGCCCAACAGCCTATGGTTGGGAGCCCCGGGTAAGCCCTCGGAAGGATGTCCCAGGACAATATAAGCCTCTCCTAAAATGACAAAGATGTTTGTATCTAGCAGAGGACGGCTATAATAAATGTTGATTAATTTGATTTATTGAGACAAGAAGCTACGAACCTTGTTACTTCAAATGTATCGTAAAAACAACATTGATATATGTAGCTTTTCCATTACATTTGAATTTGCATCGTCAATATCTTTGAAAGATGAGAGATGAGAGTATTATTTGGCAGCGCGGTATTTTTACAGCTCAACAAAACATAAAACACATTAGCATTAGTAGATCTTTTCCTTGAGCTGTCGTTGGTCGTAAATTTGTGCCTTTCATATCGGTCTTGTCACAGAATATTGATGACAGCACGCGAGTAATGTTCGTCACACATATTTGGATATTATGTTTACTTTGTTGGTTGACCTCACAGAGTAACGCGACCCCCTCTACAAATGACCTACGACTTTTAAATTGTTACATAAAAACAGATTATCAAGTGATTTTAGAAGTTGGGAACACTGCCATGTGTGTTATTGTACAAATACCTCCTTATTGAGCCTACTTTACTACCTACCCCTTACATAAATAGCCTACTGCCCTACTTAAATTGGTAAATATTATCTATATCTCTGTTATTGATTACATTAATATTATAGTAGTAGAACATTATATTTAACTTTTTATGGATATGTCTGTTCCAATTAAGAGTTTTCAATTGAAATTCATATACAGTAATACTACAAAATAATAAGTTAATAAGTAGGTACCCCGACTTACTCTCCCTTGTTTTCTGCAAATTTGAACATAGGTAGGTACGTGGCTTTTTTCCGGCTCTGTCCAGTCAGTGTTGACTAACGACAAATTCAAACCGAATAAACTTCAGTCAACTTTCATCTTCTTCGTCGTGAATTTATCCTGTAAATATGTGTCCTGTGGACTTTGGCCCATTAAACATAATTCGGTAATTATGGGTGCGCAAAATTACAAGAGAGACCGTATTCTTAGCATTCCAGGGCACCGGTTCTCGCTTCACACGACATGAATGCGTGGACGGAAATCGGCGGATGACGCGTCGCCTGTCTCATATTTAGGAACGGCGAACATGCGTCGTTTCACCCGTAAATTTGCGTCCACGCATTCACGTCGTGTGGTCGAGAATCGGCGCCCATGGATTCTCCGTGCGGGCGCCGCCGGGTTCATAGCGTGGCACAGGGGGGAACACCCCGACGGCGTCTGGGACTTGCGACCCATTCGAGTAGGTTTAGGGTGGCCACCTTACTATGCGCATAAACTATCACCTTCCACCGTCAACAATGTTCCCTCCCCTGCCCAACCAGATTTGGTAAGATCCTATCAATGCCGCTTTGGATACTCGTTTTAGTAAAGAGCTTGATGAAGCTCTTGGCAATCCAATAAATAAATTATACAGGGATTTAGCTGGAATTCCCCTTGCTCCTACTTCTACAGCATAGAGTTAAACCACATAGCCATTTTTGGTTAACGCATTTGTCAAGTCAAAGTATTTATTTGTCTTCATGGCGTGGTCCTTCGGTATGTTGGTCTCCCACGGGACCGTCAGCTCCACAAGCACCGCACGCCTGTGTATCCTCGAAAACAGGAATATGACGGGTCTGGATGACGAGGCACATACATCCTCCGGGATTTTGTAGTGTTTTTCATACTTGTCTGAGAGTATAGTCCAATCGGCGGCAGCCATCATCACCAATTGAGTATGGCTTTTGAGGTACTTTCTTTCAACAGCCTTCCTTTACAAACGCAATGTCATTTCTTTTGTTTGTGGTTAATTCCTTTTTCGCTCTCGCTACCGCCAAACTGACAGCCTCACGTATGATTTCCAATACCCTATCGTGTCGGCGTGAGTAGACTTACCTAACGAGTTAAGACTTACGCGGTAATCGCGTAAATCCAGGGTATTAATTCTCGGGTTACTATTCGATATACATACTTATTATTGCATTACACTTGTCTATCAGTATTTATCATAGTCCACTGCCAGACGTCACGTAGGTCTCTTACTATACCGTGCCTACCGAATCTAGTCCCTTCCTTACCTTTTCTATGTCGCCGTTACATCTCGTTTGGGAGCCTTCTACCTTGAAGAAACTATCTGCACTTCAGCGACAGTGCTCTTTCTGATACTTTAACATGCTTACTCTGCGAGCTATGTGGTCGACATACTTTGATCTCGTTTTGGAGCCTGTCTCTTGACGAGACTCCAACTAACCTTAGCTTGCTTCATAACTCGGGTGACTTTGACGGTATGAAACTTCACTGTAAGTGTCCATGTCCACACCTCGACACGAGGTAGATGGTAGATTACTATACGCACTAATACGCAGGTACATAAAAAAATGTTGATTTGAATAGGTCGTGATATTTGTAGTTGACACATATTATTATCATAAAAAAAGTATAAAACTATCAGGTTTAGAACCGGTTGGTTGCTAATTTGTTGCTCACGTTACGATCAAAGCGATTTGTAGTGAGAAGTGAGAACGAACGAACCTTAAATAAATTATGAAGGTACTGACGTCTAAATACTGTTTTCCTCTAGAAAGGATGGCAAGTATACAGCGTCAAATGTGTTTATTTAGCTTAAAGTCTTTCTCATCCCTTTGATTAATATGTAAGTAGGTATAGGTACCTACCTATTAGAATAAACTGTCTGTAAATCTTTAAATTTCACGTCACCTGCTAAGTTCTCACTAAAAGATTGTGTTCACAATGTTCGTCAAATCTTTGTAGAAAATCACTCAATCGTAATAGAGAGAACACAAAAGGGAACATTTCACACTTCATTTCTATATCCGAAGAAATAGCCTTTGATTTCTTGTGACCCGTTTCCAACAAATCAGATGAGAATCCGAAAATGTCCGGAGCAGGAAGTAATTTGTAGGGCGATTTAATGCTGCGTGTTCTAACGAATTTTTTTATTACCGAGCGACATCAAGATAAAACTGAAATGCTGGGTTTTTGTAGAAATAATTTTGATAAACATAAAAAAATTATGGTTACAGTGATAGAGTTGGTTACTTTCAAGATTCAAGTTTTTTATTGTTTCGACCAGGTTGCACTGGTTGAAAATGTGGTCAGGACGCTACAGCAAGTGTCCCGAAGGTTTTTGTCCGGAAAAAGCAATAACAGGTGCTCTAAGCTCTCGCCCGAGACTCTCGAACTTATGAGAATAAGACGGGAAACGCCATCTACGCGCTCATCTTCGTCAGACCAGCGGGATCTCAATCTCAAAATCCGAAAGCTGATACGACGCGACCTTAGACGGTATAACACCAGTATCGTCGAGGCAGCGATCGAGCAGAACAGGGGTACCAAGGTATTTGCCCAACAGCTTGGAAGACCCCGTCTGACGAAACTGAAGACCGCGGATGGCAGAACCGTGACCTAAAGGTTCGAGATTCTCGAGGAAATTGGGAGCTTTTACAGAGAGTATGCATCACGGACAAAAAGGCCGACGGGTCCTACTGATTGTGACCACCGAGCCCCACTATCGCGCCACTATACCGAGGACATTCCGGACATTGACCAGGGCGAGGTGAGGGCGGCTCTCGGGCAACTTAAAAACAACAAGTCCCCTGGGGAGGACGGAATTACAACTGAACTACTGAAGGCGGGGGGGGCTCCGGTCCTCAACGAGCTGACGAGTTTGTTTAATTCCGTCCTCCAACAGGGACAAACACCTGAAGCGTGGAGAGGGAGTGCGGTGGCTCAGTTCTTCAAGAAAGGAGATAAGACCTTGCTGAGGAATTACAGACCCATCTCACTCCTGAGCCATGTTTACAAGTTGTTCTCGAGAGTAGTCACAAACCGCCTCGCCCTTAGGCTCGACGAGTTTCAGCCAAAGGAGCAAGCCGGGTTTCGAAAAGGCTTCAGCACTGTGGACCACATCCATACTGTACGGCAGATTGTACAGAAAACAAACGAGTACAATCAGCCGCTGTGTATGGCTTTTGTGGACTACGAGAAGGCCTTTGACTCTGTCGAAACCTGGGCAGTCCTGGACGCTCTGCAGCGATGTCATATAGATTGGCGATATATCGAGGTGTTGAGATGTCTCTACGACAACGCTACCATGACCATCCAGCTAGAGAATCAAAAAACCAGTCCCATTGAACTGCGTAGAGGTGTAAGACAGGGTGATGTGATATCCCCGAAACTCTTCACCAATGCGCTTGAGGACATCTTTAAGACACTGGACTGGGAAGGGTGGGGCGTGAACATCAACGGCATGCAAATCTCGCACCTTCGGTTTGCCGATGACATCGTAATTGTGGCGGAGACGCTGGAACAGCTAAGCGGAATGCTGCATAGCCTGAACGGAGCGTCTCGACGTGTTGGACTCGGCATGAACTTGGAAAAAACCAAGGTTATGTTTAATAACCACGTAACGCCGGGGCCAATATACGTCGAGGGATCGAGGCTAGAGGTCGTCCAGGAATATACTTACCTTGGGCAGGTTATTACACTGGGGAAAGGGAACATGGACAAGGAAATCGCCAGAAGGATACGGTTGGGCTGGGCAGCATTTCGCAAACTGCGTCGAGTCTTCAATTCGCCTTTACCGCAATGCCTGAAGACCAAAGTCTACAACCAGTGCGTTCTACCTGTGTTGACATACGGTGCCGAGACGTGGACACTTACAGAGAGGTTGGTCAAAGCTCTAAAGGTTGCGCAGCGGGCTATGGAAAGGCCTTGCTTGGGGTGTCTCTGAGGGATAGACTCCGAAATGAGACTATCCGGCAAAGAACTAAAGTGGTTGACATAGCTCGCAGAATAAGTACATTGAAGTGGCAGTGGGCCGGCCATATCTGCAGAAGAACCGACGGCCGATGGAGCAAACGAGTTCTAGAGTGGAGACCGCGTCTCGGCAAACGTGGGGTAGGACGTCCACCCGCTAGATGGACCGACGACCTGGTAAAGGTCGCAGGCTGGGACTGGATGCGTAAGGCGCAGGACCGTGGATTGTAGCGTAAATTAGGAGAGGCCTACGTCCAGCAGTGGACTGCGATAGGCTCATTTGATTGATTGATTGATTGATTGATTGAGGTTGCACTGGCCATGGTCACAGACCAAATATATCTACATATTAAAATCAAAGAAACACTGAAGAATCTGCGTAGTTGTCGTATTTTTAGGTAGGTACATCATGGTCCTGAAAAATTTGAATGGAAAAGTTAAGATGCTCTGCAAAAGTTGTAATAAGACACCGCGCCGCCCGTTTCTTCCTATGTAATAAAAATAAATTATGATTTCCCCCGCACAGATTCTGCGGTTAATTGAATTTTTATCAGTACCTATTCAGTTAAGATATTAAAGCAGTTTATTGAACCCACAAAACCTTACGGCCATAACATTTTCGCAATTCCTACATCAGATCATAAACATGGTTATTAAAAGTATTAAAACACATCAATGTCTTCAAAACTCAGGCATTTTATGTGGCTTAACGTACATTTTACTGTTATTTCATAGCGCCACAAAACATAATAGAACAATACCTAACAATAGTAGGTTTCCGTAAGGTATTACGATGGCTATAAATTTGTACCTTTCATGGGTTTTGTCACCGAATATCAATGGTAGCACGCGAGTAACGACCGCGGTGTTATATGGCTCTATATTTAGGTGTGATCAACTTTGTTACTTTAATGAATCTGAACATTTTATCGATTTACTGCAGTTGAATTAGGTTACGAATAAATGGAACTACTGTTACCCTGGTACTAAATGGAAAGGTAGAGAGCGTGGGGTATAAGTCGGTTCGGCTTCGGGTACGGCATTACATGACTTGTGATCGTATAATATTCATGTCATCCACTCATTATAAACATGAAAGCCGTGAGATCGTTCTCACCGTACTGCCCCTCTCTAACACGTTTATTGTGAAAGTTCAATCCGATTGACGTTGTCATTTTTGTTTTATTTCAAACTTTGAACAGATGATCCACGTGACCTAGTGACGTAGTTTAATGCGACAAAGTCACAGACTACAGACAAAGTATCGACATAAAGCCCCTCTGCACTATATTTTATTTTATAGAGAGAGAAAACTGTAATTTGAGCTAAATCGCCTCGGAAGTTATGAGATTCATTCAAGAGATTCATATTATGTGCCTTATGAACATTAGTTGTCTAGTATTGAAGGTTTCATAGACTGCGGATAGACGGACTCTACATATAATCCTCATTCAATAGAATGATCCTTTTGAACGCCGTTTGAACGCTGAATTTTTATGTAGAAAATCACTGAATTATTAGATGGAAGGAACTAAAAGGAGCACATTTTTGCTAGCTATGGATTCTACTGTCCTTTTATATCATAATGATTGTCATGCTCGACTAGACTTCATTTTTCACAACCGATTTCCCCAAATCAAAAAGAAAGTCCTGAAATATCTGACAAAGGAAGCAATTTGTCGGATCGTTTTCTTATGCCCATTGTATTATTGAATAGGTAGTAGGTGGGTAGATATCGTTTACCACATCATCTTGTTTTACAGATTTACTTATATTAAAATTTTCTCGCTTTAGAACCAACTCTAAACCATTTTATATGTATACAGCGTAAAGACTAAGTTAGTAGTAATTTTGATAAGCAATTATTATGCAGACTCAATCACAAATGTGAAAAAAAATTTTCCCCTCATTACGTCGACGTAATGGAGGTGAAAGAATTTGACAGTCGAGAGTAGTGTCTCGGTGGTCCAACGGTTGGGGCATCTGGTCCGGCAAACCAGAAGACACAGGTTCGAGTTCTGCTCGAGACCAAATTTTTTCATATTAAATAAGTTAGTAGTAGTCTTGCTGAAAAGACAGGTTGCCAACTTAGTCTGTACACTTGTACAGTTAGACCAGTGCAGATAGCTTTTAAAATATAAAAAATTAGTAGAAGAATAAAACCTATTGCAAAAGGAAGAGAATGTGACAAAAATAACAGGAAAAATAATTTACGGGCGATCTGAGGTCGGGAAATGAAAAAATGGGGGTTTTAAGGGGGGAAAAGGGGTTTTCTCGATTTCCGACAAAACTACAAGTCCTATGGAAAAATGTTAAATGGCAAAGTTGTAAGCAATAAAAACATCTACAACTTTTGGATTCACACTTTTTTGATATAACCTCAAAAAGTACTTATGTCAAAAACTCAAAAACCAAGATTTAAAGTTTCTGGTTTTTTCTTTTACAAAAATTTTTGTTTTTTAATGAAATTTGGCAAAAACCTTTCTTTTTATGTTCCTAATGCAGTGTAATTTTTTTGGTTCAAAATGTTAATTTTTTCACCTTATATTGACTTCATATCGCAAAAGCATCCAAATTTTCAATCGAAAAATCACTTGTTAACATATCAGATATTTTTTAAAAACTGGTGGGCTTTTTATAACTTAAAATCTTTACTTTTTGATGATGTAAAAATATATAATTATATACATCACAATAGTAAATTTTCTCAGACAATGCAGAAGAACTCCAATCATATTTTTCTATTTTAATCATTCATGTACAATTTTGAGCTATTTGCACAAAAATTAGTCGAGAGTCGTAGAGCAATTAGTATTAGTTGCTTCAAAAAATATCCACATTTAGATTTAGATCCCGTAGCACAAGCTGTACAAGCTATACCTAGTAAGTTAGCAAGTATATTAGCTTATTTTTAACCGACTTCAAAAAAAGGAGGAGGTTCTCAATTCGTCTGTATGTATTTTTTTTATGTATGTTAAGCGATATTTCCGTCAATTATAGACGGATTTCAAAATTTCTTTTTTTGTTGAATAGGGTTTACTTCTGAGGTGGTCCCATTTTCACCAAGTCAGGATGTGATGATGGGATCCAGGAGAAAACGAGGGCAACCACCGAAAATTCTAGGGACAACTAGTTCGCTTGTTAACTTTTTAATTAAGTGCTTTAATGTTCTACATTTTAATGAAGGTCTGGAGTCGATCTGATGATAGAGTCGAAAGACAGTCGAGGGCATTCCTTAACAATTTACAGCAGTTACCTTGTGTTTGGGCTTGATTGATTTGTATTGATGAGAACTTTACACTTAGATTGATGGATCCGACTTAAAAAAAAAGGAAGTTCTCAATTTTTTATGTATGTTCACCGATATTTCGTCAATTATAGACGAATTTCAAATCTGCTATTTTGTTGGATAGAGTTCACTGCTGAGGTGGTCCCAATTTCACCAGGTCAGAATCTGATGATGGGATTCAAGAGAAATCGAGGGCAACCACCGAAAATTGTAGGGACAACTAGTGCGTTTGTTAACTTTTTAATTCAGTGCTTTATTGTACCTACTACAATTTAATGAATGTCTGGAGTCGATATAATGATGGAACCGAAAAACAGTCGAGGGAATTCCTTAACGATTTACAGCAGCTACCTTGTGTTTGGGCTTGATTGATTTGTATCGATGAGAACTTTCACCTAAATAGATATATTTTTCGATTCACCCGTCACCTAAAATGATGAAAAAAAATTTTGCAATAAAAAATAAAACCGACTTCAAGCAAATCCTGAAAAATAAAATTTACTTAGCACAAAGTAATATGTATTTTGATTTATCATATTTAATTCAATATAATATCGAAGTTGGTGCCATCAATATAATACCTACATAAAGCTATGGGTTTACTTGGCGCCGACTTCAATATGACATTAAATAAAATTTGATAAAATCAGAATACATATTACTTTGTGCTAAGTAAATTTTATTTTTCAGGATTTGCTTGAAGTCGGTTTTATTTTTTATTGTTTTTTTTTTGTGCTATACGATGTTGTGTAAGAATGAGAACGAGTAGTGTTTACTGGAAATTGGAAATAAAACTTCTTGAATCTGTAATGTACATAGTATTATCTGCAGATATGGCTAGTGGTAAACACATAGCTAGTATAAATAGCCTCTTCGAGGTTATCTATAATTCTATAATGTATGCAAACTAGCAGAGATTCGAGACGAGAGCCCCTGAAGGTTTGATTCGTTCGGCAGGTTCTTATGTTATTTGATTTAAGAGAAACATGGAATAAATGTTTTGTTTGAAAATAATAGGTCAAAAACAAGCATTTTCAAAACGATAAAGATTTTATAATATTAGCAATTGAGACGCGATAAAACTAAGACAATGTTAAAATACTCGTACTTTTAAGATAATATGTTATTTTTATTCTACCTATCAATGTACCTATGGGATACCGCACAATCTCAGGTGAGGCGGCATGTCTCCTAGCCGGGACTCCTCCATGGGACCTGGAAGCGAGAGCCCTTGCGTCACTGTTTAGATGGCGCAAGGAGGCGCTGGAGCGGGGCCAAAGGCCTGCGTCTCGAGAAATCGAGGCCCAGCGGTCCCTGCTCCACCAGGAGACCGTGGACACATGGAAGGTGCGACTTGAGCAACCAAAGGGGGGATTCGCCACAATCGCGGCCGTCCGACCGGGCATGGACGAGTGGCTGGAGAGGAGACACGGTGATCTCTCCTACCGGTTGTCGCAGATACTTAACGGGCACGGTAGCTTCGGTAGGTATCTGTGGCCAAGACACCGGGAAACCATGGCCGAGTTCCAGCACTGCGAGGACCGCAGCAATGACACAGCGCTCCACACGCTGCTGGTGGAGTACACGGCGTGGGCGCAACAGCGCCAGGTTCTCGTAGTGGGTCTGGACGTCGACACCCTCTCGCTCGAGACCATGGTGCGAGCCTTGATCTCCAGCAGGAGTAAATGCAGGTCATGCTTGTGAAGGAGGCGGCGGAGCGGGTACAGGAGAGAACTGCCCTACCCGAATTCCGCAGTCGGCGCCCTGGGCGCCGCCGACGTGTCTTCGCCGAGGACTATCGGCCTCCATGACCGGGGGCCTGAGGAACTCACTCACGCCTCCCCTTAGAAGCGGGATCACACCCGAAACCCCCCAAAGACGCGGGATAGCACCCGAACATCAACAACCATAGGCTGTCGGGCGTTACTTAATAAAAAATGTATGTAGGTAGTATTTTAAATTTCTATATTTTCCGAGGACGAAGTCAGCTCACGCAATTCGTTTTAAGGTAGAGGAGGTTCCTGAAATGTCTCTTCTTAAATCCTTCCTATAACTGGCGTTTTATTTCATCTTTTAAAATAAACACCATTCAAGGTAACTAAGCTAAGTAGCACTCATTCAAAAATAATTCCTCTATGCCTACATACAAGCAAATTATAAAACACATCAACTCATCTATTGACTGTTGAGCTCGTGTCAGACTATATGAAGGATATTTGCTTGGCTTTGTTTCGTTTGATAAAGGCTTCAAGCTCAATGACGTAGGTTTGTGTAACGTGTTCTCATCTGGGGTAAATGTAACATAACATATATCTCTGATAGCAGAGTTTTTTTCTACTATGCTGGTAGGAATCCCTGTAGTAAATTTCAGCAAGATCCGTTCAGCTGTTAGAGCGTGACTGAGTAACAAACATCAATTTTTACATTTACATTTATAAATTTGTATAATACATATTTCAATACAAACTTATTCAAATTGTAATCACGAAAAGCCCATACTTACCTAACTATTTGTATAGTTAAGTTTCTGTTACAATAAACTAGTTATTTTTTGTAACTAAACAAAAAGTGATTTTGAGATCAAGGCTACCTATCCTCCTATATACATTACGAGAAGAGAAACGCCAGTATTTTACTTTTAAACTAAATAGGTACCTAAGTAACATTTTTGGTTGCTTTTTGTAAACAAAAACTGTTCTTGATGTTTTAAGTCCGACGAGCACGGAGGGTTCTGTACCAAAAACTGGCAAAACAAACAGGTTTGTTGTATGGGAACCTCCATAAATATTTTTTTTTTCTGTCTTATTGGCATTTGTTGTTACAACAGAAATACATGTCATCATTTTGTAGAAATTTCAGCAGTCCAGCCAAAGAGAATACAATACTACGTAAGAAGTCCAGCTATCACGGTACATGAGATGATAACGTATCATGCGTAAAATAAATTATTTTTCTTTCTTTCTTCGTTCATACCTACAGCCCGATGACAGACAGACGGAGTCTTAGTAAAAGAATGCCGTTTTTACCATTTGGATACTGATAAAAAGTGAACTAAACATTATTACCAGATTACTAAGTAGATAAACACGTGAAGTTTTAAACGAATGCTTTCTTAATGAACTTTACTAATAGAGTCTTCCATATTTATGATAATGAAGGACAACTCCGCGGTGAGTCGTCTGCTATAATTACTGTAGTTTAACTCCCATTAGAGCAACTATGTGGTATTTTAATCTACCTACATACCTACAGTAATTGATGGCAATTTTACACTACGCATTACTGGGACATGCTTCCGAGGGCTTACCTGGGGCTCCGGTCCTTAGAAAGTGGTAGGGAAACGTGTGGTTTTGGTCGGTTTAATTCCGGCATGGCATTCTTAAGGGGTTTCGACACGGAAAGGTACGATTACATTACCTATGTAGGTACTCCCCTCCTCTATTATCAGTTTACAATAGATTTGCGTCATCCTACGCCAGATTTCATTGTTTATGATGTTATGTCAGTTCGATTGGCCTCGTGTTTCAGTGGTAAATCTATCAATCAAATAAATACTCTAGTACCTACCTAACTACGGATTCGGACGTTGTGGGTTCAATTCCCACCCAGGAAAAAACTCTTGTGTGATGAGCACACTGATTTGCTCTGTGTGGGTGTAATTTATCTATATATGTATTTAGACATATATAAGTAGATATTGTAGGGACCGCGGCACTAGTCCGTCATCTTGTAACCAGTCGCATTTGGGTTGCACTAGCGTATAGACGTGTGTGACAATAAACGTACTTAGACATCTCTAATCGTTTGAATTAGCACCTTGTTAGTGTGTCCCCTAAAATATGTTTATCTGTTGTCCCATAGCACAAACTTACTTTAGCTTAGTTTGGGCTAAGTTCTGTAAGAATGTCCAAAAACAATGGTTTTAGTAAATGTGTAGTAGGTAGGTATAGGTAATCTACAAGGAATATTCGAGTAATATTTCCAATGACTAACGATAGTGTAATATAATAATAGATTGGTATTTCACTTTTATAGTAGTTTATGATACTGTTGCATAATAAAATAAGGGTTTTTATAACACGAGTGTTATAAGACCAAGTTATATACAGCGTCATACACTACTTTATCTACTCTCATACTATAATACATAAAATAATATTGCAAATAAAACGCTGAATATAACAACAAATTTATTTTTACTTATTATTGATGTTCTGAATATTATAATAAAATTATGAAATTGAATTTGAACCGGACAGGAAGCATTACTGGAGGTTCTCGGACAGGTTATGTTAATGTTGACCTCATTTCTGTTATTTTCAATACTGTAAAGTATTGATTTGGATACAGCGATCTTGTTAGTCATTGAATCATCTATATAGGCTTCTGCAACTGTCGTGGACTTCCAACCACCGTGTCGCTTTAGTGCCGTTATATCTCCGCCAGCGCGAGCGTCAACCAAAGACTTCTATATGAACTGAGGTAGACGCGCCGTACTCTAACAAGCGAGATGTTTATATAGAAGTCTTTGGCGTCAACTAGCAAGGTCGCAGAGGTTCGGTGAAAGCAGTGTCCTGTGTAGTCTACAATTCGGCGTTGGTAGGTTGAAGAGAGCTGGCAATAACTTTGCCTGGAGCTCCAAATTTGTTAATGCCAACTCTCTGCGTCGTGCATTTTCCGGCAATATAGTTTAGAAAAAAAAAACTGGGATTGCTGCACTCAGTTGGTCGTAGCTTTATGTATTTTTTGCATTGTTCATAATATTTAGCGGTCTATCTTGGTTTTAGTTTTACTTATTTTGATCAATAGTGCAGTTTCGAAGACCACAACAACATCTTTGAATTGTATGTTGTATAACTCTTGTCGTCTACAAGCACCCATTATACCGAAAATTAGTGCAATCTGTAACGATTTATATAACTACATATTACGAGTACGATTACCACTATCCTCGCTTTCAGACATGTTTTTACACAAAAACTAATTTATTTTACAAACAAAACCAAACTTTGTTTAATTTAAATGTAAAATGTTGGCGCAAACATCGGTTGCGCATGCGTGTTTCTTTTTTTTTCCTTCCGAATCGGCGGCCGGTGCCGGCTGCGGAGGCACTGCCTTTTTTTAAAGTATAGGTTCAACCTTCTTGGTCCAGCTGGAGGTTGTATAGGTGTATCGTTATGATTAAAAAGTTATTTAATGTTATAGGTGTCCATAGAAGACAGACCTGTATCGTACGTAATAAAACTTTTTTTTTGGCCTGTGCGTAATGTTTGTCATAAGAGTTTTGATTTCATTTTTATAATCTTTGTATTAAAGTATCAGAGTAGATACAGTTAATTAGGAACCCATAAGATAGTTTCACCATGTCTCTCCGTCAGTTAAGTCTTTCTGTAGCCTAGTTTAAAAGTCCTGGGACATCCCTCCAAGGGCTTACCCGGGGCTCCCAACCATAGGCTGTTGGGCGTAACGTGAGGTTTTTTAGTCGGTAGGAGTCCGGCATAGCATCCATGCATGAGGATTTTCACTCACGTTAAAAAAAAGCCTAGTTCAAAAACCTAAGCAAGCTGGGACACGCCCACGCGGCCACGTTGAGATTAAACATCGGTACTGGTTACAAAAGAATAAACAATTTGTTATTTCAAGGAAATTGCAAGCGACTGGAGAAAATATTGAATAAACATACTGAAAGTGCTTTTCCGTTACTGATTGGAATGAAAGAAGCTTATTCTGTGGATTATTAAGCGAGTCGGTAAACTCATTTTATGCCAGAGGCAAAATTGGTAAGAAGGCTTTGAAAGGGAGGTAATTCGGGTTTGATAAAACGTAGCTACTCACGTATTTATTTTATAAATTAAGTAGGACGTCTTAGTTTAATTTATGATGTGATTTAAAAGTCATGTTCATCGGTTGGTTTCGGCTGCCAATTACATGATAGCCTATAATTAAACCCAGTTAAAGTGTGGTTAAAGGTCTACAGCGTGGTTTCCACCGTGAGCTAAGCGAACCCATTAATGAATACGCCTAACTGGCGACAAATGTATATTAGATAGATTCATTAATGTGCCCGCTCAGCTCGCGGAAACTGCGCTTTATGGGCTTGGTTAATTTTTACAGCAGGTATACAGGTAGGTACCTAGCCACAATCTGAGTTCGTTTTCACATGGCAGTAAAAGCTCACCGGGTATCACGTATGACCTACGAATGTATAATACAGTGCAGTGGTGAAATGTAGGCTTCTAGTATTTATTCCACAGTCTACAATCAGATCTAAAATTTTACCAAAAAAATACATGAATCCATTGCTTTCTTATGATATCTAAGACCATTCCTTCAAGAAACATACACACTTACACTTTCACGTTAGACCTATATGATACAAAACCAACTACCTACGTATTTACTATGGTATTACCAGAGTTTAAATTTTATTTATAATTATGTATCTAAGTAAGTAAATATGTCTATCAGTGGTCTAGATCCCATAGCACAAGCTTAAACTAGCCTAATTTGTACTAGATGATGTTGTATTAGAATGTTTAAATGTTTAACCTAACCTGTCATTTACGACGATTAAATACTAAAAGTGACAGCCCAAAGACTCTACGCAAGTGTCGCGCGGTCGGGGTAGCAGATACCCTACTATATGTATATATTTCTACTATGATATTACTATCTGTGATAAGACGTTGGACAATAAACACTCGGTAGGTGCTGTCGTCATCCACTTGATAGTAATAACATAATACTCTAGTCCTTTGCTACATCTACAGCTATTTACTAAAGGAATTACATATGGCAAGAGACCTTTGTTTTGGTATTAAACAAAGCTTATCGTAAAGGAAATGTAGAACAGGAGAAAATATGGTTGAATAAGCTATAGAAAATGTGTAGGTACAACATTGTGTGCCTAAAATTGTTCTTTAAAATATCTGCAAGTCCTTTTTTAACGCGAGGAAAATCATACAGGGATGCTATGCCGGACTACTACCGATTTAAAACCACACGTTTCCTCCCTAACAGCCTACGGTTGGGAGCCCCGGGTAAAGCCCTCGGAAGTATACCCCAGGACATCTGCAAGTCCTTCAACGAAATTTCTTAGCTTTTTGTATTTAGATATACTTAGGTACTTATGTTCTTAGACCGTACATAACTGCGAAATAAAGGGCTAATAGTTACAAATTCCATTTTATGTAGGTAGGTACTATTTTAGACTTGTTTATTCTGTGATTTCATTACATTTCTTGCAATGTTTACAGCGAACAAAACTGTACCTAACTTCGTCTGTAAACGGTGTCATCTTGACGTCGCTGGTACATATATAACGCGATTACGATCTTTATTTAGAGCTCATAACATTAAACTGTCTGCTTTCTGAATAAGTTTATGAATAACAGAGTGAGAATTCTGAAAGACAGCGTTTTGATAATTCTATAATGAACTTTTTTCTATGCTTATTTTTCTTTTATTTGCATTAAAGTAAAGACGTTGGTAAGTATACCTACTTACTTAGGTATAATAATACCTACGAGCAAGTAAAACCTAAGTAAATTACTTGCAAAGTTGGGGGATATGTGCACATCATTGTGATGTCGACTTAGATATAAAAAACAGGGTTTGTATAGTAAAAATACTAAATCTGTTTTAAGAATAAATCGTACGAAATGACAATCAAACTGATACGGTAATTTGCTGAAACAACGCTAGCCTTGAAAAAACCTAGGAAACCATAAGTCAGAAGGGCTATGTAAACACCTGAAGAGTGCAAGTAAAACAGACACATCGAACCACGGTCCGGGTTTTGACTCCAAGGCAATAGAACTGAGACACACTCAGAAGATGATGTTACGGTAATTGCAAAAAGTGTATTAACAAAACACTATTACTAAATTACGGCTCACAACGTATTACGTGGGACAAATATGCCTCTGCCTACCCCTTCGGGGATAAAGGCGTGATGATGATGAACCTATTACTAACTTAAAAAAAAACATCTCATTTTAAAAGATAGACATTGTTTGATTTATGATGCCCACGGCTACGTTCTATCATCACACCGCTCGCCATAGACGGGGAGTTCATCCTCATCCTCACACTCTACGTCCGGAGCGTTCGAGCACGGTTAGATCCGATAGGGGTCTTCTTCCGCGCACGCTTAGGTTGTGGAATGATCTCCCTCCCTCGATTTTCCCAAACGCCTACAGTATAAGGTTCTTCAAAAGGTGCCTTAGAAGTTTTTTACAGGGTCAGCAGCGCGAGAGTGGCGCCTCTGGTGTTGCAAACGTTCATAGGCTGCGGTAACCACCAGTCCTTCAGGTGGGCCGTGTGCTTATCTGCCACCTTAGTGATATAAAAAAAAGAAATAAAGCAATAGACCAAACTTATTACTTTACACGCTACAACGTTCACTCAAAACATCATAAATCCTCTTAAACAAAATGTCTTATTAATATGTAGTAGGTGAGACAAATTACTATGCATTGATTCTCGGCTGGAGCACATCATTACGTATTCTGCGTCGGGAAGCTGGAGCGGGAATATGGAGATCAATATCCGTCGGCTGACTACTCGTCACTGTCACTCTTATAACTCATTAAGTCATGACAGGCGTACGCTCTGATGTAGGATGTAGACAAGGGCAGCTTAAGAGTCCATATGACGCCAAATAGACTATTACTTTGATCTAGATCTCAGGACTCGTGAGGTCTGCTAAATTAAAATTTGAACACAGACAACTTCAGTTCATAAACTAAAAACGCTTTTGGCCCGAAACACGATTACGGTACGATAAAATCCTCGATAGATTTTTGTGTTGAAAATACCTCGATTTCGTGAAATTTTAAGCTACATCTCGTATGTTATAAGTTGTTTTGTGCAAATGAAGATTTTACAATAGTAAAATCTTCATTTGCACTAGAGCATTTTTTTTCATGTTGGTTATAGTTTTTTTATAATTAATTTATTTCGTTAAAAGCGCACAAAAACCGATCTCTCTCTTTCTTGCACGCTAAAATGTATCTTCTATCTTATTTTAACAATTTGGCGTCTGGTAGGCTCTTAAATATAATATGTAGATGGGATAGGTGTGGTTTCAGCCTTATTACACTGTATTGTTAAAATTATTATGTTAAACTGAGATGGCTCAATGGCTGGTAGTGTGGAGAGTTGAGTAGAATTATGGCAATAGTTTCGAAGGACTAATGAGTCTAGAGTTGGGTCTCAAGATTGTCAGTTTTTGTTAGATGCCGTCGCGGCCTAGGTAACTTTAGGGTGATGTAGATGTACGATTGCATAAGTAATTGATTTACACTTAAAACTAACAAGCAACAAAGTGAACAGTGTCACTTTCTAACATCGTCTCAGTCCATTAACGCTCACTGCTAGCCCTTTCCCAAAGATCGCCGCTACGTAAGGTCTTGCACCGTTCACATCCAGAAGGGTTTACTAACCAAGAGGTCGTAGGTACCTCAGTCCGTCTTATAATAATGTTCTGAATATCAAATATGAATAACAATATGTAGGTAGGTACTTATATTTAAACTTTAATAGTAGGTACAATTACAATGCACATAATAATATACTTACCAGAATATTATGGAGATATTTTAAAAGTATTGTCACTGAGTAAAGTTGTCGTGTTGCGTATGAAAGTAAAAGCTGAAAGACAAACCTAAGGAAAAGTTCGTTGAAGAAATTTTAATATTATAATACGATGTTATCCGCATTGAACTTCTTTCGAAGTAATCTTGGAGTTAAAGTGCTTCTTTGGTTTTCCGTCTTGTTGATAATATAAATATGATGTAGGTACCTACCTACCTTTACATTGAATGTTTTATTTTTTCTCATACAGTCACGCTTCTATCAACTAGGGGGTGGGCAGAGACGAATTACAAGCCCACATTAGTCACTGGGGTACTTATACATGTCATAAGAAAAACTAAATAAAGACGCAAGACTCGAGTAAAACCTGGCATAGTGCATTATAATTCAGAAAAATAACTATAATGTCTACTGGGGAGGGTGAAGACCTTACGTACGACGACGTCGAGGGGAAATGGTCTTTGTACTCCAAAGTGAGATCACTGGATAGTGGATGCCTTGTGGAGGTACACAGAGTGTGCGATGCTTTATTATGTAGGTACCTAATACTATTACATTATATTTGGCATAATGAAAAAAAATCTGTTATTTTTTATAAACTTTTCAGAGCAGATGGGAAGAAGACGCGGGTATCAGCTAGTTGCATATTAAATAGTTATTTCTGCCCGGGGTTCATCACTCATGAACTCACACATACAATAAATATTTGCCTCAGGTATAAATTTCATCACAACATGAGGTATACCAATGTTTATATTCCATACTGTACTAACTAAATATAGCTCTATGCTCGAGCAGTATAAGTCAAGAGAACATCAATAGTGCCCTTCCAGACAACAAAGGAGTTATCGTGAGGACATGACCGACCGATGTTGATGAAAGGTATACGAGTAGAGACAGCTCGAACCCTATTAGGAAAAGGTAGGCTACTTTCTACGATCCGAGCAGAATTGCGCAGAGCAGAGACTGGTTTAATACCTACATAAGTAGGTATGTATACCTACTACTTAACAATATTTGGGATATGTGCCCCCAGAGGAATAAAAATTATGTTCGAGTAAATTACAATAACAGGCTTAGACATTTCGTTACAATTTTTTCCGAGAGATCATATTTTGTACTCCCAACTTGTAATTCTTTGTAGTTCTATGAACTGTAGGTAGGTATACCTATGCCTGGACTGCAGAGTTTTGTGAATGTGTCAGATTAAGGAATTGACATATTCTCAAAAAATAGAGATGGCATATTAGCTATAGGCTTGTCCCCTATTAGATAGGTATAAGGAAGGTAATGAACCTTACTACCAAAACCACTGGTGAAGTGAAGTGTGCGTGTGTAATAATTACAAATATAATCCATAGAATTATAACGCGGTAATCTATGACTGCGCGACACAAAGAGGTAGTAGGTAATACCTCTCGGAGGCATACCTAAGCGTCATGAAATGAACTTGTATTGTACATACATAACATGAGAAATGTCCTCCAAGCGTTAGAGCGCGAACTGGTTTTTGCTTGTTGGCCATCGAGTATATTCTTATCGCAAAAAACAATCAGTTCATTCATGATTTTGTCTTTAAGTAGATAGATAATTACATCTTGTTATCACTCCGACTGTAACTACCTACCCTAACTATATGAACATACCCAAGAGTCAGAGTGATGAAAGTAGGCGAAAATAGACGAAATCATCACAAAATATTATGAGTGTAAGCTGCTTTGTTACAATGTTGGTGACTGAAACAGACTTTAATAATTAGGCATGGAACCACTTTGAGAAAGTTCAAATTCAATTCTGTTGCATTTTGTTTAATAAGTCTTTATGTAGAGCTCATAAATGTTATCGAGTTTATTTATTACTGCCATCCGAGACAAATAAACCAGACTCGCCAGCAGCCACGACGGTTTTAAGACTGACTCTTGCTTTCCATCGAAAATCCGATCGACTCGATTTTCGTCGGAAACATCGATCAGCTGCTGTTAAAATCGGACGTGGGCGTGCACCGTGGGTACGTGTCTGTAAGACGTCTCCTTCGCTGTGTCCGCATTTTCATAGATTTAGTAAAGTGGTAGTATGTCTTGACAGTTTTGTCGCTGATGTGCGCTCAGCCTTAGGCTCATCAGGTTTTTACATGCCCTCAAATTTCTGAGGACATTCTTCATGTGGATACTCGGGTCTTCGAGCACACATGCAGAAAGAAAACACCATGCATTTAGTCGGTTAAATATTTTTAATACAGTTGCTCAAAAAGTGGCGTATTACAGGAACGTTTAGCGTTCGGGATGTGGGCTATTACACACTCGTGCTTTTTCTTTACCTTTCCCGCACTAGTGCGCGTTTCCTTTCCCAACTGTCAAAATAATGTCTGTGATTCATGCAAATATTTCAAAAAAAGATACTAACTTGTTTCAATATCAGATTAAAAGTAATTTTAATTAAAATTTCAACATAAATTAATATAAGTATCGGCCAAATTAAATTTATAAAAATAAAAAAAAGTTGGCTGTATGAAGTGCACTGCCATAGTCTCTGCTTAGGTGGTATATATTCTTTTACGGTTGCCGCCATTTTGGACAATTCAGGTTTATTGTGTTTTTATTATTTTATTAAATTGCTTAATTTTTTCGCAACTGTATTAAAAATAGTTGTTCAATACAACGTGTGGGATTGTTATTTCAACTCGTTCCGACTGTCCACCCTCGCCTTCGGCTCGGGTCAACATCTGTCGAAACTCGTCGTAATAACAGAAATCCCACACTTGTATCGAAAACTACTATTACGAGTCCAAACTAAATCACGGCGGTTTTAATTCTATGAGGATTCCAAACGTTAACAAAAAACAGGCATTAGGTACTTTTGACATGCTAGTGCTATTAACTACTTTTTACTTACATATATTATATAATCACGCCCTTATCCCCGAAGGGGTAGGCAGAGGCATATTATTATATGCCCACATTTTATCTGGTGAGCAGTATAGCCGTGTTGAGATGGACAGACGCAGGTTGTGATTACCTGCTGTTGAATTTTTCTAGCCGCCTCAAAAGGCTTTCAACTTGGCTTAACGACTGCCATTTTACTGACAACCGGGACCAACGGCTTAACGTGCCTTCCGAAGCACGGAAACGCTCAAATAAATGTCACAAAGTGGTCACATGGATGGTCACCCATCCAAGGACTGGCCATAGTGAAAATTGCTTACTGCAGTGATCGTTTACAGAACACTGAGTACGCGGGACCACGAGCGTTTATTAGGTATCTACTTTTTAAACCTACAATATCAATTACGTGCAATAGATATACCTATCGTTATTACCGTCTACGAATAGGGATTTCAATCTATCTATTCATTATCGAAACCCTTCTGGGAGACATACGGATACGTATAAGCAACGCACACACGTTTCATATAGGTACCTATGCTAGTGCAAGTGCACCCGTGTACGTATAGCAATTGATAGGGGAAAGGTGTACAAGATGATCCCTCGAGGTAAGACGATCCTTTTCGATTGTGACGATACTGTGCATGCCATCTAGTTGTTTTTTCGAGAAAAGCGTAGGTTCCCGCCCCCACCGACTGCAGTCAAACCGCGATGGCTGCGTGAAGGACGAGCACTGTGTTTTGTGATTTTTAAAAAATTGTACAGTGTTAATCTAAAGTAAGCCTGAATTTGAAACTCCTTTACTTTTCGTGTAACCGATTTTATGTAATGATTATTATATTAGTAGCTTCTAAATATGTTCATTTGTTATAAAAACGTATTGCGGTGACTGTAGGATACTTATAGGTTAGGTTAGAGAATTTCAAATAAAAAGTAAGCTCTGGGGCAAGATGATTCGTCTGCTTCTGTACAAGATGATCCGTGGATCATCTCACCCCAATGTCTTTTTGCCCGGCTGCGCCAGCGAGGGTAATAAATTCGCGCGTATGTATGTATGTACTCGTATGTATGTTATATGTATATATACTATATGTAACAAGATAATATAGCAATTCTACATTTTAAAATAAATTAAATGATTAAAAAAATAACAAACTCAAATGCTACTGAAAAGGTCGAAACAAGCTTGATAACCCATGATATTAGGCGGTACCCACACATTTTCTTTCGGTTTATGATTTTCAAATGGGTACCGCCTGATATCAAGCTTGTTTCGACCTTCTCAGTAGCATTCGAGTTTGTTATTTTTTTAATCATTTATGTCATTTTATTATGGATTTTTTTTAAAAGGAAATTGCCACGTGTCACGTATCGTGGAAGACCAGCCGTGGACAGTGGGATCTATGGATGATAAAGCACTAGGGGCTGTGGCAGTTGATTATGCCTAAGGGTTGATCTCATTGTTCAAAACACATATTTGATTAAAACATTTTAAAATAATTATTTGAGTAAAGTCATTTTAACGATACCTTAAGTCGAATTTTTAATTAAACGGAGTAAAGTGACAGCAACTAATGTCACTTCTTATACAATGCTGCATAATTTCTATGAAGAAGTGACATTAGTTGCTGTCACTTTACTCCGTTTAATTAAAAATTCGACTATAGAGATTGGGTTGGATCTGAACGGGGCAAGATGATCCTCTGGGATCATCTTATACACCTGTGTGGACAAGATGATCCTTTAGCAGACATTTAGTATAATTAATGAAACTCTTATCAATACTGAATTTTGAGAACATAAGGTATGACAATACCTAGATAGATAAACTGACTATTCAAAACATCTTTACTATTAACATTAGATTGTACTTTCTCAGATTTACAGGCATTCTCCCTTAGAGGGATCATCTCGTACCACCTTCCCCTACGTAGGGGCTGGATCTGAGGTTGACAGTTTCACGCTTGTTCAAACATTTTGTGTGTTTATAGCTGACAAGCATTTTTCAGATAGCAGCACGGATAGCAGTGATTTTCATTTTTATTCGTGGCGTATTGTCTGTTTAGCGATATCTAGCTCAAATTAAGCTAATATAAGCTTGTCCATTATGTGTGCATTGATTCTTATCTTATCTATCATGAGGAGGTGGGCTACCATAAAATAATAAAAACAGCAGAAGGCAATCTACATACAATTTATTTGAGATACTACTGCCACAGTATAAATATATGTTGTCTACTGCGCATAAACTAGGACTGGTTGCTCATTTTCCCAATACGTTAAGAAGCTCCCAGACCGAATTAGTAGCAATTTCGTAAACGAGCATAAACTTAGGAAGTACTCAAAAGAAAACCACGTTTAATTGCGATACAAAAAGCGTGCTTATCTAAACAACACACATTTTATTGGCACTATCTGTTAACACTAATGACTTCGCGTTAAGTGGGCACCTGACCGTTTTATTTTCATTTACCGCACTGAAGCTCTTTGAGTTAGTGTTGGCTATAAAGCTGTCCAATTTGTGTCTTTAGACTTGGCATACGTGCAGGGATTCAAGTCTGCTAGACTATGTTAGTGCAAGCTACTGTTAAAATTAATTGATCTTACTATTGGTTGGTAGGGAAATGAGATAGCACCCAAACAAACCCTTAAAGAAACGAGACAAAGAACACAGCGTGGCCGCGAAGGTTGACAAGTTTGACTGGAATCTTGCCTTGAATATATTTCCTAGGAGTAATCCGTGGCGCTCGGTGTTAGACGGATAGGTAGGGACTAAGGCCCTAAGAAGCGGGATAACACCCGAACTACCCCCTGAAGACACGGGACAGCGCCCGATCCCCTCCCTAGGTTACCACTGCGGCCATACGTCTGTTAGGAGTCCTACGGAAAGCCGAAAAGCCGAAAAGCCCTAAAGCCCAAAAGCCCAAAAGTCCAAAAGCCCAAAGACCCAAAGTACAAAAGTCCAAAAATCTACAAACGACATGCTATCCCTGGATAAAGTACTCTTAATTCGAATCCACCGTGGTGGGGACGAAAACAAAGATGGCGCGTAACGAAAAAACGTGACGTGACGCTAAATTTTTTCCAACGCCGATAAAGAAGTTTCACTTCAAAAAGCGTTTACAATTTTCCATTTTTCAGTGGTATTGCAGTGGCGTGCAGAATGGAAGCCTAGTTCATTATAAAATAATGCAATGCGGTTGGTTGAACAAAATTCATGTAACTAGAACACGAGTACACATAGAATGTTAATATTGGTGTATGTATGCATAATCATAGTTTTGTGAAGCGGCTAGCAAGAAATGTAATAATAGTTATGTAGAGAGGGAGGTACCTAGGTAAAGTTGGCCGAGAAATTAGTCTACCAGTATGTATTAAAAAACGTTTTACTTTAAAAATTATTTCATGGGTGCTATGCCGAACTCTTACCGACAATTTTTTTTTACGGTTAACTACCTATCACTGCGTAGGTACAGCTGGGAGCACCGGTTAAGCCCTCGAAAGGATGCTCCACGAGTTCTTACCTGATGTGTCGTCAACTGTGACCATTCATACTTGACATATTATGGCATGGCATGACTAAAACATAATGCTCATAATTATGATATAGAAAGCACCAGTCACTGTCATTCAAATATACTTTTACAGTAGGGGAATAGTCCACATCTTTTGTCTGCTGGCTTTAGATAATTTTAATTTTCAAAAGTTAGGTACCTAAGTAGGTACCTACTATAATCAGCGTCTCAATTATGAAATTTATGAACTAACTACCTAGCTGAGGCCCGCAGCTTCGCCCGCGTAAGAATTGTTCCCGCTTCCCGTAGGAACTTATTCCCGGGATATAAAGTAGCCTAAGTACCTATGTGTTATTCCACACTGCAATGTATCCCTGTACCAAATTTCAGACAGATCCGTTCAGCCGTCCGAGCGTAAAGGAGTAAGAACTTTCGCATTTATAATATTAGTAAGAAGGTAGATAACTGCCAATAATTATCATCTATCCAAGAAATTATTCTGGCTTAAAACACTTGAAAACGTCCATAGGCTACGGTCGTATGCTTGTCTGCCATCTTACATACATACATATGGTCACGCCTTTATCCCCGAAGGGGTAGGCAGAGGCATATTATATGCCCACATTTCACCTCTTTAGAATTTGTCCCACGTAATAGGTGGTGAGCCTTATTGCCGTGTTGAGATGGACAGGCGCAGGTTGTGACTGCCTGCTGTTGAAAGTTTTCAAGCCGCCTAAAAAGGCCTTCAACTTCTGCCATCTTAATTGTATAAAAAATGATTCTTCATGATCTACCTAGTGATTAGAATACTTTACTGCGAAACAGGAGGGCCTGGCTAGCACATCATCTCTTTGTATGCTGAGCACGTTGATTTGCTTTGTCCGAGGCAATTTATTCATAATCAATCACGTTCCAGTGGGATTTCTTTTTTGTTTGCCAACGCAAGTAATTACATTCGTAAAAATTTGATTTAGACGAGAGAAATTGGTTTACATCCATGAACCTATAGCTCGCGGGTAGGTAGGGCGCGTTCACGATCGATGTTCATTATAATTTAGGCACAACACCCGTGGGATTTATATTTTCCAATACACCCAGTTTTTAACGTAAGGTCGTACGTTATTGGTAAATACATAGAATACCTTCGGATATTATTACGTTATGCAAAAATTCATTACGAAAGGCATAAATGTGGGTATCTTAACTATGTGTGGGTGCAATGCGACCCTATCGAAATTTTTTGAATTCCATCCCGCTCCTCCATCCGGCTCATCTCCTGAGACCCATAACACAAGCCGCGTAAACCTTGCCTACTTTGGAATGACGTTGTGTGAATAGAACCATAAGCAACCTGAAGAAGTTCCTGAAAAAAAAAACGATTAAGATCCCACTTACGCACTCTACATCTGCTTTATCAGCACAGACAATTGATATCAATCTATAAAATCAGCCTCTTCATCCATCCAACAGTGGATTGCCTTACAATCCACTGTTGGATGTAGGTAGGTACGCCTCTCCCAAATTACGCCACAAAATGCGCCTTCCGCATCCAGTCACTCCGTGCAACTTTTTTCAGGTCGTCTGATCGGATCCACCACAGACATACAATCAATCAATCAAATCAGCCTTTGGCAGTCCACGTCCACACGGCCTCTCCCAATTTACGCCACAACACACGGCCCTGTGCCTTTCGCCTCCAGGTCCAGCCTGCGACCTTTTCTAGATCTTCGCAACAGACAGAGAGCAAACTGATAATTATGTTTTAAAAATACAGGCATGCTGTACCTACATAGGTAGGTATTCTATGAGCAAAATATACAATCTATAAAGCAGATGTGTAGTACTGCAGTAGGTAGGTAGCTACGTGTCAACCTCCATACGATATGACTGTTGACATAAATCTACACGATATTTGCTATTGTGTTTGAAAACATTACCGCAGGCAGAGTCGAATGTGTCATAGGGAAATTGCTTTATATTTTGTAATTAAATTGTTCAACGATTCATTGTAAATTGTTACTGAGTGTAGCGGCTACCGTTTTGAGTATAAATCACAAAGAATTTTACTAGGCACTTTCTGGTATTATTACAGTTACCTACCTAAAGTCCATAGTGATATACAACCAAAGATCGTAATAAAAATAGTAATGAGCAATGCAGGGACTTTACAGTTTAAAAAGTTGTAGTAGGTACGTACTTTTTTTTTACGTGGGGGAAAATCCTCATGGATGTTATGCCGGACTCCTACCGACTAAAAAACCTCACGTAACGCCCAACAGCCTATGGTTGTGAGCCCCGGGTAAGCCCTCGGAAGTATGTCCCAGGACTCCCAACAGACCTACAGTCGCCTCTGCAGCCTCGCCCAGGGGGTGGTTCGGGTGCTAACCCGCGTCTTTGGGGGGTTTCGGGTGTGATCCCGCTTCTAATGGGGGACGTGCGTGAGTTCCTCACGTCAAGTAGGTACGTACTTAGCTAAGATTTAGTAGGTAGGTATTATCAAGTATATTAATAATACCTACCTACTAAATCTTAGCTAAGTAGGTACCTACTACAACATTTTAAATTGTTTGTAAAGTCCCTGCATGCTCATTACTATAGTGTAGTAAGTCGCTGTAGTTACGAACGCTAAAGTGGCTAAAGGTACCTAAGAGGTACCTACTGTTACTCGGACAGCTTCCGTTGACTAATGCTAAGCTTCATGAACATGAAGAATTAAGTAGGTGCGTGCTTACCCACCTACGTATTTTATTAACAAACGGAATCCTCGTGAACTTCAAAGATAATGGCTGAACCATAGATTTAGAATTTTTCGCCATCTAAATCTAAGGGCTTAACTATTGCCTACACCTAAACTCTCCTCTCACCTACGTAAAAATTGAGAAGCTATTGTTACAAGTTATATTGAACAACTAGCTGAGCCCGCAACTTCGTTTACGTCACATAAGGTGTATGAAAGGAAAGGTATTTCTTCATCAGAGCAATCAAGCAGCGTCTGAAACTGCCCTGTTTGCTTAATCATAAAAGAGCTTAATGATTAAGTCTATTTTAAAACAATTCAGTCCACGCCTTTGGCGCGGACTGAATTGTTTAAAAATAGTCTTAATCATTAAGCTCTTTTGTGATTAAGCCAACACGCCAGTTTAGGTTCACTCACATTCAAAGAAACCCCTACAATTAAAATTTTCAAAATATCTGATTCTTAAAAGTGTTATAACTCTTTTATTTCTAAACCGATTTACATAAAAGAAACGCTAAATGTTAACTGGAGCAAACCTCAACACAATAAAAAAAACCGCATTGCAATCGGTTGAGCGGTTACTGAGATTAGCGTGCACAACCGTACAGACAAACAGATATACAGACATACAGACAAACAGACAAAAATTCTAAAAATCATTGTTTTGGGTTCTATTGCGTTCATAAAGCCCCCCTATAATATTTTTTCTTATTTATCTTCCATGTACAGACAGCGACCTGTTACGATTTTATTATATGTATTGATATTTTAAGTGGTCCACCTTCCACCCCATCTATTAAAACTTAGGGAGAGGAGAATGGAGAGATAGGTAGTACATCATGCGGAAAATTGTGAGAGGATCCCTATTTACCAAACTTGACGTATAGAAGGGTGATTTCCAACGATGAATGTATGTAGGTATATGAACATGCAAATCTTTGTGGGGTTATACGACATACGTCCCTTCCGTGGTTATATGGAACACGTGCACCTATTTTCTGCTTTCCGACTTCAAATATGCGGAACCTACACCTACACATCTACTTTTATTTTGGTACCGCATTAATACTACTGAAGGACAACTAGACATTCCGGCCTAGACTCCGAATTCATCTCTCGCGGAAAATAGGAGCTTTAAATAAGGTGATGATTACGCCACCATAGAGATGTCTGCTGTACCAGGCGCAGATTTGTACCTTCGCTAATACTATTCTCAACTTGGAACTAAGGAACCTAAAAAAAATAGGGGGGGGGGAGGGCTAACGGGGGCGGCAATTTTACATTTTGCCCCGCCTAAAAAATCTCAAGCTCCGGGGCGGGGTAGGCATAAGGAAATGTGATCCCCGTTAGTCTATGAAATGGCGGACGTTTACCTAATGACTCGACAAACAGTAGTTTACCTAATATTTCACAAAAAAACAATTAAACAATTTAACAGTCACAATATTTGAAGAGATAATATTTACCACTTTTTCTGTGGAACTGATATCCTATTTATGTCAAAATATTTACAGCTCTCAGTACTAAGCCTTTGAGCTAAGCTGGGAACGTTCGTACTGACAAAGCAAAACTTTGAGGGTTCTGTGTTGAGTAGATACGAAACCCTACAAATACTTTATGAATATTAATAAATCATACCACCTAAGTCAATTTCCTTACCTCCCACTCGACCCTAAGCAATGACAAGATTGACAAGCTTGAATGACATATCCATTAAAATACCCCTACTATTTGTTTCAGGTAATCTGAAGAGGCGATTTGGACGGGCACGCGGTTTCGTTCTTCGAATGTTCGACGCTCTTTGCAACTGTACGCACACAGCAGCCGCCGCAGCTGCTCGCACAACCCGCAACAATCCCTTCACGAAGCGTTAACTCGATCACATTTCACTTTTAGTGAAAACATTAGTAAACACTTTGGTTTGGCCTTATTTGGTAAAGTTGTATTGGATATTGATTATTTTTGACCCAAGAACTTGAGTTACGTGACGGTGAATTTTAATGGGGCATCAGTCATCTCCGAGTTTCCGAACCTTGTTGTATACCTAGGTGCCTACCTACTTATTATTATTTTTTTCCATTTAGTATCAGTGCAGTACACAAGCAACCTATTAAGTAAAGTTCCGTAACCGGTTACGAAAAAAGAAATAGAACTAGGGTAAATCGTAGTTCTATATTTTATTGATCTTTTGAATAGAATCTTATAAATACAAATACAGTGTGCATTTCAGCAGTCATTGGGTATTTTCGCATGTAAGAGAAATAAATCTACAACATGTATGTAGGTACTGTTAATCTGATTAATCTTGTATCGTCCAGGACCAAAATGCCATTTCAATTCAATACGTAAGTAGGTAGGTAGGATCGTTTTCGGAACGGATGTTGATACTGCTTTCACTGTCATGATTTTTTTTATATAAGGTTTTGTATAGTACGAGTACCTATAGGTACCTATACGCTCAGAACACATGAAATAAGTTAGAATGGCTTCGTGGGCGTCGTAATTGCGAGTTTTTTAAGTATTGCGAGTCACTCATATTTGAAGTAGGATAGGTTAAAAACATTCGAATTACTACAAACGTAAGTTTCAATTCAAATTCGACCAATAACCACTAGATGTTGTATGTAATTGTAAATGTGACATGCCATGTCAGTGTGTGCAATAACAACGGTTCTTGTGCTAAAGTTGTTCGATAGCTCTTCTTCTCTTTTTCATGTGTTCTGAGCATGGAGTAACAGTTTTGAGGGTAGTTATACCTACAGAACTTGCTAACTTTTTTTAAATGATAAAGCATCTGCTACAAGGTTGTAATCCAGGCTTCACAACAGAGGTGACCTTTGATATCTTCCACAAGGACGACGAACGTTATACCATAATAGAATTTGGATTACACCTGCCGTCTGTGAATGACGGTAATTAGATAAGCTTACCCTGGTTGGGGCGTGGATTATCAATAATTAATTACAGCCCTGTTGCAGACGCTTACGATGAATGGGATGTTTGATGTAACCGGTTATGAAATATCGGTTACGTAAGTGGATGGACGAAATATATCATGCAGTTTTCGAGTACTTTCGAACGTGTAGCAAAACCAAAGCCCGGAGTAAATTACAGATTTTGTATTTTCTAGTGATATTGTCAACTTGGTGTCTCTATCTATAGTGTCCTATCGTAATACCTATGTAGTGGATCTTTGAACATTTTCACCTTAGTCTTCCTAGAATCCTGAAATGTTACATGGTGTTATGTGATCGGTGTGATTACGCTTATAGTACGTAAGGATGTATTTAAGTAGTTGATTGTATTATTACGGTCTGTTAAATACCTAAGAATGTATTGTAATTATAACCCGGTGTGTTTGAATTCGTTGTTTAAGTTTACCACATAATTTATGGAGACTTTGCGAGATACATTGAAATGAAAGTTACATTTAAAAAGATTTTCTTCCGATAGCAAAATAATTTTCTAAGTTATAATTTCAATAACGTCATACGGGGTGACTTGTACACACTTGTTAACTTGTAGGTACAAATAAATATAAATTGTGACATAATATCTGCCTGCTTAAATACCTAATTATTATTACGGAAGAAATGTTTTATTTTTATTTTCTGTAATTATTATTATCAACCTAACCACGCACACCATATTGATAAAAATTTGACAAAAAAGCTGCTCAAGGCAAGCATGGAAAGGCTCAGCCAATAAAAATAAATTTATAAGTACCTAGCTACACACTGACAAAATATATTATTATTTTTTGCTAAGTCTGGCAATGCCTTTTTTATTTACTCATTAAAAAGAGATCTGTAGGTACAAAATGATACTGCCGCACATTTTTAGAAGGTAAACCATTAAGTTTCCACCTAACATTAAATATCTACTTGTAAGACGTAAGAACTTTAAATAAGTAGACTTCTATACTATATCGAAAAATAAATGTAATTTTCTACAATGATAAGAATTAATTTAGATCTTTTCTACAAATACATAATTAAGTATATTATCATCTACTATTAATTTTAAGCACAAATATCGCAGACTTTTTGGAACGATCTTTTATTATAAATATTTAATCTACTATTATTTAATTTTGTTTTGTAATTAATATTAATTTATACTGGTAGCTACACACAGATTATATTTTATTGAGAATACTTATCTATAAATACTTGTCTGAAACGAGAGAGAATACTAAAATCTACTTTATAAATAAGCAAAACATAGCTAAAAAGAAATTCGCTAAAGAAAAAAAAGGTTTTTTTTTGTATAATAGGTACCTACGTGTAAATACTGATACCTATTACTTATGTATATTTTCGATGTATGTTTCTGTAGTGAAATTTTCACATGTAAAGTGAATAAATGTTTAAAAGATAAATGTTCAATGTGATATCCTGCCTGTAAACCTTTTCCAGTGTGATTCTACAGAAATCTTATAAACAATAAAATAAATGGTTTTATAAACAATTTGGTTCTTATTGCTCTCTATAAGATTTGCAGGGAGGGACTATTGGCAGTTTGCTTTTCAGGAATTGTATTTCGCTACCGACCTATATTTAAAGAGTAGGTACTGCTTCTGTAGGTATATGGGCCCTGACTTACAGTACCTTATACCGCTGAAGCGTTCCTTGAGTTTTGGGAACCGTTATAACCTATATATCGATGTTGCAATCGGGGAAACTGGGTCCCCGATTGCAACATCGACATAAATGATTATATTACCGAACAGAAAGAGGCACACATTATCGGTTAGGGGTAGGCTATTTAGGAGGATTTTATTTGCCGACACAGTCATCATCGGTTTGGGTCTTAGGTAATACGTGGTTGGGCTTATAGTCGTACAACATCGACATCACAATAAATCACTGTTAATTTGTTGTAAAGTAACATCACACAGATGCCTACCTATCAAAAAGCAAAATCTTATCTTGGTAGCCAGTTTTACGAAGGCAGAGACAATTTCCTTCTATCCCCAGGCGCATACCGTTAATAGGCGAGACAAAATACACCCACAGCTAAATCGTTTGACCTATATGATTCCCTTCGAGTTGACCTGGTAAGATAATAGACATTTAGTTACTTACACTACAGTTCGTGAGACCGACTGGAATTTATATTAGTTAAGGTGAGCCAAATCAGGTCATCCCGCTACCCAGGCGTTTTAGCCCTTTTTTATATTTGGCATTTTGGCTGGCCAAATTGACGCCGCCACCAGCCTGAAGGTAAGCTGTGGCGCATCTAGCGATTGGGGGCCACTCTCACAGTCCGTAAGACTTCTGACAGTGGTCCTCAAGTTGGCGGCCCTGTGATGTCTCTTCATGCTCTACTTGAAGAACCCGGGATTGTAAGATGAGGAAAGAAAACACGTGTGCGGGCAGGTAGTTGTATGTAAATTACAAAAATGGGTGCACCAATTTGATTTTTTTTAAATATTTCGCTCGCCATATTGATGCCGCCGTCCGATGGAAAGTCACAGCGACATCTAGCGATTGGGGGTCACTGTCCCAGTCTGTAAGACATAGACAATGGTCCTCAAGTTGACGGCCCTATGATGTGCCTCTTCACGCTCCGCTTGGAAAGAACCCTTAAGTAAGATTATAAGAGAAGGAAAATACTTGCGCTGGCAGGTCATTCCAGGTTTTTATGGTTCGACAGAAAAAGGTTCTTTTGAATCGTTCTAGCTACAATTCTCTCCACTGTGTGAGAGTGGCGCCTCTGTCCTGCACGCGTAGCTCGGGATCGGAAAGGAGAGGGCGGGATTAGGTTGAAGAGCTCTTCCGAACACTCACCTATACGATACGGTAGAATGCAGCCGAAGATGCAATAGTTCTTCGCTGCTTTGGATTTCGCAAATTTAATTTTGGGTTTTAATGTTTTATATCTGTTAGGCGTCCCGCGACGACTCACAATCTTTTGTTCTTTATTTGTTTTATCGATCTTCATTTGTTTTGAAAATTATTTAGGGTATTATGTGGACATAAATCTCACCAAATATGCATGATGGACTTTTAAATGGACAGACAAAAGGTCAACATTTGGGTAATATTGGTTTGGCGCTACTGTATCGACACAGCTCACTAGGATTTATTTATGTTATAATAATTATAACATTAACATATAAATCTAATATATATAATTCTCGTGTCACAGTTTTCGTTGCCATACTCCTCCGAAACGGCTTGACCGATTCTCATGAAATTTTGTGAGTATATTGAGTAGGTCTGAGAATCGGCCAACATCTATTTTTCATACCCCTACGTGACCGGGAACAACATTCCACGCGGGCGGAGCCGCGGGCAGCAGCTAGTTATAATATATAAATTATTTATATATTTTATACTCTGAGATTTCTAGCGCACATATGGTATTTCCTGGGCGCGTCCTCGTGCGTCAAGACACATTATCAAGATATGTAGTCGTATCTAGACGAAAGAAATTAACGCCTTATAGACAGTATGGATAATTTCAGCAGCAAAAAGACATAACCTGCCCCTGTTCTTGCAATACGGCAATTGACTCATCGTCGGTAAAAAAAAAGAAACTCTGAAATACAGATGGTTTGAAATCAATTTATTGAAAAGAATTTACAATGCAATTTACACAAGATGTGTACGAAAATGTATAGAAAACAAGATTAAAACAAAGACAGATAATTGTTTTAAATTTACTTTCTATATTTTTTGTAATTGGGTGAACGATCTCTATCCCTCTTCTTCTTTTTACCTTTGCGTTTCTTATCAATATCTCTTTTGCCTTCTGGAGTTAGGTCTTTTGTTTTGCTCTTACTGTGTTTATGTTGTTTTTTATCATTATCTGAAAGATAACTCAATGAGTCGGTACTGCTATTTCTGTTTCTGTCTTTCTTTTTTTGAACTGATCTGTCTTCACTACTAGAATCTCTTTTATTTCTGTGCTTGCTGCCGTTGGCAGATCTCTGATCTCTCTTTCGTCTGGAGTCATCACTGTCACTTTCACTATCTTCTTCACTATCGCCTTTATTTTGGATTCTCTTCTCATTTTTTGTTGAATTGTCCCTCCTATCTCGGGTTTCCTTTTCTTTTTCATCTCTTCTATCTTTTTCTCTTCTTTCCTTATCTCTTTCATCCCTTCTTTCCTTTTCTCTTTCTTCCCGTCTTTCCTTTTCTCTTTCTTCCCGCCTTTCCTTTTCTCTTTCATCCCTTCTTCCCTTTTCTCTTTCATCCCGTCTTTCCTTTTCTCTCTCTTCCCTTTTGACCTTGTCTCTTTCTTCCCTTCTTTCTTTTTCTTTTACGTCCCTTCTGTCCTTGTCTTTTTCTTCTACTCTTTCTTTGTATTTTTCTTCCTTTCTTTCAATACTTCCTTTTGCACTATCATCGCTACTTTCTGTTTCTTTGGCCCGATCCCTCCTTTCCCGATCTCTGCCACTTCTACTACTCACTTCTTTATCACGTTCTCTATCATCATACCTGTCTCTTTCAACTCTTTTATATTTATCCTTTTCTTCTCGTTCATCATTTTCATTATTGTCTGGACGTTGTTTTGTGTATTTTTCTTGATTCGAAGACTTTTTTGATGATTCTTTTCTTTTGTATTCTTCATATGATTCAGAATCTAAAAATTAGAATAGTTAATATAAGCATCAAATATAACTAGGTAGGTATTACAAGCAGTTTTCAGAAATACAGTAATCTCCTATGAATTGTATAAAAAAGAAAGAATCTTAACTTCATGTAGAATTCTTTGCACGGAAAGCTTACGGATAAGTATCCTTCAAACACGTTATCCTTGAATTGAAAAATGTGTTGGATGTATTGTTAGTAGACATATCGACTAGATAATATTATGTCAGCAGAATATAGATGGTAGTATTTAGTAGGCGCTTGGAGACCAAGTTTGCTAATTCATTAATGTAAAAATAAAATCGTAATCGTTTGCGCCGGTTTTTATAGCTATTGGGCCACGATTCTATTCAGAAATAATAGAAAAATCAGACTTGAGCCACTGGTGGCAAGCTTCTAGAAAATACAAGGTAAAGTAAAGCAAGATCATCGTGCGTCTCATTGTATAAATTATTATGCCAAATGAAGTTAATTTCACTGTATTTCACACACGACATAAATTTCAGGGTACAAATTTTAAGTAATACGAGTACAGTGTTTTGTCTAGTTTCATTTATGACACGTAATTTGTGTACAGTGTTGTTAGTTGATATAAATTTTGTATGTGTTAGGATTTTGTAATCCCTACTAATATAATAAATGCGAAAGTAACTCTGTCTGTCTGTTACGCTTTCACTGAACGGCTGGAGCGATTGAAATGAAATTTAGTATATATGTAGTTCGAGGTCCTGGGAAGGACATAAGACTACTTTTCAACCGACTGCGCAAAAGGAGGGTTATGATCTTACGTGATAACGACTTCCACGCGGTCGAAGCCGCGGGGAACAGGTAGTTTAATATACGGGAATAGTCAATCAGCCTACGGTTCAACGTAGGCGAATAGTAAATATAATAAATAGGGATACTTAATAACTAATGGAATCAGGCGTTACATGGCGGAAATCCATTCTAAAATGATAATAAAAAAATTTTTCAATAAAAAATAAAACCGACTTGAAACAAATCCTGAAAAATAAAATTTACTTAGCACAAAGTAATATGTATTTTGATTTATCAGATTTTATTCAATATTATATTGAAGTTGGCGCCAAGTAAACCCATAGTTTTATGTAGGTATTATTCATGGCACCAACTTCAATATTATATTGAACAAAATCTGATAAATCAAAATACATATTACTATGTGCTAAGTAAATTTTATTTTTCAGGATTTGTTTGAAGTCGGTTTTATTGAAAAATTTTTTTTTCATTATTTTTAGTGACGGGTGAACCGAAAAATATATCTATCTAGGTGAAAGTTTTCATCAATACAAATCAATCAAGCCCAAACACAAGGTAGCTGCTGTAAATCGTTAAGGAATTCCCTCGACTGTCTTTCGGTTCCATCATCAGATCGACTCCAGACGTTCATTTAAATGTAGAACATTAAAGCACTTAATTAAAAAGTTAACAAGCGCACTAGTTGTCCCTACAATTTTCGGTGGTTGCCCTCGTTTTCTCCTGGATTCCATCATCAGATCCTTACCTGGTGAAAATGGGACCACCTCAGAAGTAAACCCTATTCAACAAAATAAGAAATTTTGAAATCCGTCTATAATTGACGGAAATATCGCTTAACATACACAAAAAAAAATACATACAGAGGAATTGAGAACCTCCTCCTTTTTTCGAAGTCGGTTAAAAAGGAGGGGAGGGGGGAAGAGGAACCCGCCTCACACCCTCGATTCGTCAATCCTAACCTACAACCGTTAAGGATAACCCCAACTAATTGTATGGGAGGAATGACGAACCGAACTCCTCAGGAAATGAATTTTGGATGTGGGATAGGAAAAATTACCTGTACCCTCCAGATTGTTGGTAATTAGTACTACTCCGCTTAACAATGTGACTAATTTGTCAACACGTGTTTCCCCTACACACGAGGCATCTTCAGGACTGCTTGGCAGCGATACTTAGTCAAACACGCTCCTTCAAATCGTGAATCCATTTCATTTGGGGCAATATATCTTATGTTTGACGATTTGTGGTCTAAATCGTCTGCTCCATTGGCAACCGGTTTATTAGATAAAATTTCATTGTCAACTGTGCCATCTCATTATTTTTAATCATTCGGTTACAATCGTAACATGGTCATAAATTTATGATTTGCAGCTAAAATCAATCTTAAAAGTAAAATAAAAAACGAAGTTTTCATGCTGTAGTTAAATTTATACATTTGAAAATATGTACTATATACAAAACGTTTTAACTGTAATGCAGAGTTTATACATTTACGATTATACGGTATTATTTTATAATACCAATACATTTAAAACGAGCTACCTAAATCAGCTCTTTCATTTACATTTCCATATTTTTTTATATGGAAGTACTTGCAGCCAAGGTAACTCGGATCCTGCAAACGATTACATCGTTTAACATTTTCGTTAGGTCTGAGATGATGTACTACTAACAAAATTTGTTTAGTCTTGAGCAATTTAATGTGTCTTACTTACATCAAATAAACGTTTATTCTTTCTATCTTTTCTTAGATGAGAGCATTTTGTGGCACACGATCGTAAATGGAAATGTCACGACTGGCCCATATTTGGATAGCATTCAAGGCTTAAGTTTTATAGTTCACAACAAGAAATCATTCATATAATTTTGACCCTAAGGAGCCGTTTTTTACACTTATAATTATTTGCAATTTATATAGAGGCCTTCCTAAGCAATAAATTCACTAAAATATCTGAGCAAACTTGTAACTACTGATGTAGAGGTATTAAAGGTCAGTAACAATCAGGGTAAAACGAACTAAAATAATTGAGATTGAACATTTCTTCTATACGTACATACTAACATCGTAATAAAAGATTTGTTTGTTTAAAAAAAAAACAATTGCCTTTGACCATTCCTTCATTCCATAGACCAGGGGTTCCCAACCTTTTCGTGGTCAGGGACCACTTTTATATTTTTCTTGTTAACAGGGACCACTATAAAGGCATAATTTAAACAAACTGTGATAATAATCAATCTGAAACTTAAAAAAACGCAGTAGGAAATTGCATAAACAGGAAACTTTCGTATTTTTGTATCTATTAATGTGATTTCTGGCTTGCATCTTCTTCACGAGATCTGCTAACCTGGAGTTTCGCATAAGAAATTGCTTTTAAACACCAAACCACTCAAGTGATTTTTTTGTGTTCTTCCTGGATTCCTTCATTAACTTCACCAGCGTCCGTGCTAAAAGGATTAGGAAGGGGGGATGGGTTCTATTCCACTTGTTCGAGGGGTGAAGAGACACGCCACCGTCTAGGCCGGCTTCTGTGAAAGAGCGGTGAGCAGCCAACTCACCGCTCTCAGACTCTCGGTCATGGTGGACGACCGTGCCACCGACTACGGAACTTGGAATGGAGATTTCTCTCCCGCTGCATTCTTTGCGAGCATGACTTGCTCGCAGAAAGACACAGTTACGTCACACTTTCTCCCGTTGGAGACCAGAGCCCTTAACATGGTGTCCAGCGTGAAAATATTCACACCCAGGCCCGTAACGAGGTCTTGTCGCTGCTATGCCCATGTAGTGCCGTGTCCCCGCTGTAGATACTTAACAAAGCACCCGTGCCCGGTAAACATCTGTGACACTCGGTAGGTGAGGCTACCATGGCGCCGAATTAGTGGTGAGTCCTCACTTTGGTAGCTCAAGTCGTACCTTCCATGTCTCCATGAGCTTCTGGCGAAACAGGGATCACTATGCCTCTATTTCTTTGGGCACAGGCCTGTGGTCCCGATCCAGCGCCTTCATGCACCATTGATACAACGACGCAAGAGCCCTGTTTTCCAGGTCCCATGGAGGGGTCTTGGCTAGGAGACATGCCGCCTCAACGGATATCGTGCGGTACCCTCTCCTGACGGCCATCGCCTTTAGCGGGCTATGCAGTCTAGCCACGTTGCCAGTCGTCAGGGCCTCCGCCCATACGGCGGTCCCGTATAGTGCCATACTCCGCACGACCCCGAAGGTCTCTTGCAGGGAGCGTTGGGTACTCTTATGTTGGGTACCAACCGCGAGAGCGTAGCTGTTGCCCCCTCTGTTTTAAGACTTAACTTCGGAAATGGTGTCGCTCTGTAATGATACGCTCAAGCTTGCCAACCTCGACGAGGAACACCATCGGTCGGTACCCCGATGGCGTGTCCACCGTCCGCTCGGCCTTTCGGATCAGAACCAGTTTCCCACACTTTAGACTTTAGGAAACTGGTCTTGAGCCAGGATCCACGTTCGGCCTGGAAACACATTCAGTCGTGGGCAAATCGCAGACTTTGTGTTGTGTTTGCTTGCCGAGCCAATGGGCGTACCAACCGCTCCCACTACTCGCGCTCTTCTCGCTCATTGCACGGCGACTAACGGCTCACCACCCGATAAATTTAAAATCCTTCAGGGACCATATTTTTGCTCCTGCGGACCACTGGTGGTCCGCGGACCACTGGTTGGGAACCACTGCCATAGACCAACTTGACGACCCCCATTAAAGGGAGACGCCTTTATATGTTTAGATTATTTATACTGTTGATTGACGGCACTTGGTGGAACTTGCTGCACATATTGAAAACGACACTTGTACTATTCCACAATATTTATTATTATAAACCTGACCGGTTTCGCTTTACAGCATCTTCAAAGGTCTAGATGGGAGGACAAGGTATTACTGTCTCGAAAACACCAAACAAGTTTTATTAGTGTTTTCGAGACAGTAATACCTTGTCGTTTTCAATATGTTTATATGTTTACTTGATACGTATCTGTCTGTCATATATTTCGGGAAGAAATCGTATTCTTATACATCACTAAAAAAGCAATCGATTGGCACCACGAAAATTACACAAAACAATACACTCATAAATTCAGACACATCTCGGACTTGTGTATTGATAGAGGGGAAAGTCTGTCATAGGGCGTTATGATCTATTCCTTCATTCACTCGGTCCAGCCCAGTTTGAACTCAAACGACATTCTCAATAGAATTTCTAAGTCCATGAATTGTCTATGTCACCTCAGTGCCATTACTTGAGCTACGATTTGTTTCTTGATGTTTTATCTTCATAATTATTTAACACTGCTTTAGAAAAGATGTCTTGGAATCCCTGTTGCCAATTTGTCAGATATGAATCGCTAAATTGCTTATTTGGCAGTTCTTGGTTGCCAAGTTGCTTACTTGGCAGTCCTTGGTCATTAAGTCGCTTATTTGACAGTGCTTGGTCGCCACGTTGCTTATTTGACAGTCCTTGGTCGCCAAGTTGCTTATTTGACAGTCCTTGGTCGCCAAGCTGCATATTTGGTAGAAAATCCTCGCCAAGTTCCACATTTAGTGAATCGCCGTCCTCCAAGTGTATATTTGGGAGATTTTCTTCATCATTTAGTAAAGAATTCAACTTATTGGCATGCCATCGACGGATGGTACTTATAGAAACACCCAGACTTGTCGCAAGATCTCTAACTTCCGATATTGTTCCAAGTGGTCGTTCCATTAAGCGTGCTTCGACATCTGCTGACAGTTTCCTTGGACGACCTTTCCGCCCATTAGAGTTAATTGTTCCTTCCTTTTGCCATCGTGTGATCCACAAACGGACTGTTTTGTACTGGAAACATAACATTTAATATATTGTAATGGCTCTATTTGGATCGCTATCTAGACCAAATTAAACAAATGTAAGATAAGTGTATCCTTTTTTCTAAATACATACAAATAATTCGTAGAAAACATTCAAAATCGTCGACAACCCAAATTGTTTGAATTATGGGAAATATTCATAAGCAACAAAGTATGAAGGTGTCGGCTTTGAATAAAATTTTATTCAGCATCCAGCAGGGACTATTTAATTTTATACGAAAAGGCGTTTTGCAGAAAAATGTAAGTACGTTGTAACTGTTCTGTTTTTTGTAACTATTACGTTCCTAATCTTCGTGTAAAAGTGTCCATATGTAACGTTGCGTATGCTGCAGTTTAGCCGGCGCGAAATTTAGTATTCGTTCTCGCTTCTCATGGAAACTTATTTCTGGGACAATAAGTAGCCTCTGTGTTATTCTAGATAATCTATCCCTGTACCAAATTTCAGCCAGAATCGTTCAGCTGTTAGAGCGTGAAAGGGTAAAATATATTCACACTCACAAATTCTCGTATTTCGTATTTATGATACGATAATATATAAGCTCAAGGCATATCGAAGTGTCGCGCGATTCAAGAAAAGATATGTGTGTGTGCCACATTTTGAACATCGAAAGAATCAAGAAGTGGGAGGAGATGTGAATATTACTTATAGAATAATTTAAATGTAAGAGGTAAATAGCTCAAACAACTCACCGTGACATTCAAATGCTTTGCAATCGCACTTATAGAATGCTTTTTTTCATACAATTTAAGTATTTTAGCTCTTTTCGTATCACTTATGTGATAACTTTTAGCTGTCGCATGTTCCTTATTCTCTACGGGGCTATCATCGCGAATCATTTCTTTGGTTACCGGCTTTCTCTTTGCTTTAAATCGAATACCGTGGTGCTTCAAACGTCGGCGTATCGTTGCTGTTGAAACACCATGACTCGTGGCAATATCATACATAGTTCTATTCCCAGTCTGTGTTACAACTTCTTCTAACACAGCAGTTTCGGTGTCTCCCAGTTTCAGACGACGTCCACCTCCTCTCTTCTGTTTCAGCGCACCTTCCCTTTTCCAACGTTCAATCCATAACATCGCGGTTTTCCTCTAAAACATAGGATACGAAAGGATATGAGATAAACACTATCGGCACTGATGGCAAGGACGGGTATTTTAATGAATGCAATTGCTTTATTTTTAGTTTAGGAGTTAATATTTGAAAACATGCCAATTTCTTAATAGCTTTAAATGACACAAAATAAGAGTTATGGCGGCCTTTGCAGACAGATTGTCTTGGGGTGTGTCTGAGGGATAAAATCTGGACCGATGTTATCCGTCAGAGAACCAAAGTAGTCGACATAGCTCGCAGAGTATGCACTTTGAAGTCGCAGTGAGCTGGCCACATCTGCAGGAGAATCGATGGGCAATGGAAGAAACGAGTTATGGAGTGGAGACCGCGACACGTGGGATAGGATGACCCCCCGCCAGATGGAGCGACGACCTGAAGAAGGTCGCAAGGAGTGACTGGATGAGGAGGCGCAGGACCGTGTGTTGTGGCGCAATTTGGGAGAGGCCTACGTCCAGCAGTGGACTGCTATAGGCTGATTTGATTGATAGAGATAAGAGCAAGTCATAACTACCCCTAATTAGATGAAATGCGGACCGTCAGGGAGAGGCATTCTGTGTGTTAAACCTATCTTAAAGAGGGCCGGGTGGAGACCCAGAAATCGTGGTTTACTCACCGATATTTTCAAACGCCTCGAAATCACTGTAATAGTTTGCTTTTGATTGTGCAATTCTATTATTTTTTCCCTTTTCGCCTGACTTATGTAACCACCTGCAACACTTTGCTTTTTCGTCTTTGCATCCGTACAAGGCTTCTTAGTAAATTTAGTGTTAGCTGCCTCGATTCCTGCAGATTTGTTTTTTCCGGTCAAATATTTGGAACTTTCGCATTCTGAAGACGATGTTGATGTAGAAGAATCATGATCTATGTTAGAAGCGGATTCGTTCTGAGACTCGTCACTATCTGTCGTGTTTTCTTGTAATCTGTCTGACTGTACTTCATTACAACTCGATGAATCGTTGGTCAGAACATGCGATTTTCCACAACCAAGACTTGTCTTGGACACTTTAGTTTCTTTACTTGAGCTTAAACTTGAATCTTCTGACGTTTCATCTTCACTCCCATCTTGGAGTCCACCTTGCGTATCTTGATCTTCAGTTTGCAAATTTGAAGGGTCTTGGTCACCCTCCCAGTTGCCACGCAAAAATCGACGGATTGTGCTCTTCGAAACGCCGTAATTTTTTGCAAGTTCACCGACTGTCATTGGTCTTCCTTTAAGTATCTGTTTCTTTAAGCGTGCCCTGGCATCTACGGACAGTATTTTTGGACGACCAGTCCCTGCACGAGAGTCAATTGTACCTTCATTTTGCCACCGTTTAATCCATAGAAGTACAGTGGCTTTCTAAAAAAATAACACTTTATTTTATAATGTCACCCAATCCTGCTTTTCTATGTAAGCAAAATCATCGTCACTGTAAAAGTAATTGCATTTTTTTGTGAATTTGTCAAAATATCAGTATTTTTCATAATTACAGTCAAAATGATAGTGGCTTACGTTAATATGAAATGTCAAAATGCAGGTCTTTATTATAAATATCACAATTAATAAAATCAGAAAACGTTTGAGAGCCTGTACAGCTAGTAAGAGTTCCACGTTTTGAAGTGAAATATCACGATATGTCTCTATTTACAACAAAAACGAGTTGTGTTGTTTACGTCCTATAAAGATCGTCAATGCTAGCCTTTCTCACCTGTAATCTGGGGCCGAGCAAGTATTGGTTGTTATCTCTTACCGACTAAAACCATATGGTTTCCTACTACTACCGAAGGCCGGGAGCCCCGGGTACGCCCTCAAAAAGTATCGAGGGACCGGCACTGAGTTATTCTTTACAATGCCAAAAAGAGCGAAATATAGTTGACATAGTTTTGTACTGAGAACATTCTGGATCACATTATATTCTCAGACCAGGACGGCGATCTGAACGCGTGGACGGAAATTCACTAGGCTGTATCTGTCTCTTATTTAGAAGCGGCAAGACTTTAAACAAATGGTGAAATGTCAAGATTAATAATTTTCGGAGGCGCCTTCAAGTCGTATGGTAGAGGCCCTTTGTATTGAAGAGTTCTCTTCAAGAATGAATTCTCGGCCAACTCTTTTAGGTTATAATGACACAATAGAAGAGATTTCGTATATGAAATGTTCGCTCAAATTTAACAGATAAATGAAACGCGTACGCTGCTCATTGTAAATTTCAGAGTAGTCAATAAGTTTGAACAAACGTACCTACACTGGTATATATAACCCGGTTCATTAAAGAAAGGAATCTTAAATGGCGGTGCTTATCATGTACTCTCGCTCGCACACTAGTGCCGTCTATACTCACTCTCGCACGTACCGTAAACAAAAAAAAAATCTTGATTTGCTTTCACGTTAAGTTAATAAAAATTTTCGTTCTTTATTTTAACCAACATCATGATCGTCCATGACATAATGTGGTATACGTTGCCAGGTACTTTTTTCGGGATGAAAGCACTCTATGTCCGTTTCCGTACAAATGGACATAGTGTCCTTTTATCCCGAAAAATGTAGGTATAGGCACTGTTTCCGATGAAAATGATAATAGATGCCAATTTTTGACTTTCACTCTGGCAAAGCCGCGCTGGCAGAAGCTACTCAGAAAATAATACGACCCGGTCTTGATTTTATTATTTTTAATTGGAAAAAAAAAACTGACTTGAAATTTTATATGCTAACTGTACTATCCGTCAACGCAAGTACAAGCCGCCATTTAAGATTCCTTTCTTTAATGCATCGGCTTATATATATATTTTAAAGGTAAAAAGATGAAACAACTCACCGTGACATTCAAATGCCTTGCAATCGCACTTATAGAATGCTTTTTTTCATACAATCTAAGCATTTTAATTTTTTTCGCAACACTTACACGCCCATATTTAGCTGTTGATTGTTCCTCATTTTCTTCCGAACTGTCATCGCAAATAGTTTTTTTAGTTACAGGCTTTCTATTTGATTGAAATCGAATGCCGTGGTGCTTCAAACGTCGGCGTAACGTTGCTGTTGAAACACCATGATTTGTGGCAATATCAGACAAGGTTCTATTCTCAGTCTGTTTAACAGCTTCTTCTAACACAGCGACTTCGGTAGCCCCCAGTTTTGGCGGACGACCCCCTGCTGGTTTTCGTTTCAGCGCACCTTCTCTTTTCCAACGTTTAATCCATAAAATGGCCGTTTTCCTCTAAAATAAGGATGAAATTTCAGAACGAAGCATGCAAGAAAATTATGTCACATGCAAATTTATCCGAATTCTGTAAAGTAACTGACTTAAGAAAAATTACATTGGGCAAGAACAGTGTAATAACCAGTCAACTCACCGATATTTTCAAAAGTCTTGCAATTTCTGAGATATTTTGCTTTTGATTGTACAATTCTATTATATTTTCTCTTTGCACTTCACTTATGTGGTAGTTCGATTTTACAGTACTTTGTTTTGATTTCATATTTAAGTTCTTTTTGTTCCTCCTTATAGTATTTGTTTTTCTTTCTTTCTGGGCATCTTTTTCACTTTCTGCAGATGATGTGGTTGACGAATCGTCATCTGTCTCAATAACTGTCAGTGATTTGGTATTTGGTTTTGACATAATTTTTTCAACACCCTTTTTCTTTGAAGCTATGGTTTTTCTAGCTGTCAGTGATTTGGTTTTTGGTTTCGACATAATTTTTCCACTCTTTTTCTTGGTAGCTTTGTTTTTTCTTTCTTTCTGGGCATCTTTTTCACTTTCTGTAGATGATGTGGACGACGAATCGTTTTTTATATCAATATTATTATATTGTTTACTACTCTTTTTCTGTAAGTCTTCTTGTAAGGTTTGGGAGTTTCCAGACTCTCGCAGTTTCCAGCACTGAATACAAAGTTTTACTGCCTGTGTCTAAAAACGAAATTATTACTTGTGTCAATACACATTTAAGTAAGATTCTAGCTACAAAGTTAACAATATTGTCTGTCAGAAAATGAACAAAATGCTTTTAAGATTGCGTCCATCTTGTGTCATTGCTTTCAGACATAAGGCGTGTTAGCCGTGCTATATTCGTGACTTCGGTCATTTTAGTGTCGAAGTTCACGCCTACATGTAAAAATTATCTTAGTAGCTAAACACGAAGAACCAAGCCAATACAGCAAAGCAAAATGTATGGAGAGGAAAACAAGGAAACTGAGTTTACCTAAACTCACCGCTATATCTAGACGTTTAGCTATTGCTGCCACACTATAGTTCTGTTCATGCAAAGCAATGATTTGTTGTCTCCTATGTTCGAGGGTTCTTTTCCTACGTTTTTCTTCATCACTTTCTGATTTGATACAAATCTCATCTGAAGTTGTTAAATTTGAAGATTTGACAACTTCAGTCGTTTCAGTATCTTGAGGTAATATTTCGTTATCAATTTGTAATTCCGAAGAATTTTCAATATCTTCTCTACATTCTTCTTTAATTTCACTTATTTTTAATTGTGTATCAATGGAACTTGTTCTACATAGTACTTCATCATCTAATTCTATAGGACTCTTCTTCTGAAATTCTGTAGTTTCAATAATTTGAGTACTGTTGGGTTTATTTTGATATCTTTCTTCATCATCTTCTAATATAGGTTTTTCAGCATTATCTTCAGTCATATTTTCTGTAGTTTTCTTTTTATATTTCATACCTCTGTTGTATAAACATCGACGAATAGTAGCAGCTGATACACCATGTTTGATAGCTAAATTCGCCATATTACATTCATTACTCTGAGCATCTTTAATTAAAAATGCTTCTTTTTTTGCTGATAATTTCCTTGGTCGGCCACTCGGCACGTGTGCGTCTAAAATGCCTTCATCTTTCCAACGGTTTATCCACAAATATACTGTGTTTCTCTAAAAATAAATATTTTAGCAGAAGCATTACTTTGATATAGTACGTAAAATTAACCCAAAACAAAACATATTCGGGTTTTGCTGGTATAAAGGGGATTTGTATTACGTTTTCGTAATTTCAGACAGCTCTATATAAACCTTCCCTATTTCTCTTGGGGTACACGAGGTGATTAGCCGTAATCTGTGCATACTGGTGGCGAATCCCGAGTTTTTAAGGCCACTGTTTGTTTTGATTTAAATCGTCAAAATAACGTCTCACGCCTTTATATCAGGCATCCACGGTCTTTAACAATGCTCATTTTATTGATATGTACAGACCCGGCAACTTTACTGTGTTATAAACCAAAGTCGGTCAAGTAGTTAAAAAGGTCTAAGTCTGATGTTACTTGCTAGTGGGAGTTGTATTAATGGCACAACTTTTCACGAAGATTAGCTGGGTGAAACATACAATAATCGAATCAGACTATCGCAGTTGGGCATTTGATTTTAGCAATACAAAAAGATGCTTTAACAAAATATCTATTGAAAACAAGTATAAACCTTTTCACTCACCGCAATATTCAGCTGTCTTGCGATATCACTCACGGGGTATCTTTTTCGATGCAATTCAATGATTTCTTGTTTTATGTTAACACTTACATGTGGCCCTGTCTGTTTTCCTATAAAACGGAAAAAAGAACCAAAAAATACGGTGGTTTTTTGGAACTATATAACTTTATAAAAATGTTTCTACAATTTGTTACTGTTACTCATGTGTATGAGTGTGTGGTGGTAATGTGTGAGTAGTTGAGTACATAATTACTGATTGTATTTTAGTGTGTGGTTTTTTTCCTATTACCGTGTTTGATCAATTTTCTTTTGAAGCATACTTATCATGTAAGCTTCCGTGCAAAACAAAGTATTTATACTATAGACATGGGATTTTGGAGACATACTTTTCAATAAATTCGTGGTCTTACTTTCTAGTAGACGATCAATTTTTTAAGGGAAAAAATAACATTTGAAGGCAAAAGACATCACTTACTTATTACTTTAGATTCCCGATCGTATTCAGTCTTCGTCACTACTTGCATCATGAACTCGCTCAGACTGACAGTTTCTTTTTTCAGAGGAATGTCCACCATGACACGGCCATTATCTTCGTCCAAGCTGACTACCTGAAATAGAACAAATGGAATGTTATTTTAGCAATGTTTTTTCAATACCGAAAGTTGTTTGCCAGGATCGTAGCAAGTGGAAAGTCATAGTTTCTGCCTACCCCGTTGGGAGACAGGCGTGATGTTATGTAATATGTATGTACGTTTCAGCATTTTTAATTTTAGCCCGTTAGCACATACAAAGCCGTACATAGAAAGCTGAAGCAACTTCACTGGAGTGCCGACGCCAGTGAAAGGTTTGCTTTAAACTAGGTAAGTTACTTGAATTACCATGCTGGTTCGTGACTTAGAGCTTGGCAAAAAAGAATGGAAAATAAAGTTCTACTGTACTAGAAATAATTTAAATAAATACATTTATTGTTAAAAATTACAGAGAAACATAAATATTACATATCTATATTTACAATAAATAATTTAGAAATAATTTTGAAGAGCAATTTTTAAAAAAGTCGAGCTTTTTTTTTCTGCAGTAAAATGACGTTTTGTTGGTTGCACTTTTGTATAAAATAGTAGTAAAATGAATGAATGACATTTAGAAATGTAATTTTACTGCATCTAATAAAAAGTTGAACTATAGTATGCTAACTCATTCATATTTTTTTAAATACGGCAAAAATAATTGGTTTCAAGCAGGGTTCGAACCTGCGTCTTCTTGCATACCATGCAAGACGCCGTTAACCATCGGCCACAGATTTTTTTTTTAAATTTAGCTCGCCAAATTGACGTCGCCAGCCTGATGGAAATCCGTGGCGCATCTAGCGATTGGGGGCCACTCTCACAGTCCGTAAGACTTCTGACAGTGGTCATCAAGTTGGCGACCCTGTGATGTGCCTCTTCACGCTCCTCTTGAACAGCCCGGGATTGTAAGATGAGGGAAGCACGTGTGCGGGCAGGTCGTTCCAGGTTTCCAGGTCACACATGAGCCTAGGTCACCATGTGGGTATCTAAATACACGGAGCCTCGTCCGTTGGACAGCAGGTGCACCGCGTGCAGGTGAGGTCGCTTGGGCCCCTGAGTCTTGGTGGTAGTGGGGCCCTTTGCACCCTAAATCTATCTGGAACCGATCAAATTTTCCACCTTATGTCGTCTTAGTGGTCAACTATACTGTTCATATATGGCAAGTTACCTAGTTAAAAGCATATCTATCGCATGCAATGGGTTTGTATACCGCAGCATGGGCGCTAGATGTCCTTAAATGTAGTGTAGAGAGCCCGCCTCGTGCGCCAGCTTTACTTAGCGAAGGCTCTCAATACCGATTCTATTTTGCAAACCGTTTTGGACCTCTGTCTTTCTAGGGTCTTTATTTCCTTATAGCGTTCTACCGCTACATACAGGATGTTGATCTGCATTTGTGCATTACTTGCACACATGACTGTACTGCCTACACTCGTTGATATTTCGGGATAAAACGAGACACCTTTTTTTTTCTGCTTAAATTCTTTTCTATTTGCTACGGGAACTCTACTGCTTATACTAAACCAATATTAAGTGAAAAAATGGGGCAGTAAAATTAAGTTCTTAATAATTATTAAATAAAATAAATTTAAAAAGCAACTCGTATGAATCGGTTCTAAATATTCTAATAATACTATTACCTACATAGGTACATTTTCACCGTTCATTCAAAACCGTTTCTTCTTTGCCTACAGTTTAGTAGGCACATACAAATGTGTAGGCATAGGCAAAGGAGGCCTGCCGGTGGCGGCGCGGCGCGTGTAAGTTACCCCTCCAACCCCCGCGCAGGAGCGAGCGGCTCAGGCGGCGCCTTTGATCGGTGAATTTGAAATTTTGAATTAATTAGTCGCTCGCCCGCGTTCAGCGTGAGTATAACCGCACGCGCCGATATCTACGTAACGTCCGTAACAACACCGGTAACGATGTCAGAGCGTTACAGTAACGTTGAGTTGGTGGAAATGGTGCGCCTTCACGCTATTTCTAATAATAACGTTGTTGATGCAATTCGCATGTTCAGGGAAATGTTTCCAGACCGACCAATACCATCTCGTCGCATGATGCTTGCCGCCACACAGCGCTTAAGGGATCACCGACAGTTCGAGGTTCCTCGACATGCACAAGGTCGTGGTACACAAGGCCTATCAGCTGATCGGCAAGAGCAGATTCTCAATTATTTTGAGGAAGAACCTCGAGCCAGTACGCGTGAAGCCGGTCGCCGTTTCGGTGTTCATCATACCACAGTGTGGAAGCTGCTGAATCGCGAACTAATGCATCCGTTCCATTTCCGACGTGTTCAAGAGTTGCATCCGCAGGACAATAACGCTCGGACAGTTTTTTGTCACTGGCTCCTTGAACATCAGGACGTGAACATTTTGTGGTCCGACGAATCATTGTTTACGCGCGTGGGCGTTTATAACGTCCACAATGAACATTGGTGGGCTCACCGACAACACAACCCACATGTTACTACGCGGGACTCGTTCCAGGTCCGGTTTAGTCTGAATGTGTGGGCTGGTATCCTCGGTGATCATCTACTTGGCCCATATTTTATTGACGGTCGTTTGAACAGTGCTACATACTTGGTGCTACTCCGACATGTGGTTAATGAGATGCTCGATGACATTCCACTCGCATTTTATAGGGACTTGTACTTCCAACAGGACGGTGCGCCACCTCACTATGGACGCCAAGTGCGCGAATATTTAAGTGAAGTGTTTGGTACGCAGTGGATAGGCCGTGGTGGACCGGTAGCCTGGCCGCCGCGTTCACCCGACCTAACGCCCTTAGACTTTTATTTGTGGGGAGATATTAAAAGACTTGTTTACAATGAAGACATTGTGAGTGTTACACAATTACGTGAAAGAATTGTTTTGGCATTTGAACAAATAAAAACAAATGTGCTAGTGCTTCGCAGCTTAAAACGCAACTTAGTGCGCCGCGCCAATCTGTGCATAGACACTGGTGGTGAGCATTTTGAACAATTATTGCGTGTTACATGATTTTGTAAATAGGTATTTAAGCTTTGATTCTCAATTAATTCTGTAAATAAGTTGATTTAAAATTTTTAACTACGCCAGAAATGCTTCATTTCAGAATACTTTTCTCATACCTAATGTTTACTAACAGTACTTAATGTTTTTGTTTGCAATTGCATGATAAATAGCGTGTTTCTGCCGGTCCTAAGCCCTTGAAGTAGGAAGGAATCTTTTAAATCAACATAAACTCATCATCAAATCATTAATATCAAATCAAAAAAGTACATAAAGGTCACCGAACTTGTCAGCTGGAACTAAAAACTCATGAAACCTAATAACTAATGGCTCCTCTACACTGCCCGCAAAGTTCATAGGCGAAGTACTCTAGAAACTTTGTCTAAGTCGAAAAAAGTGCGTGGACACTCAGTGGTGTCAGTAGCCTGCGCACGCACATTGCCGCCGTTTGTAATGAACAAAGAAATTTGTGTGGCAGAGTTTCCAGGAACAACATAATTTGCTCCTGACCACTGTTTGACGCTGATAATTGGATCACATACACCAAAGCACTAATTATAGCTTAAATCACGCGCCGGCAAAGCACCGGCACACACGATGTCGGCCAAGTAGTGTAGAGAGGTACTTCGTGAACGCACTTCCCGCATCTTTGGGCCCATTGACTGAGGCGCAAAAATCGACAGCAAATAAAGTCGCCTGAGGGGAGGTATAGTTTTTGACGAGGTAAGCCGAAGTGCCTCTTTACACTATCGTATTCATTTAACTTCGTTCAACTTCGCGGGCAGTGTAGAGGAGCCATGAGATGCGATACGTAGCCGCATTATCTAGGTACCTACTATTGTCTAGCTTTAAGCCCAGGCCACACCGCCAGCGGGCGGGCGAGCGAGCTAGGCGGGCGGGTGAAGTGAGATATTGAAGTTATGCAAACTACGCGACATTGCCGAGCTAAACTATGGGGTTTACACCAAAAACTACATACGGAAGGGCGAACCGGGTAGTGCGGATGAGACTAGACACGTGGACACTGCTATTCGAATGACAAGCGACGACTAGTCTGAGTACCCCAAACGGGGAGGACGGTAGTTAAGCTAGCGAAGCGGGCGCGCCTAACGACGAAAACGAGTAGCTTCGCTCGCATCAGCCACGTAGGTTATTCGGCAGCTCGCAGTGTGCCTAGCTCGCTCACCCGCCCGCTGGCAGTGTGACTTGCGCTTTAGCGTTGGCTCGGCGACGTAAACATTAAATACACGGGTGAAGATTTTTTCTTCGTAAATCATATTTCACTAAAAACAGGATTTTTGGGGTTTTGTTATCTACGTAAGTTTTGTGTTGCTTGCAATCGATAATACCTATAGTACACTACGCACTGAAGGAGGCTTGTGCACGACCAAATCAACAGCTTGTATGATTTTGAAAGTTTTTGAAGTGAAACTTCTTTATCGGCGTTGGAAAAAAATTTGCGTCACGTCACGTCACGTCACGTCACGTCACGTATTTTGGTTACGCGCCATCTTTGTTCTCTTCCCCACCACGGTGGATTCGAATTAAGAGTACTTTAACAATAATAATAATAATAACTTTATTGGTATCTTATAGAATTACAAAACAGTGTTTTTGATTGGGAGCTCCTTTTAAGTGCATATGCACTTGTGTTAGGAGATCCCGCTCTTCCATAACAATAAACAAATTTTTAACTTATACAATGATGATATCCCGCAAAATCGTACACAATCACAAATTGCAACAAAATACTTAATCAAAAATTACATAGGTACATAAGTACTCAGTTTAATTATTATAAGATATGCGTGAGTAGTGTACGCGCATGTGTGTTTGTGTGTGCGTGTGTGTGTGTGTGTGTGTGTGTGTGTGTGTGTGTGTGTGTGTGTGTGTGTGTGCGCGCGCGGGTGTGTGCGTGTGTGTGTGCGTGTGTGCGTAAGTATACTTGTTGTGCTTGCCGTGTTAGCTTATGAAAGCTTCAGTTTCAGCATAGTCCCATGTTTTCAGTAATTTTGTTAGTGCCTTTTTACAATCATATTTAGTTTTGACGTATATATTCAACTTTTTATTCATTTTATTGTAAAGTCTAGCAGATTGTTTTTGAAATTGTCTACCTGCATATGCTGTAAGACATCTATGTACTGGAGCGACAGTATGTTTGCGCCTCCTTTTTTCTTTGTTAACATCATATTTCAGGGATTTGTGTAATCTCAGTAATGTGCACAGAATATATAGTTGTCGGACCGTAAGAAGACCACAGGAAGCATAAAGGGTAGTGGTCGAATAGAATAGAATAGAATAGAATAGAATACAACTTTATTTGTACACCAAGTTATAGTTTACAGAAAAAAAGATGATAGTAAGATATTGTACAAAGGGCGGCCTTATCGCTAAAAAGCAATTTCTTACAGGCAACCTTGGGATGGACAGAAAAAGATATTGAAGACAGATGGGTAGTTAGGTGTAGAAATATGAAGCTACAAAAACAATACATACATACCAGTTGGTATGTAAATGAATATAGACGTACATACCATATATATACATATAGGCATAAATACAATACATATACAGGTACATACCAATATACATACATAATAATTATACATCCATATACATACACATACACACACATATTATATATACATATATACATATATACACATACATATACACATATCTACATATACACATACATGAAAACAAATTATTATGCTAAGGATCATCCTACCGGGTCAAATAGTGTTCTTTCACCAAACGCTTAAAGACAGCCAAAGACTGGGCCTTTCTAATCGTTTCAGGCAGCGCATTCCACACCCGCACAGCCTGTATGGCGAATGATTTATCGTAAAAACCAGTAGAGTGAATAGGCATAGCCAGTGTCAAATTTTCCGACGACCTCAAGGATCTTGAATGTGTGTCATTAAGGAACATGAATCGTTCTTTGAGATAAGTCGGGGAACGTGGATTGAACAGAATACTGTAAAGCATAGAAAGGATATGAGCATTCCGTCGAAGGCGAATTGGGAGCCACTCGAGCTGTTTGCGATATTCGGTTACATGATCATATTTGCGTAATCCAAATATAAATCTTATACAGAAGTTTTGAAGGCGCTCGAGTTTATCAAGTTGCTCCTCTGTGATATCGAGATAACTGACATCGGCGTAATCTAGTATAGGAAGAAGGAGAGATTGAGCAAGCGCAATTTTAGTGGTCGTTGGTAAGAAATTACGTAGTCTACGTAAGGATCCTGCGGATGCGAACAGTTTCCGGCTGACTTCCTGTAGTTGGGGAGACCAGGACAACTTATCATCAACCAAGATTCCCAGATTTTTAACAGTTGCACTAATAGGTATTGCAACACCGTTAAACATGATGTCAGGCAATTGAGTACGGTCTATACGTGACACCATAATTGGACTGCCGATAACGACTACTTGGGTTTTGGAGGGGTTTACGCTTAGTCCGTATTGCCTGCTCCACTTACAAATCCGCCTTAAATCCGAGTTTATTATAGATATTGCTTCGGTAATTTCATCGACTGGAGCTTGCATATAGATCTGTAGATCATCTGCATAAAGGTGGTAGGATGATAATAAAGATTTAGAGATGGAATTTATAAAGATGGAGAATAGTAATGGAGATAGAACGCCACCCTGTGGTACGCCCGCAGTCGTGTCGCACCAAGAAGAAAATGATTCTTCAATGCGTACACGCTGCCGCCGTCCAAACAGGTAACTGTGAAACCAATCAATAACTGTTGGAGATATGTTAATCGAGCGCAGTATACCGAGCAGTATTTGGAAATCCACTGTATTAAAAGCGTTGCTGAAATCAAGTAAGGATAGTACAGTGATATTCCCATTTTCCATGCCCAGCCTAATATCATCAGTAATACTGATCAACGCACTAGCCGTGCTATATCCTGGACGAAAGCCTGATTGGTAAGGGTTAAGAAGAAGGTTTCTGTTTAGGAATGTACTTAATTGGATATGAACAAGCCGTTCTAGAACTTTTGAAAGGAAAGGCAATATGGAAATGGGACGGTACTCGGCAAAGGATGTAGGGTTAGGTTTTTTAGGAATGGGGACAATTTGTGCCTCTTTCCACGTCGTCGGAAATACACTGCTAGATATGGAGTGGTTAAAGACGTGGCACAAAATAGGAAGAATTTCATCCAGAATAGGCACGACCATGTTACGACTTAAGCAGTCATTACCTACCGCGTTCGAACTAAGCGATACTATGCACCTCTTAACATCACAAGCAGATAGTTGATCAAAACGAAACGGTGAGAAAGAAGGAGTTGGAAGAGATGAAAGATATTGTAAAGTATTTGCCTTGCTAGATTGATCATAACACGGCGACGAGCAGAAATGTTGATTTAGTGAATCAATGTCAAGGTTTTTAGGAATGTCTTGTTGTTTAGGTTTTCCAACCCCTATAGTTTTCAGAAACTTCCATACCTTCGCTGGGTCCCCGTTCTGGACCGATTTATGAATATGTTGGCGTTGTGCTTTCCTACACACCCTGCTACAGTGATTCCTCAAGGCTATGTATTTTGCATGATTTTCAGGTGTCGCCCGACGTTGGAACTTACATTTAGCTGCAGCTTTTTTAGCTATAAGGGATTTGATATCAGCTGTAAGCCACGGCGCCGGCAAGTGTCGCACCCTCACTGCACGAATTGGAGCATGTAGATCATAGAGATCTGTTAACTTGCTGGTTAGAATCTTAACTTTCTCATCCATACTGTTCGTGGCTACCAATGAATCCCAGTTTAAATTTGATGCATCGTCGCGTAGTTTATCAATATCCATGCCACCAAAATTGCGTTGCATGAGGATTTTGGGTTTAGATTTAGGAGGACGAAGGTTATAAGAGAGATATATTAAGTCATGATACGAGAATTGAACAGCTGTGCTTTGACCATGCTTAACAACTAATTCAGTGGAAGAAACAAGGATGAGATCAATGAGGGATGGAGCGCAACCAGGAAAGCGGTGAGTGACATTTAAAGGTAGGATAGACAAGTTACAGGAGTTTACAATGCTTTTGAAAGAAGAGGCGCGAGCAAGCGAGCGAGAATCAGTTTTTTGAAGACAAGTATTAAAATCGCCGAGTATAATAGTATGACTGTATAAGGGTGAGAGACGTTCTACAATATTTTCAAAAGAAGAAAAGAAATTAATTTCGGATGAAGAGGAATAATACACACCGAGTAGCACCTTTGAGTGACAAAGGTCCACCTCAATGAATATTGATTCCCCAGCATTTGAAGGCGGTGGCTGAGGAGACATTTCCAAAATGTTGAAGTTAATATGATCTCGTAAGTAGATGGCAACACCGCCACCCCTGGTACGGCGATCGTTACGGATAAGATGAAAGTGAGGTAAAGTATAAGAAATAGAAGGAAGACAGGGATTTAGCCACGTTTCCGAAACCAGAATGGCGTGGATATTCTTGCAATTAAAAGTAGTCAGCATCTCTGGGAAATGGGCGTGAATACTCTGTGCATTAAAATGGACTACATTAAAATTCTTGGGTACATCGGAAAACTGGGCCTCAATGGTTTGAGACAAAGACGGTTGACCCACAATGGTAGCATTACTATTACTGTTACTGTTACTTGCTGTAGTAAAACTATCGTTACCAGTACTCAAATTATATGCATCTAACATATTATTATACCAATTTAAAATAGATAAATATTCAATACAATAGATTAATTATTAAAAAATAAATAAAAATAAAAAGTAAAATATAATACTAATAAAATAAAAATAATAATAAATAAAATATAAAATTATTTTATAAGTACAATATACAGACACCAACAAACAAGAATGAGAGCAATTTTCTGCACTCTATCTGTCCACCCGCCAGTTGTGCTGAAAAAAGATAATTTAAAAATATTCACAAAACATGACAAAAATTAAACTACAACAATTAATTACAAAAAAAAACACAAAACATGAAATCTATCAGATTAGGCTGCATGGACCATGCCCTTTAACCGCTCAATAGGCGACCGCTAGAAAAAAAGTCTCCAATCTGTCAAGTGTCAACCGTGTCAACTGTCACGACATTGCATTGATCGAAACAAGAGGCGTTGTGTAGGTACTCTGTGCTTTTATCAATAACTTAACCAAAACAAATTGTAGACCAATCAACTATAGATTAGATTAATCATGTTGACAAAGCTAATGAGAAAATTATTCAAATTTAAATGCAATACATTAATGTTACACAGTAAATAATTAAGTTAAGAAAGTAATTAATGGAAGAGATTCAGAAAGTACACAACGCAATGATGGAGAATTCGGTTCACGCTGACTGAATGAAGATGGAGCTTGTGATAATTTCATTTTTTATTTACGGCTCGCCTGGTCTTTGCCGTACCCTTCTCGACGGGCGCTGCTTTCTGGACATCACAATCAACACGATTGAGCTCGCTAACAGATGCTACACGATGGCGTGATCCATCCGAACCTTGGACGAAAACATGACCTCCTCGCGTCCAGCTCCTGGATACTCCAAACCGTTCACGTGCAGCCATAAATGCTTCATGTCTGGTGCGGGTCAGAAACTCCGACAGAGTGATTCCTGTGCCTTTAAACTTAGTTTTAGTGAACCACACCTTGTCGCGGACCACCACCTGTTGAAACTTGACAAGGATAGGTCTGGGCTTGTTGGCACCTGAAGGTCGTCCCATCCTTTGGCATCGCCTGATATCATTAACCGAAACGTCAGCCAGCTTCATACTATTGGATATTACTTTTGCCACAACTTGTGAAGTTTGTTCAGCCTGCTCCTCGGGAATGCCATGCAGCAAGAGTATTTTACGGCGGCTCCGCATCTCTACATTGTCCAATTCACGTGCCAAGTATTCCATTTGAGCACGGAAAGCAGATATAGTAGTGAGCACAAAGGTCTTGAACTTGGAAAATTCGGTAGTTAAACTTACCAAGTTTGGAGAATTTGGGGCTTTATTGCTTCGCTGAAGATCAGCTTCAAATCCAGCCAGCCTTTCTTCAATTCCGCTCATGGTGGATGCAAAATCCTTAAATGCCTCCATGCTTGTACTGTTTCTGTGCTAGTGATTTATGAACTGTGAATATCTTTTTAAATAGGATAAGTTGGATGGAGATAACACACAGCTGGTGAGTGTATTATATCAACATTTGATTCAACCAAAAACTTTTGTAATAAATTAAATAAATGATTTTATATTTAAAATAATTATAGGAGCTCAAAAATATTTGTTTATTTGTAACGACTACCCACATAAAAAAAGAAAGAATACCTGAAGGGTTTAAACCACATTACTTTTAGCAAGGATCTTTGAACTCGCTCTAGCTCTAAGAACTTAGTTTTGGTTGCACCACCCCAGACCGGGATGCAGTAAGTTAGTAGTGACTGGGCTAGCGAAGTATAAATTTGTTTTAAAAGATCCTTGTCAGCGATGTGTCTTAGTTTTTTAAAAGTCCATATAAGTTTTCGACCCCTAGACATTACTAGTTCCAGGTGATCATGCCAGGATAATTTTTGATCAACTACGACTCCTAGATATTTAGTGTGAGGGACTTTGTTTATGACGCTACAGGAGCAGTTTTCTTTAAAATTACAATTATGTATTTTTAAGTCGAGATTGCTAGATGGCTGAGTGCTATTATATTTAGTGAAATATATATAATTCGTTTTGTCTATATTTAGTGTCAACAAGTTGCTTCTTAACCACTTTTCTATTTTAGCTAGGCCCAATTCTGTACAAAGTCGCACCGATTCACACGTATTTCCAGTAAATACCACAGCCGTGTCATCTGCATAAGCGTATACTTTTCCGTGATAGATGTTCATACTGCATAGATTGTTTATGTAAATTAGAAACAACGTTGGCCCCAAAACACCCTGCGGGACACCATACATCACTTCAGATTGTTCACTGATGTGTGATCCCATTTTGACCGCTTGTGCACGTCCTCTTACATAGTCAGCGAGTAATGCAAGTGGTGTTCCCCTTATGCCAACGGTTTCCAATCTGCGTATCAAAATTGGGACAGAGACTGTGTCAAAAGCCTTTTTTAGGTCAAGAAACACTGTAATACATTTATTACCTTTGTCCACTTCATTAACAATATAAGTTGCAAGTGATATCACTGCATCTTCGGTAGAAAGATCTCTCCTAAAACCAAATTGAGAGTCTGACAATAGGTTAAAATTCTGAAGATAGTTTAAAAGTCTTTTATTTATTAATTTTTCGAGAACCTTCGAGATAGCTGTAAGGACAGATATGGGGCGGTAATTCGATATGTCTTCTCTGTAACCACTTTTATATACAGGTGTTACAATTGCTCGCTTTAGTGCTGGTGGAAATATTCCTTTTCGGAAGCACAGATTGGTCAGATGTGTGATTATGGGCACAATTATCTCATTAGCATATTTCAAAAATTTGGTACTTATATTATCCCAACCAGGGGCACTGTCTGTCTTAAGACCCATTAAGGTTAAGCGGACTTCTTCAGGGTCTGTTTCCAAAAGTACAAAAGACGACAGCTGGGAACTTGTTTCACTATCTTTATCATTATCGTGTTCCGAGATTGTACCCGAATCGATCTTTTCAGCCAAGCTTTTTCCAATATTTATGAAATAATCGTTTACGAAATTAACAGAATCTAAGGGGGATGTGCTATTATTTAATAGTTCAAAATTTTGTGTTTTAGGGGGATTACGACAAGTTATATTATTTATGGTTTTCCACAAGCTTTTCATATTGTTTTTATTTTTAGACAGTTGATCTCTTTCATATTTTAGTTTTACTTTCTTTATAAGTCCGTTGCAGTAATTCCTATACCTCTTGTACGTAATTTTGAGAATGTCGTTATGGGGATACATACGAAGCTTTGCCTGCATATTGTTTCTGTTTCGGATACACCTAACTATGCCCTGGGTAATCCAGGGTTTGATAAGTCTCTCTTTATTCGAAATGGCCTTTGTAACTGTGTTTGACAAAGTACACTCCATCAGAACATTTATTAATGAATTCGCTAGTAGTATTGGATCATCATAGTGTAACATACTTGCTATAACATTCCTTTAGGCTTGTAATAGCCTCTTCCATATTCATTATAGTTTTAGTTCTCAAATAGTTGAGATTTGCTATATTGGTGTGAGACAGTTTTAGGAATATCATTCTATGATCAGTAATAGTTGACTCCAGAACCGTAATAGAAGCCTTTTCAGTAACTCCATTTAGTTTTAGTATGAAGTGATCAATACAACTACCATCTCTGGTAGGCAGTGTATGACCTGGGAGTAGACCATGCATGGCGAGCATATTTAGGTAAGATAGCCTGTTTGTCCGTTCCTGTGATAGTTCATTCGGTTTCAGTATTAAATTTATGTTTATATCACCAGTTATTATAATATTTTTTTGTGTCTTTATAGTATGTAAATGAGTATTCAAAGAACTAATAAAATTTTCTGCGTTAGAGTTAGATGGAGAGCGATAAAGACATAGTACAGCTAGGTTACCCGTAGTAACTTGCAGACAAGATGCATGTTTTATATTTATTTCTGTAACTTTACATTTACGGTTGTTTTTTATATATACTACAACACCATCGCAATGATTAACATGTCTCGTAGTAGAAAAGTGAGTATAATTTTGTAATTGCGGTATTGGTTTATTTGGATTAATTCTACACTCACTCATTGTTAGAAGATCAGTATCAAATTTAAATTGTGAAAATAAAATTAGGAAGTCGTCAAAATTTTTGTAAATACTTCTAATGTTTTGTGAGATTATTGTAAAATCTGACTTCTGCACGGGTTGCCTTAAGAAATTATCATCAATGCGGCAAGTTTTAGATTGGCTAGGTTGTATTCGGTCTATTTCGTTCATATTTACCATGTTATTATCCATTTTTGTACCGATAATGAATGCTGTCCATACATTTCAATACAACAATGCATACAGCCTTAGGTGTAATTTGTTTATACATCAGTAAACGGTATATTTTTATCACGAATTGTTGATAAAAATAAATCAAAACACCGTACAAGAATAGTTTATATGTGTGTATATTAGTGTTGCTATGTGGGTGTAAGAAGTGTAAGCCATTGCATGTGTAAGAAAGGTGTCGATAATTGTTGAGCACCAATAGTAAGCCATTCAAAGAAAACTCATTAAAATTCCGGAATTTGTTGATGTTGCGATGCAAAAGGTGTATTATGCAAGAAAATTGTGTGTAAAATAATTTAGCAGAAATGCCGTGTTTCACAAAAAATAACAGAGAAACCTCTCGAAAAAGGACAAACAAACCACAAAAAGAACCATATTGAAATAGTCATGCTTGCATTAGGTTATGTACCTGCGACTCGCTTCTAATTAAGATAACCGGTGAGTTCTCATTTTTCCTCAGATAGACACGTCCATAGGCAGTCCAGCAGAACTTGTATTCTTTTGATTTTGCAAGATCCCGGGCAACAAAGTGAAGTCGAGCTCCCTTAGCAGTGAGCTGCTCGGATATGAACACGGCGGTTTCTTCCTCTTTGGTGGCTCCTAGATGCTTAGCCCGTAGCTTTTCCCTGTTCTTGATAATAAAAACCTTTGTCGCTTTTACAATTTCTGTTTTTAAAATCGTTGATGATAACTCAACAACAATTGGTGTATTTGTTTTCTTAGAGCTGTTCCTCTCCTTCACTCTGTATATATCCCTAATTTCATCCTTCTTCATGTCATAATTCAGGGTTTTCGACAGGCATACCACCATGTTCGCCAAGTCGTCTCTAGTTTCTACAGGCAATTTCGGCATATTTTTTATTTCAATATTTGTTTTACGATGCTCCCGCTGTAGAATCTCCATTTGGTCCTCCAGGATAATAATTTGGTCTCTGTCTTTCCTTGTTTGAATTTCGAGCGTTTCAATTTTTTTCTTTAGTTCTTCGTTTTGTGCTGCCAGGAATGCAATGCTGCTTTCTATATTGGTGTTGGTCTGCTTCATCTCAAGTTGTGTCGATGCAATCCAGCTCAGCTTTTTGAACCGCAAACAAAGAAGAAATCATATTTTTAATTTCATTTTTAAAATCTTGCAACTCTTCTTCAAATCCATGTTCTCGAGGTCTCTTGTGCCTATGTTGAACGTAGTTCGGAGGCGTACTATCACCAAACTGATCTATGTTGGAAGTCTCAGTCTTACCGACGTTTGGATCGGATGCACTTAGTGATTTATTTCCCAGTGGTGAGCGTTGTACTTTCGGCATCCTAAAAGGTCACTATTAATGAGAAGAACGAAAACAGTTGACAGTCACAAAAAAAAATTTAATCTTGGACCAGATCTTTATATTTTTCCCGCTACCGCTTCCGCCTTTAAGTTGCGCCAGCCAACAAATAGAAACACTTTCACTTTTAGAACTGTTCGAGTTCTAGCGTTACGCACAAAACTGATGCGGTCACTGTTGTTGTCTTTGTCTGCCGTAGTCTGTTAACGTCACACGCAGTATGTGCGCCTGGTAGTATTACACATTTACGGTATGATCAATGAAAAATTTTTTTTTTGAAATAATTAAATATTGCAACATAGGTTCACGTCTTTACGCTTTCGCGGTCCGAGGGGAAGAAGACTTTATCCAGGGATAGCATGTCATTTAAGGATTTTTGGACTTAGGGAGTTAGGGACTTTTGCACTTTGGGACTTTGGGACTTTTAGACTTTGGGACTTTTGGACTTTTGTACTTTTGGACTTTTGGACTTTTGTACTTTTGGACTTTTGGACCTTTTTTTAACTTTTGGACTTTTGGACTTTTGAACTTTGGGATTAGGGACTTAGGGACTTTGGGACTTTTGGACTTTGGGACTTTTGTACTTTTGTACTTTTGGACTTTTGGGCTTTTGGACTCTTGGACTTTTGGACTTTTGGACTTTTTGACTCTTGGACTTTTGGACTTTTGTATTTTTGGACTTTTGGACTTTGGGACTTTGGGACTTTTGGACTTTGGACTTTGGACTTTTGGACTTTTAGACTTTTGGACTTTTGGTATTTTCGACTTTTGGACTTTGAACTTTTGGACTTTGGACTTTTGAACTTTTGGACTTTTGGACTGTTGGACTTTTGGACTTTTGGACTCTTGAACTTTTGGACTTTTGGACTTTTGGACTTTTTGACTCTTGGACTTTTGGACTTTGGGACTTTGGGACCTTGGGACCTTAGGACCTTGGGACTTGGGACTTTTTGACTTTGGGACTTTGGTACTTTGGGATTTTGGGACTTTGGGACTTTGGGACTTTGGGACTTTTGTACTTTTGGACTTTTGGACTGTTGGACTTTTGGACTCTTGAACTTTTGGACTTTTTGACTTTAGGACTTTTGGACTTTGGGACTTTTGGACTTTGGACTTTTGGCCTTTAGAACTTTGGGACTTAGGGACTTAGGGACGTAGGGACTTAGGGACTCAGGGACTTTTGGCCTTTAGGACTTTGGGACTTAGGGACGTAGGGACTTAGGGACTCAGGGACTCAGGGACTTTGGGACTTTTGGACTTTTGGACTTTTGGACTTTTGGACTTTTGGACTTTGGGCTTTTGGACTTTTGGACTTTGGACTTTGGACTTTTGGACTTTTGGACTTTTGAACTTTTGGACTTAGGGATTCAGGGACTTAGGGACTTAGGGACCTTGGGACTTAGGGACTTAGAGACTTAGGGACGTAGGGACTTAGGGACTCAGGGACTTAGGGTCTTTTAGACTTTGGTACTTTGGGACTTTGGAACTTTGGAACTTTGGAACTTTGGGACTTTGGAACTTTGGGACTTTTGGACTTTATTTAAGGTGAGGTGAAAATTAAGTTTATGAAGAAGTTTCACTTCTTACGTGTGTACACTAGTACACGCAATTTTTTTTTATATCTCTAAGGCTGGATTCGACCAAAGTCGGAGTAAGACTATACTGCACAATAACTTATACTTCTTCTAAAAGTGACTTTCTATTTTACCAACAACTAATAGCATAACGTAACTATGGTAACCCTACAGGATATAGTACTTCAGTATGGGACATGGGTTACCATAGTTACGTTGTGCTTGTTAGTTGTTGATAATGACTTCACTTTCACTTTACTTTTAGTATAAGTACGAGCTATTTTCTAGTATAGCCTTACTCCGATTTTGGTCGAATCCAGCCAAAGGCGGCAAAGAAGCATACGGCCCGCCAGATACGAGATGTACTGGCGGTCACCATACTATGGATGCTTGCAAAACCAGGAGCGCCACACTCGCGCTGCCGACCTTGTAATAATCTTCTAAGACACATTTTGAAGAACCCAATACTACGAGTATAGGTGTCTGACGGCGCACAGTATTAGAATAGATCGATCTAGTTGGACAAAACCTCAGCACCTAATTAAGACTTAGAAAATTACCTTTTTAACAAAAAGAAAACATTAATATCCGTGTGCAGATTGTTAATGTATAAGTATACAACGTGAACTTTTGTATAGCGCAAAGCTCAGACACCCCAACTAGAGTTTCGTTTCAAAATACCGTATAAAAAATATTAAATTAAACTAACGAAAACTGACCAAGTTATAAGCCTTTGTTTACAATTGCACTATTTTTTCCGCGAACAGCGTAGGTGTAGGTATTAAACGCAAGGCAGTTATTCACTATTCGTGTGGTATTGATAATAACATTAACAAACTCGAGTCGGACTCGCGCATGTAGGGTTCTGTACCTAAATACGGCAAAAATCACGTTTATTGTATGAGAGCCCACTTAAATGTTATTTTGATCTGTTTTTAGGGTTCTGTACCCAAAGGGTAAAAACAGGATCCTGTTCATAAGACTTAGTTGTCCGTATGTCTGTCCGTAAAAAGACTCTATCGGAACCGCGATAGTTAAAGCTAGTTACAGATACTAAAATCAGATAAAAGGGGGTGATTAAACGGGATTCCCATACGACACACGCGATTTTTTAGTACGGAACCGTCTGTGCTTGAGTCCGTTTCGCATTTGGCCGGTATTTATTATTATAGCGGCAACAGAAATACACTTTCTGTGAAATTTTCAACTGTCTAGCTATAATAATGGTTGGTGAGATACAGTTAGGTGACAGAGGGATAGTGGAGTCTTAATAATAAGGTCCCATTTTTACCCTCTCCAATGGTAAGGTTCACTAGCATTAGAGTCTTAGTAGGATCAAGCTGTAAAGCTATGAAAGTAGGTACCTATGTGTTCAAGGGCTGAATAAAAAAATCTTTCTTTCTAGCTGTTACCTATTGATTACGGAACCCTAGAACTGCAAGTATGTACATACTGGCATTTACGAGTAGTAGTCAATACGATAACGTGACTATTCATAATGCCTGCACACACATTAATGGACAAGCGGTGTCGGAAGGAGTTCTGACGGGGTAAATGAGGATTAGTATGGCGCCAATAGGCTGCATTATCAGTGACATGTAATCCTCTACGCGTAAAAGTACACAAAACACTAACACTGTTATTTTTTTAGCCTCCACTCACTAAAGTTTACCCGTTGCACTTTGTCACCTTCGGTAATTCCTTCTACCTTTCGATATTGGTATTGCAGCCCGTGTGTCGTGCCTCTGGTGTTCCAAACGTTCACAGGCTAAGGTTAGCAACGATCAAGTATGCTGTACGCTTTTCTGTCACCTTAGTAGTATAAAAAAGTATAATAAAAGACAAGTTGTTACACGATCGCATATTTTGCACAGCGACACGGGATGCGGAACGGCGACACGTATGACGTCGCGCTCGTGTTATCGGTCACTGACTGGTGGCCAGGTCGGCTGGCGCGGGCGCAGCGCAGGGGCGCGGCCGGGGGTGGCTGGTCGAGGGCACGGGATCGGCTGGTGGCGTATCGCTTTTGATCACGCGGAGTGATGTTATTTTATGATACATATTATCTTTACGATATTAGAGTGTTCAATGCGTTAAATTTTTTCGTGAAGTTTTGAAAAAAATTAACATAGGTTGAAATCGGATCCATTGGATAATGTTGCTGATTCTGATCGAAGTGTTTTCAGGTTTGCGCTATACAAAATTTCATGTTGTATATAACAAAAATATTCATTATTTTAATAATTCATAAATGTCTGTGTCCGTAAACGTATGCGATTTTCTAGGTAGCTTCCACAGTAGGGAAATGTACGGGTCTGAAATTATTAAGAGGTATTTTAACAAATCAAAATTAGTTCTGACTCTTGACTTTTGCAGGTGTGTCTTAATCTAGCTTTTCTTATTTCTTTGTTTATGGATTTCCCAAATGTCCCAAAGGAATTATCGAGTTTCTTATCAATGCTCCTCCATGAACTAAGATTTCATGAACTGTTACGGGCATAACATACCAGTGATATAATTCCAAATAGTGAGTTCGTGTTTTGTCACAATAGTCTTGAAATTTTATATCATCTATCTCGTGGCCACAAGCTATGGTTCTTCATATGACTAAGAAGTTATAAATTAGACGTTCATCGACACCTGTGATTGCAGCTTTTTCTTTGTAATTGAGAAAAAATCTGCGTGCGGTATTCCCGCGTATTATTAACCCTAACTGATTGATTTTTTTTAATTTACGATTTCTGGTTGCAACTCTATCTTTCTTTTCTTGTCCCCCTATCTGCCATTCCTTAATTTCTAATCGTTATGCAATATTTAAAAGACACTCCATTGTCCGAATAATTGCGCCGAATCTCGTTTACCGGAAGATCGAACCAATTTACATAATAATATGTGCAGCATAAATTATTTTGACGCTCTCATATTTTTCACACATATCCATAACTTTTCTTCTTTTCGTTCTGTCTAAACTCTCCTCAAAGTTTTTGGCTGGTCTACCACCACCACTATCACTAGAATGTAAAGACGTCATGTTCTCGACATCAAAACGAACTTCCTCTTCCAGCCATGTACTAAAACTTTCTTTAAACAATCATACTTTATGTGTTTCCTTTCCCATTTGGACCTTATTTTTTCACATTCCTTTTTAATAAATTTCTTAAGTTTATGCTCTACTTCTTCACTACAGTCCTCAATGTGCAAAATACCTTTTATAAAAGTAACTAGCTGATGCCCGCAGCTTCGCCCGCGATGGGGCTGTATGTGATAAATGATTTTCCCGCTTTTCTGTTGAAATTTTTCCTGAATTTTCTTTGCTATAAACCTCACGGAGCCCGAGACCTTTCCAACGAATGCAAAACCGTGGAAATCGGTTAGTGCGTTCTGGAGTTATAGCGTCAGGAAGGAAAACCCGACTTATTTTTATATAATAGATTAGTGCAGGTACTGTTTCGAAAGTCGGCTTAGAACGCCAAATATTAAAAATTTCAATTCGCTTTGGATGGCGCATACCTACGAAAAAAATAAATGAAAAATAATAGCACAAAAATGCGCAAATAATGACTGGTATTGCTCGAAAAGTAATTAAATTATCTATCAAACAGTAGTATTTATATGACACGACTGCATCCGACTGTTAAGTTAGGGTCCAAAATAGAACGGTACAATCATTCATTTTATCTATTACGGACCTATCGCAAACACTGCATAGATATATTTTAATAGAATAAACTACACCATGGTATTTGATTTAAACAAAATAATACATACCTGAGCTATATAATAAAAAAGTTTTAAAATAATCAGCAAAGTATTTTTAGTGCGATATCACTTTGAACTAAATGAACGATTACGTGATAACAATAATCAAATTAACAGGGCTTTGAATGTTACACTTTGCGAATTAATTATACGTCTACTTGTTATTTTAAACTACCCACATTTATGCTTTCTGATTCACTGGTTAATATAGATTGCGGAAATGGTATCTATTGCTATAAAATTAAAGGTTAATTTTTAAGGTTTTGTCCAACTCGATCGATCTATTCTAATACTGTGCGGCGTACTGAGTTTGTCTTCTGTATTAGAGATTGACAACTGTGGATACGGTTGATCAAAATTTGGCGCCAGACGTTCCTAAAGTATATAGAGGCTCATTTGATGTGATTAGTTCTAACCAGGGCGTGTTTTGTATCTAGTTTTAAATATATACCTTGCCATAAAAGTCCGAATATTTCCCACAGGTTATTTTCACGAAAGCATTCTTCATGAGGATCAGTTCTTCTTGTTTGCCGTCCTTTGATGTTTGGGCTTGTTTCGCTTTTACGACTTTATCTGCTCCTAACCCCAGACCTTTAGGACGAAGCTCTGGCTGCTTGTATTTGGAACTGAAAAAGAAAACATAGGTAATTTAGAGAAGTTGCATGGGGAAACGATTTTGAGTGCTAGCTATCTCGCAATGGACTAATAAAGACATTTGTTTGGTTCTCCTTGGTTTGTCTTTGCTATCTACGATTTGCGCTTCGTAAGGGCTACGTGTATAGGAGCTTAACTCGAAAAATCACTGTTAAATAGACTCTGTACAGCACAATAAAGTTCAAATCGTAACGAAATTAATGTTTAGGATACGATATTCAACTAGAAATTTAATCTCTTTCTAATACTTAGCATAGTTCAGCCGAACTAAGCTAAGTAATGCCAATGAATACATAGAAGAGTACCTAGTACTTAAGTATTTTTTGTTCCAATTTTGTTGAGGGCATGTCCCCAGTTCATGTAGTTCCCAGGTGGCGGCGCTTTCACTGTCGCAGTTCATTGTCAAAAACTAGTAGTTACATTTATAAGTTTTTGAATCGGCTGTATTCGGGGATTATTTATTAAAACTATTTTACGTCCTTTATATTTAAGACATAATATATCTATAGATGTTTACAGTGACTTTGTAAATAAAACATGGCTGCACTGCGACTGCAAGCGGCAGTTTGTGTCGCAGAAATTTTGCCTTCAGGAACTACTTCTTTATGTACGTGTGTATTCATTGGTAATACAGAGCGGAGGGAATCTTATCCCTGCTGTCTACCAGCCCATTTCCTGGCTACTATGACTGTGAGTGACAGATGCCTGCCTTTATTGTACTAGATACGAAAAGCGAAAGCCAAACTATGAAATGATTTAGTAAAACTCTTAGGAAACAATAAAACAATTAATACAACATTTATAAAAATACGAGGGTGGATTGAAAAGTTCTCGGCCTGGCATATAAATGTTGATGGTACAAATTTGATATTAACCTCTTTGAGTTCATTTGTTCTTTGGCTGTCATAATGTTGAATTTTTTATCTGTGGATTTCGTAGTTTTTACGAGGGAGCCAATAAAGTTAGTCAAAACGCAACGTTTTTGGAAAATGGACAAATCTGAACATCGCGCGGTAATCAAATATTTGTGTAAAAAAAAATGACACCACAAGAGATTCATATTGATATGAAAACAACATTAAGGGAATCTGCCCCATCGTATAGTACTATAAAAAAATGGGCTGCTGAATTTAAACGCGGTCGAGAGAGCATCGAAGATGACCCTCGCTCCGGCCGGCCATCGACTTCTACGATTGGAGAAAACATCGGCAAAGTGTGTGATCTCAGATTGGAAAACCGCAGATTGACCATCAGGAATATTGCTGACACTATGGGCATCACATATGAACGAACACAAAATATCATTGTCCATGAACTGGGATTTTCTAAGGTTTCTGCTAGGTGGGTACCGAGGTTGCTTTCAGTCGAGCAAAAGCGCATTCGACTCACGCTTTCTCGTGATTGTTTGGAGATGTTCGAGGCTGACCCGCAAGATTTTGTGAATAGGTTTGTGACTATGGATGAAACCTGGGTCCAACACTACACTCCAGAGTCAAAACAACAATCCAAACCGTAGAAAAAAACTGATGAACCTACCCCTAAAAAAGAAAAAGCAATTTTGTCGGCTGAAAAGGTGATGGCGTCAGTTTTCTGGGATGCGAAGGGCGTCATCATGATCCACTACCTCCCAAAAGGCGAAACCATTAATTCAGCGTACTATTGCACCCTATTGCGGCGTTTACGTGAAGAAATTAAAAGAAACCGCCCCGGATTACTACGTAAAAAAGTGTTGTTTCATCAGGTTAATGCTCGCGTTCACACGTCTGTTGAAACCATGGCTCAAATTCGTGATTGTGGTTTTGAATTGCTGCCCCACCCGGCTTATTCACCTGATTTGGTGCCTTCGGACTTTCACCTGTTTCCAAACCTAAAAAAACACTTCGGTGGCCAGAAATTTTCATCAAATGAAGAGGTCGAAGCAGCAGTAACTCAATATTTTGAGGAGCTTGAGGAATCTTTTTTAAAACCGGGATAGAAGCTTTAAAGGACAGATGGAAGAAATGCATTGAGTTAAAGGGAGATTACGTCGAAAAATAAAAACAATTTTTCATTAATTATATTTTGTTTTCTTGACCAGGCCGAGAACTTTTCAATCCACCCTCGTATAATAAACTTATTCAGATTCATATTCAATTTTGACAGCTTCCGCCAATAATTTTAACCCCTCTCCAACAGACAACATAGCTTGTGACATCATACGGCTATTCTCTGCGTCTCTTTCTAACACACGATTGACTACCCTCGTGATCGTTTCTAGAATATTCGTAGTACGTTTGTCGTTTTCGAGCCTTTGTTCTTCCACTCTTAGAAAACGATTTGCTATCTGAGTAAACTGGGTTTGGCGACGTTTTGACATCGTTGGAGTTTGCGTGATACGGCGTCGCCCGCGATCTGGAAGAAAAATCATAGAAAATGTAGCACAGTAAGTTATTAAAACACTGACCGTGGGTGTTTTTGATCTGAACCATAGGTACTTTTTTTTACGCGTGAGGGAATATCCTTCATGGATGCTATGCCGGACTCCTACCGACTAAAAAACCTCACGGAACGCCCCACAGTCTACGGTTCGGAGCCCTGGGTAAGCCCTAGGAAGGATGTTCCAGAAACCATCGGTACTTCAAATTATTTTCAAACATAGGGGATGCATTTATTCATCGATTATGCCAGTGAGCTAAAATACAACTAAATTTTATTTTACAGCGCGCTACAACGCTTCTACATGGCAATAGGCACACTGCCTATTAAGTACGTGGCACAAAATCAAAATTATGAAATGAAGATAATTAATCTTACCATTTGGGGATGAAGGCGTGAATTGGTATACAGGGTGAATTTTTGAAAAGGGATTGGATGGCCAAATCCGAAACTATAAGCGAAAAATGCTCAAAGGAGTCACGAGCCCGATTTTGATAAAACTTAAAACCTCATCATTAGATTTTTATAAAACCAATAATCCTAGCTGGGAATCGAACCAGTTGTTTTTGAAAAAAAAACACACCCTATATTATTACACCGTACGATAGTGTCGCTGTTAAGGATCAAATTCTGCGAAGTAATGGTATACGGCAAATTTAAGGAAAATTTGGAATTTTAATAAAATTAATATTTCATGTAGGTACCTATATTTTGTATCATAATTTGTTTCGTTCGAAATCCCAAAAATTATCGTAACTATTCCGTGTTTTAAATTATGCACTTTTGTATCATAATTTGTTTCGCTCAACATACCAAAAATGATCTTAACTATTCCGTGTTTTAAATTATTCACAATATGATTCTGGTAGGCTGGTGAAATTTGAACCTATATTTTGTATCATAATTTGTTTCGTTCGAAATCCCAAAAATTATCGTAACTATTCCGTGTTTTAAATTATGCACTTTTGTATCATAATTTGTTTCGCTCAACATACCAAAAATGATCTTAACTATTCCGTGTTTTAAATTATTCACAATATGATTCTGGTAGGCTGGTGAAATTTGAAAGTAGAACATAATCTTGATTTTAATTTAAACCAGCGAAATCCACGGATCTTACCCCCTTAGATTACTTTCTATGGGGGTATGTCAAAAACAAAATTTACAAAGACACGTTTGATGCAGTTGATGACTTGAAACGTTCTTTGGAGAATATTCTAAATGGAATCAATAACATTTTAATATTGAATGCAGTAAGAGGTTTCGAATCCAGCTATGTATTAAAAACAATAGCCTACATTTTGAACAATTAATGAGTTAACGTAGAAGAAAAATAAAATGTATTTTGTTATAGATGAGCTATTTCCTTTAGTTTGGCGTATGTAATTACTTCCCAGAATAAGATCCATAATAGCAACATTATCGTATGGTGTAATAATATAGGATGTTGTTATTTTTTCAAAATCAACAGGTTCCATTCCCAGCTAGGATTATTGGTTTTTCAAAAATCTAATGATGAGGTTTTAAGTTTTATCAAAATCGGGCTCGTGAATCCTTTGAGCATTTCTCGCTGTTCCTTATAGTTTCGGAGTTGGCCATCCAATCCCTTTTGAAAAATTCATCCTGTATATGTATGTTACAACTTTGACTTACTTGAATTTCGAACACGAGGTCTTTCGATCATTTTCGGTCGATTGACGGGCGAAGCATCACTTTGTGGTACTATTCGTGGTTTTACTAGTAGCCTCCGAAGAATAATTGGTTTCATAACACCTTTAAGTGTAGGTACCGAAACATTAACTGTAGTCGTTTGTGTGCATTTGTTGATTGGTGACTGATTAAATGGCTCCTGAAACAATATACGAAATGTAGCAAGAAGAATGTAAGTAACATATTGGTTTAAACTTTTAAAAAGTGTTTCTTTTTATTTTGACTAAAAAGCATAGATGGAAGGACGCCTTATGAGAGATTGCCATGGAAGATTGATCTTAGTCAGGAATACCTAGATAGTAGAAACATTAAACTGTACGGAACACCTAGGAAAGTAGTCTAGTTTTTGAAGCGCTCGTGGCCCCGCGGACTCAGTGTTCTGTAAACGATCACTGCAGTAAGCAACATTTACTATGGCCGGATATGGATGGGTGACCACCACGTGGACCACTTTGTGACATTTATTTACGAGCGTTTCCGTGCTTCGGAAGGCACGTTAAGCCGTTGGTCCCGGTTGTCAGTAAAATGACAGTCGTTAAGCCAAGTTGAAGGCCTTATGGGCGGCTTGAAAAATTTCAACTGTGGGTCGTCACAACCTGCGCCCGGGTACGCAGCGCGTGTGTAGCGCCTTTGGTGTTGCAAACGTCTATAGGCTACGGTTACCAACCTTCCGGTGGGCCGTAAGCTTGTCTGCCAGCTAAATAGTATAAAAAAAAAAAAAAAAAAAAAAAGAAAATGTTGTCGAATGAAACACTGGTTGGGTCTCAGGTGGTCGAGAAATGAAATGACTGTGGACTGTATAGGTTCGCTCTGATGTATTTGGAAGCAGGAACATGATATAATATCGCTATATGTCGAGCGGTGGACCGGTGCGTAAGTAGTGGTTGTCTTGTGCACTTGATGCGTGTCGATGTACTTGAATGTGGTGCCCCCGCTCCACTTTGCCGCAGTAATGCCCGCTTTTCACTGCGAGCGAGTCGGACCCATTACGGACTCAGCTATACTCGTAACGATGATTTTCGATACATGTCATGTCCGCTTTGGTGGAAGGACATGTATGAAAATCGTCGTTACGAGTATAGCGGAGTCCGTAATGGGTCCAACTCGCTCGCAGTGGAAGGCGGGCATAAGGGCGCGGTGAGACGCGCGTAGACAGAGCGAATGATGGGAATGGGTTCGATTCCCAACAAACACTATGTGTAATGTAAAAGCGTTAAGTACTTATATTGTATAGAATACAAACTTGCCTCGTGGTTCAGTAGTTATAGTGTGCCTGACTACGGATTCAGAGGTCGTGGTTTCGATTCCCACCCAGGACAAATCTCTTTAGTGTCATGAACATATGATTTGTTCTGTGTCTGGGTGTAATTAATCTATAATAGGTATGTATTTAGAAAGATATAAGTGTGTCTATCAGTCATCTAGACCCCATAGCACAAGCTTATATTACCTTAATTTGGGCTAGATGATGTTGTGTGAGAACGTCCACATAAAATATAAATAAGAAAAAAAAACATTCATACCATTGCCTGTACAGTTGTTGTTTCACTTACATCTGGTTCAACATTGTCTTCCACTGTTCTGGGTTCGTCATTATGTTGATTTTCCTGTAATGATAGAAAACATCCAATGAAGTTGTTGAAACACAATAGTTTGGCCAATTCAACATACAGAGAAATGAAGTACAGTGACACATCATAAACCTTCCTCTTTAATCAGTCTCTAATAGTAAAAATTGCATCAAAATTCGTTGAGTAGTTTAAAATATCTAAGCAATCAGGCAGCAGAATAAAATCAGGAAGCGTATTCATTTTATCTTATACAATGTAAATATTATTAATTTACAATAATAAAACTTTAGATTTGTATTCTACAAAAGCAATAAAAAAAAAAAAAAAAAGCTAATAACAACTGCCTATTTCAAAACAGACCCAGAAATTGAAGAATATTTAATATTTGGTCTTGTTTGGGGCATCATAATGTAGGAATAAAAAAAAATCTTTAATATTATATACCTGTGTTGATGATACATTTGTTTCAAGAGGGACTACTACTATCATTGATTGATCATTGTTTTTTGATGGCTCCTGTAATATAAATTTTACAAAAATCTTATTTAAAAAATCCAACAAAGCTAAAGTTAGAGTTTAAAACTTTTGCGCAATTCGTTTCACAAGTGGAAAGGAAATTCTGAGATTCAATTCCTATAGAGGTGGCTAATGAGTTAATCTATTCTATTGACAAATTTATTGATGAAATTTATGCTCTTGGGCCAATAAGGTTTTCTAGAAGTAAAGTGCAACTATATGAACTATATGACGTTGGAACGTTCTGACCATGCACATGTTTCTCTCCTCTTATAATCCCGGGTTCTTCAAGCAGGGCGTGAAGAGGCACATCATAGGGCTACTAAATTGAGGACTACTGTCAAAAGTCTTTAAGACTATGATTAGAGTGGCCCCATTCACTATATATGGGCATATTCCTTCAAGGAGGCGGCGTCAATTATTTTGGCGAGCTTAGTATATATATATATATATATATATATATATATATATATATATATATATATATATATATATATATATATACAGGATGAATTTTTGAAAAGGGCTTGGATGGCCAAATCCGAAACTATAAGGAATAGCTAAAAATGCTCAAAGGAGTCACGAGCCCGATTTTGATAAAACTTAAAACGTCATCATTAGATTTTTGAAAAACCAATAATCCTAGGTGGGAATCGAACCTATTGATTTTTTAAAAAAAACACACCCTTTATATTACACCATATGATAGTGTCGCTGATAAGGATCAAATTCTGAGAAGTAATGATATACGGCAAATTTAAGGAAAGTTTAGAATTTTGATGGAATTCATATTTCTTGTACCTAAATTTTGTATCATAATTTATTTCGTTCGAAATTCCAGAATAGTTCGTAACTATTCCGTGTTTTAAATCATGCTCAGAATGATTCTTTGGAGAATATTCTAAACGGAATCAATAATATTGAATGCAGTACGATCTTCGAGGTCTCGAATCCAGCTATGTATTGAAAACAATGGTCTACATTTTGAACAATTCATCAGTTAACGTAAGAAAAATACGAAAGATGAGCACTTTCCTTTAGTTTGCCGTATGTCATTACTTCCCAGAATAAGATCCTTAATAGCAACACTATCGTATAGTGTAATAATATAGGGTGTGTTTTTTTTTCATAATCAATGGGTTCGATTCCCAGCTAGGATTATTGATTTTTCAAAAATCTAATGATGAGGTTTTAAGTTTCATCAAAATCGGGCTCGTGACTCCTTTGAGCATTTTTCGCTATTCCTTATAGTTTCGGATTTGGCCATCCAATCCCTTTTGAAAAATTCACCCTATATATATATATATTTTTTTTTTTTATTTTTTTTTTTTGGAAGTCCATAAGAACAGTGAGGAGTCAGCAAACAATGTCGCCGCTCAATCACATCAGAAACCAGGATGGAAGTTTTGTAAGAGGAGAAGAATGTGTGCTAAAGAGATGGAAGGAATATTTGAGAGTTTATTCGAAAAAGAAGATATACAAGGCTATACGCGTGTTTTAGAACTGAATGAATTTGGCGATGAAAGCGAGTTAAGTATGGGAGAAATAGTGGAAGCGTTGAATTGTATGAAAGTAGGAAAGGCTGCTGGAATAGATCGGATTTCTGTCGAAATGCTGAAAGCTGGACGTGGCGTGGTAGCTTGCCAGCGGTACCGCCTTTTTAACTTTTGTTGGCGAAGTGGCAGAGTACCAGCAGAATGGTGTAAAGCTGTCATTGTGCCGCTTAACAAAGGAAAAGGGTCGCAGCAAGAGTGCAAAAACTACCGCGGCATAAGCTTGCTCAGCATCGTTGGCAAATTGTATGCAAAAGTGTTGATAAAAAGAGTGATGAATGAAACTGAAGGAAAAATGTGGGATGTGCAAGCAGGATTTATGAAAGGAAGGGGATGTACGGATCAGGTCTTTTCCTTACGATGCGTAGCTGAGAAAGTTTTGGCTAAAAGTCAAAAGGTCTATTGCATATTCGTGGACTTGGAAAAGGCCTATGACATATTGGTGAGGAATGAACTGTGGTCAATATTGTCCATGTATGGAGTGAACAGCAACTTGATACGGGCACTGAGGTCTCTCTATGAGGGTTCTAGTGCTTGTGTCAGGATCAACGGGGCCTGCACGGACTTCTTTCACATTGAAAAGGGTGTGAGACAGGGCTGTGTAGCGTCTCCGTGGCTGTTTAATCTATACATGGATAGTTGTCTGAAAGAACTGCAAGAGAGTATGTATGGTTTAAAATGAATGAACTGACCGTCAAATGCCTCCTATACGCTGATGATCAGGTGATATTAGCATCATCAGCGGAGGAATTGCAGCTGATGGTTAATAGTATGAATGAGGCTCTAAAAAGTAGAGGAATGAAAGTTAATGTAAACAAGACGAAAGTTATGGTTTTTGAAAGGGAAGAAAGTATGACGAATTGCTCAATCTTCATTGCAAAGAGTGGAACAGGTGAAAGAATTTGTATACTTGGGTTCCAAATTTGTAAGGGATGGAAAGTGTGACCAGGATATTGAGCGAAGAGTTTTGGCAGGAAATCAAGTGAATCGGGCTATGTACACCTTTATGAGCAGTCAAAATGTGTCTGAGAAGGCCAGGTTGGCTGTACATAGGGGAGTGCTCATCCCTACACTTATGTATGGTAGTGAAAGTTGGGTATGGCAGAAGAAGCATGAAAGCAAAATTAATGCAGTGGAAATGAGAAGTCTGCGAAGTATAGCTGGAGTGACTTTAATGGACAAAAAAAGAAATAGCGTGATAAGGGAAAAATGTGGTATAACAGAAGATGTAGTGACTAAGATCGAAAAAGGGATGCTTAGATGGTTTGGACACGTGGAAAGAATGGATGAGAATAAGACTGACAAAGCAGATTTATGAGGCGAGAATGAATGGGCAAACTGGTAGGGGTAAACCTCGGCGTACGCATGCCGATCAAATCAGAGACGTTCTGGAAAAAGGCAAGGTCAAGAGTACCCTTAACCGGCGAGCGTGTATGAAAACAGTTATGAAAGTAGAAGAAGCGAAAGTTGTATGTCAGGATCGTAGCAAGTGGAAAGCCATAGTCTCTGCTTACCCCGATGGGAGACAAGCGTGATTATATGTATGTATGTATGTATGTAATATACAAAAAAAATGTAGGACTTACAGGTAACTGACGTAAAGTAACTGGAGTCTTGCTCACTTGGAGTGATTGTAACATTGCGAATATCCTATTTTCCACTTCAGATAATTCTACATATTCGCTAGGTTTGCCAGTTTGGTTTTTAGCAGCTTTCCTTCGGACTGCATGCTTTTTGTCTGACCAATACTGAAATAACATTTTCAATAGGGTACCAATATCAGGCATAACATTCTGACAACAAGGCAGTCTCCACTGAAAAATATGTTATTTCAGACAAATTTTTCAATGTACAGACGAATTTGAGAATGCATGGTCAATCCAAAACAAAATTGCTTTGCACTGAGAATTGACGCCATTCTCGGATAACATTGGAAGTCAAGTATCTATTGTTGCCGATTTTTTTAATACCTCACGCAGGAACGCGATTATTGTCAAAATAGCAACTCATTAATCTTTTGAGAAATGTAGTGCAGTTTTTGTGATTCTAAGGTGTCTATGCAATATTATATTTGAGTAAAGTGGCGCCATCTAGTAGAGTTTTTGTGAATTTGACCTCAAATGTGCATGGGATTATAGATCTTAAGGGGCCCATGCAATATTAGAGGTGACTGTACCTATCAAACGAACAGATCCATTCAGCGTGATTGAATAACAAATATCAAAACATCTTCACAAACAATTAAAATATTAAGTTCAAAATTGAAAAATAAGTATAAAACCGGCCAAGTGCGAGTCGGACTCGCAGACAGAGGGTTCCAAAATCAAAACAATAAAAATCATGTTTGTTGCATGGGAGCCCGACTTAAATATTTTTCTGATTTGTTATTATTGCGGCTTCAGAAATATGTCATCTGTGAAAATTTCAGCTCTCTGGCTATCACGGATTCTGGTGTTCAGCCTTGTGATGCGAGACAGACAGACAGGCGTACAGCAAAGTCTTATGAATAGGGTCCCGTTTAAAACGGGATTTTAGGAAATATATCATTGCATTGCTATAGAAGATAAGCAGTACAAACCTTAGTCCATTGTTTTCATGATTTTTTACTACCCCCCTTGCTATTAAGAAATGCGGCTACTTTCTCCCACTGTCTCTGCGTTTTAATCCTTTGGCTGGGTATTTTTGAAAATCCTCTTGCCAATGAGGGATATTTCTCTAATATACCCAGAAGTGTATCAACTTGAACCGCAGAAGGTTGAGATGACCTTTCAATAATTCTGAAAAATGTATAATAAAAGTTGATTTTTATAATATACTTATAGATTAAATAATATAAAATACTCATAAATGCAATACTTACCCTGTTTTTAGAAATTTCACCAAAACACAATTCACTTAAAAAAAATATTGTCGTTATTGTTTTCTTCACTTTTCAAACATGTGTTACGAAATAGCGATAATGTTGGTAAGAATATCGAGTAAGAGGTGATTATTTGAATATTTAAAAAAAATATGATATACAAAATAGTCCTTTCAAATACACATAGCATACAATGAAAAAATAAGTAATACATAGTTAAATATAAGAAAAGATTAGCGATGAGATAAGTCATCAGATAAATTTTCTGAAGAAAATGACCACCAAAAGACATTTCTCAAATAATACTTTACTACACAAAGTATTAAGATTTCATTCCAGTGTTTAAGGGCTTTATAATGTTCTCAGACGAAGTATGTTCTTAATGAGAGACTAATGTCTATGATCTTGCAGTAAAATTTAAACTTTAAATGACTCTGTCAAGTCAACTGTAAATAAAGTAATAATCTGTGAAATGTGTTTTGGTGAAACATTAAGAACCTATACCAATGTATTTAAGAGTAAACTATACTGAACCATAACTAATATGCATGAGTGGATAAACATTATTTCTAAATCAAAAGTTGTTTAAATCATCTCAACATTATAATGACTGATCTGAGATTATAACGATATTAATGTGACCTAAATAATTCAAGTAAGCGAACATCATGCAGTTTCACTTGCATAGTCCCTGTTCCTGTTCCTGTGGGAATACGGGAATAAAGTATAGCATATGTCACTCGGGGATAGTGTAGCTTCCTAACAATGAAAGAAATTTTGAAATCGGTTCCTTAGTTTCAGAGCCTAGTCAATACGTAAACAAAAAAAAAAGTATTAACAAAGCTATTAAAATAGTATTACATACAGATAGGCAACTCCCTGCCCCTCACTGACCAAGCTTCCCCACCCCTAACAGTCCCGCCACAGCTGTCATTATAGTTGGCGGGTGTGTTGAGACAATGTTTGCTTAGCGTTATTGGTCACACACACATTCAAGCTCTGTACAAATATAGCGTGTTTTTAGTGTAGGTGAGAGAAAAACGAATCATTTGTATGGAGTTTCCACCCTGTGATATTAGTATAGATACAACATACCCTGACTGGCCTGGAGTCCATCCCATACCCCGCAGCATTGCTACACCAAATTCTTGAACTGGTACTGCTTCATAGTCATCTAATGTTGACTGAAAAGAGTAGGCATCAATTTTACAACATGAGATGTCTCATCAATCAATACAAACAAGTAAACTGTACACTGAAGAAACATGAATGTTTTTATGTTTTAGGACAGAAAATACTCAAAACCATGTAACCAGTGTAATTTGTAAAACACAAATTATAAATTTATAGTAAAGATCAACACATCAACTGTCAGTGAAAAACAATCAATAGGTACAATATGGAAATATCATTACAATGTTAAATTTTCTGTGCAAAAATGAAAATACCTCTTGTTCTCCTTCAGCTACACCCTTGGTTATGGATGGTATCGCCATTGTAGTGTTTTCTGCCACAACTTCTTTTTTAGCTTCCTGCATGAGTTCACGGACAGCCATTTGGTCCAAAGTCTCACTTATTGCCAACGGGTCAGTCATATTAACATCACCTTCTGTTTCTGTTTTGATTAACGGCTCTTCTAATTCACTTTCTACTTCTTGTGCTATTTCTTTGAGTCTATCAGCAGTCATAAGAGTATTTGGCTTCATAGGTATGACCAGAGGCTCATTGGTGGGAGCATCTTCTCCACTAAAACAATGATTTGAATGTAATGACATGTTGCACTTGCAATAGTATTAATCACTACTGACGTAAAAAGGCATTTTATAGTAATTGAGTTACTACATTATAACTCAATGTTTATAGCAGTTCTTTCACCAAAAGAGCGGGTTGACAATAGAGAAAAATATTTTTAAGAAACTACAAACTACTTACCCGACCACTTTAATAGATTTTTCTTCGACACATTCTATATAATCTCTTTTTTCTTCAGCACTATTAATGGGCTTCTCAGCTTTTTTGGTTTTCATAAAACCGAAGGAGATCTTTTTCCCTTCCATGTTGATTTCAATTTATTGATTTGTTGAAATCTTGAATGTACTTAAGCTTAATTACATGACTTAACTGGCTAAATCTTACATTTAATTTATGTTATCTGATCGTAAATACATTTTAACATTAAATATTTGGTGAAAACAAGGAGCACGAGCACATTAGCGGCGTCACAATTGCTTTTTTATTTATTGCCAATTTGCCAGAAATTAGCAGAAATCAGAATTTCAGACAGAACTGACATATAACATTGACATCACAAACAAACTGACATTGACAACCAAACCTTGACAGTTTCTTTTTTTAATATTTGGGGCATAGCTTTCTTTATCATCCAAAGCAATATTGGAAGCGATAGGATGGCGTTCTTCGTTTGAATACTGAATTTGATTTGGCAATTTTAAAGAATGCCGTACATAGACGACCTTGATAATAACAATGTAAAAAAATTTTCAATAAAAAATACAACCGACTTCGAACAAATCCTGAAAAATAAAATTTACTTAGCACAAAGTAAACGTATTATGATTTATCAGATTTCTTATTCAATATCATATTGAAGTCGGCGCCAAGTAAATTCATAGGTTTAGGTAGGTATTATTCATGGCACCAACTTCAATATGATATTGAATAAAATCTGATAAATCAAAATACATTTACGTTGTGCTAGGTAAATTTTATTTTTCAGGATTTGTTCGAAGTCGGTTGTATTTTTTTTTCAATATTTTAAGTGACGGGTGAACCGAAAAATATATCTATCTTGGTGAAAGTTCTCATTAATACAAATCACTCAAGCCCCAACACAAGGTAGCTGCTCTGTAAATCGTCAAGGAATTCCCTTGACTGTCTTTTGGTTCCATCATCGGATTGACTCCAGACCTTTATTAATTGTAGTACATTACAGCACTGAATTAAAAAGTTAACAAACGCACTAGTTGTCCCTATAATTATCGGTGGTTGCCCTCGATTTATCCAGGATCCCATAATCAGATCATAACCTGGTTAAAATGGGACCACCTCAGAAGTAAACCCTATTCAACAAAAAAAAATTAAATCCGTCTATAATTGACGGAAATATCGGTGAACATACATAAAACAATGAGAACTTTCTTTTTTTTTTAAGTCTGATCTATCAATCTAGGTGTAAAGTTCTCATCAATACAAATCAGTCAAGCCCAAACACAAGATAACTGCTGTTAAGGAATGCCCTCGACTGTCTTTCGACTCTATCATCAGATCGACGCCAGACCTTCATTAAAATGTAGAACATTAAAGCACCTAATTAAAAAGTTAACATGCGCACTAGTTGTCCCTACAATTTTCCGTGGTTGCCCTCGATTTCTCCTGGATCCCTTCATCAGATTCTGACCTGGTGAAAATGGGACCACCTCAGAAGTAACCCCTATTCAACAAAAAAAAATTTTTTGAAATCCGTCTATAATTGACGGACATAAAAAAAAATACATACAGACGAATTGAGAACCTCCTCCTTTTTTGAAGTCGGTTAAAAACAAAATCATATTTGTCTTAAAAACACACGCTGTAGATTAAAAAATCTATTTTAGCCCCTTTCTATAAATAATAAAGTCGAATTTTTAATTGGACGAAGTCAGGTGACAGCAGCTTAACGGCGGAAATATCTGCGATTCTGGCTTCCCCTCGCCCTTCCCCGCACCTGACCGCGTTTTCGCCTATTTAATGAAACCAAAGATAATATAATATAATTACATACAGATCGGTAACTCCCTGCCTCCCACCGGGGAACACCCGAAAATTCCAAAAATTGTTTTTCCGAATTTCAATATTCCGATGTTCAAAATTCCGAAGATTATAATTCCTAAGAAACAAAGCTCCGAATATTCAAAATTCCGAAGATTATAGTTCCTAAGAAACAAAGCTCCGAATATTCAAAAGGACGATATTCATTTATCCGAAAGTCATAAGTACGAATTTTTATTTTTCCTAATTTCATTAGTACGAATAATCAAAAGACCGGACTGTTATTTTCCCGAAAAACATTATTCAGAATTTCAGAAGAAAATAAAGTACGGTCAAGTCTAACTACCGAAGATATTATTTCCAAGTGAGTGGAAGGCAAACTGAGGCGGGAGCGAAGCGGAGAGCGAAGCGGAGCGGAGCTCCCACCTTAGCCTTCTAACCTAACCTATCCGAGTCGAGGTGTTAACCATATAGCCTTCGTAGTTTTTTTTTGTTTTGTCGTTTGCCTTCCACTCACTTGGAAATAATATTTTCGGTAGTTAGACTTGGTATTTATGATATTTCGGATTTTTGATAATCGGAGCGCTCGTGGCCCCGCGGACTCAGTGTTCTGTAAACGATCACTGCAGTAAGCAACTTTCACTATGGCCGGTCCATGGATGGGTGACCATCCATGTGATCACTTTGTGACATTTATTTGAGCGTTTCCGTGCTTCGGAAGGCACGTTAAGCCGTTGGTCCCGGTTGCCAGTAAAATGGCAGTCGTTAAGCCAAGTTGAAGGCTTTATTTCAACAGCAGGCAGTCACAACCTGCGCCTGTCCATTTAAACACGGCAATACGGCTCACAACGTATTACGTGGGACAAATTATAAAAAAAAAGGTGAAATGTGGGTATATAATATGCCTCTGCCTACCCCTTCGGGGATAAAGGCGTGATGATGATGATGGAGTTCGTATTTATAATATGGCGGATTTTTAATGATTCGGAATTCTACGGTTCGGTTTCTGGAAATTCGGCATTCTGACGGTCGGAATTGTAAACATTCGGAATTTTCAAATTATGACTTTTAATAAAAAGGATTTATGAAACATCGGATAATGGACTTTCGGGATTTCGAATCATTCGGACTTATGAAATTCGGAATTATGAAATTCGTGATTGTGACTTTCGGAATTAAGTTTTTCGTATTAATGTAGTGTACCCCTCCCACCGAGTACCTAAGCTTACCCATCCCCCCACCAAAATTTAAGTGTCTATTGCCGTATTACTACCTGCGTACTTTGTGCTATTGCTTTGGTTTAATTTGTGCTTAGCCGAGAGTAGACTTGAAAAAAAGTACCTACAAACATGAGATTGCGTTCTGTTCCTTATTATTTTGTTTCCATAGCTAGTGTCCCTCGTAAACTCACACAACTCACATTCAAGCTTGATTAAAGCACGCACATTACGTGTATATTAGTGTAGGTAAAAACGTGAAAACGAACATTTTTGTATGGAGTTTCCGCCCTGTGGTTAAACCCGCACGCGATTGAATGGTATAGTATTTGACAAGATTCCGTACATTCTCGTTGCGCGCGGATTATGCCGTACAGTTTACATGACGTCATATGCAAGGTTCGCAGATATTTCGGCCGTGTTGTATCTACCTACCAGTGATGATTTCAGTAAAGCTGTCTGACTATTACGGTTGTCACGGTTCTTGGTATACAGCAGGGTCTCAGTACCAGGTCCAAATATTACCCTTTGGATATGGAGCCCAAAAAAGGTCGAGATTTTACGCAAAGAATAAAATAGATCACTAGGGTTTCGTACACAGACTGTAAAAATGAGACCCTTTTAATGAGACTTCGCCGTCCGTTTGTCCGTCTGTCCGTCACGAGGCTGTATCTACGGAACAGAACTGTAATAGCTACAACGCTGAAATTTTCACAGATGATGTATTTCTGTAGCCGCTACAACCACAAATACCAAAACCAGAAAAAGGGGGGTTGAAGTGGGCTCCCATAGAGACTTAATTTTTAGTATTCCGAACCCAAGGGTTTAATAACGGCACCCTATTCATGAGACATCGCTATCCGTCTGTCTATCTTTCCGTCCGCCTGTTTGACTGTCTCTTTGTATGTTTCTCTCTGTCCGTCTATCTATCCGTATGTCTGTCCGTCACGAACATAATATATGTATCTATTACTTATTAGTGAAACCAAAACGTAAAATTATTCGTATCTGTCATTGTAACAAACAAAATGTAATTGCAAATGAAAAAAGTTAAGCAGTTGTGCAGTTGTGCAGTGCAGTGCTAACAAAACGAAAAAATATATTACAAGGTGGCATTGTTGAATTTTGATGAACTGTCAAATGTTACCTAATAAGATGACGTATTTCCATTGCCGCTATAACATTTGGCACCGTTGCATATTTATGTTTGGATTTATATTTTGCTATCTGATGCCCGCAGCTTCAACCGCGTAAAACTTGTTACCGTTCCCGCTTCCCGTAGGAACTTATTCCCGGGATAAAAATAGTAGCCTATGTATTATTCCAGACTATAATAAAATAAATAAATAAATAAATATTCACGGACATCTCACACAACGCTATCTGATCCCAAAGTAAGCTAGGAATAACCTGCTTTTGTTATGGGTATCAGACCACGGATATTAATACTTAATATACTTTTAAATACATACATATTATACATAGAAACACCCAGACTCTTGAGACAAACATTTATGGGTCACACAAATATTTGTCTCCGGTGGGAATCGAACCCACGACCTCCAGCGCCGCAGGCGGTATCACTACCGACTGCGCCACAGAGGCAGCATAATGTATCCCAGTATCAAATTTCAGCCAGATCCGTTCAGCCGTTCGAGCGTGAAAGAGTAACAAACATACACACATCTACACATTTTTTTTAACGTGAGAGAAAATCCATCATGGGTGCTATGCCGGACTCCTACCGACTAAATACCTCACGTAATGCCATACGCCATGATAAATACCTACGCAATGCAACAGCCTAAGGTCGGGAGCACCGGGTAAGCCCTCGGAAGGATGTCCCAGGACTCCCAACAGACCTTCGGCTACCACTGTGGCACAGTATAAATATATGTTGTTTAACTTGACTGTGGCCTCACCTAGGGGGTGGTTCGGGTGCTGTCCCGCGTCTTTGGGGAAATCTACACTCACAAACCTTCACATTTATAATATTAGTAAGATATAGTCTGACACGAGCTCAATAGTAAAGTTTAGAGATCTGTACCTCAGAAAAAAAAATGGAATCCATAAAGGATCACTTTGTTTTCTATCCGTCTGTCTGTCTAACCTTTCAAATCTTAACAGACATCCTACGTACGCATTCATGACATATCTCTCATGAACGCGTTTGTATCGACTTGAACAACTAAATCTTGTATATCATACATATTTAATCTACGTTCCCCAGATATTATAAAAAAATCTACATACATAACACGTGGCTGAGACTATGGCTTTCCACTTGCAACGATCCTGAGATATTACTTTCGCTTCTTATGCTTTAATAAAAGTTTTCATACATGCTCTCCGAATAAGGATACTCTTGACCTGGCCTTTTTTCAAAAGAAAGTGCAACGCGGTCGAACTTTACTAGATCGCCTATTCACTCTCGCCTTATATTGTAGCATTTATTTTCTATAGATGCAGTATTCAGGATGTGAAAGCAGCCTTATCGAGTTATCTTTTTTTTAATCGGTTGTCAGTGGTGACATTTCTGCTGTCAGAATGACAGGATGTCATAAGTTCGGTGACGAAGCGTTTCGCATTTAAAGGAACAGGTTTTGTTAAGATTTTTCGTGAAAGACGGACTTTTGACCGAGACCTGCTTTGGGGTAGTTGGAGGTCCTTTGGCTTTTGCTCTGAGACTGTGCCGCGAATCAGTTTTTCGCTCAAGCGCGATTATTTGTTACCTCGCGTGGCCTAACGGGCTGTGATTGGGTTGCTGCATTGCATCTTGCTACATTTTACCCAGAAAACTGGTGAGTCACTTCTTCTTTTGCAAAGCGGGTCGATTGTCGTCTGTCGCGCAGCCAAGATCTTAATTTGTCGTTTCTTTCATGACAGGGTTTTTTACTACGGGGCTAGTTGCCGGATGAGATATTTGGTGCCGCACCTATAAGTTAGTGGGCTGCACGTGGTACGACAACGTGGAAGTGCGGACTACACGAGCTTCTCATGTGAGAGGTATCTGCCGTCATCACCTGGCAGTAACAACAGGCAGTCACTCTCACTCAGCTCACTCTGCAGGCCAGTAAATCCACTACTTATGTGTAGCTTAGTAGCATAAGTACCTAAGCACTGACTATACTTCTGTGTACCTGTGATATTTGTGTCTATCAGTGAATAAGCTCTCTGTGTGTCTCTGTGTATCTCTGTGTTATATAAATATATGTGTGTACACCCTACCTGACTGTTTTCGTCAGAGCCCTGGCCTACCCTTGCACGCACACTGGAATCTCTGTAGTAAGGCGCCCTGGGAAAGAGTTCTCTGCATAGCTACCTCGCGCTAGTTGGTGAGTAACACTGATCATCACTGTGTTACAAATTGGCTCCCAACGTAGTGGCAAATCTCTGGGTCTACTCTGCGGTAGCCTCAGTCTAGTGTGTGTGCATAGGTGGTTACCTCTGGCGAAACCATCCTGGTGAATCGTCCGAGACGCTCCAGGACGTTAATTGGTGGTGCTAGCAGCTAAGCACAAAACCTTCCCTTTCGTCTTCTTCCAGCTTCCTACATCTTTGGCTGGAAAAGACACAAAATTCTAAATTCAAAAATTTAAAATAGCTGTGATTTTGGAAAAACTTTTTGATTTTATTTGGCATACCCACTTCTTTCTTATTGTGTTTCTTTTCTTTGTTATGTTCCTTTTTATGGTGCACACATATATTTATTATAATATTATATTAGCATAGATTAATATATTACATATATTATTCTATAGCTTCACCTCTGTGTTAACTTAGTGAATTTCACTCTGTGTAATTATAAATTTTTTTTTGAAGGTATGTTGATACCTTGTAATTTTAATTATTAACCTGAACTGTGTTATCAGAAAATTTAGAAACTTTTCTCTCTTAGTATACCCTTAATCTTTGTTAAATTCTAAAAGTCAATTTGAAACATAATTACCTAACTTAGTACACTTTGTTGTAACTCAATTTACATTTTTACTTTGTAATTGATCCCTATCTGTGCCATTTTATCTTTATAATTGTTGTAAGTAAATTTTTACATAATGGCACAGATGAAAAAATATATTAATTATTTAAGAAAGGATGAACTTGCTAACGAGCTGTCCCACATGGGTATTTCAGTGGAACCGGAAACGACAGTGTCTGGCCTTCGGAGTGAGCTAAGAACGGCACACCGACTCGTCCGTCGAGGTAGCATCAAAGCGAGTGCTCCGGTACCCGCTGATGCATCGGCTGAGCTCTCGACCTGCCTTCCGAAGGTCTCCGAGTTGGAGGAGGCTCTTCAGTCAGGTGAGTTTTTGGCCAATAATAATTCTCGTCTTGGGGTGTCTATCAGGGCCAACTACTTATTGAGTAGGTTAGCTCGTTGTGGTCTGGATTGCCCCGACCTGGTGGATATTCGTGGTAGGCTAGTGAAGATCATCGCTAGGGCTGAACCCAGTAGTGATTCTGAATCCGAAGGTTCGGATGATGATGGTGATGATCCTTCGGGTCGTGACCAGGTGGAATATACTTCACCAGTAGTGAGAGAGGACCGCTCGGTGCGAGCTAGTTCAAGTAGGAATAGTTCTACATGTAACATAGTGTATAAAGAACGTCCCCTTAACTTATGTTCATTTAACTTAAAATATGATGGTTCTACTTGTGTACGTGTGTTTTTAGAGAGATTAGAGGAACTTAGATGTGCTCGGGAGGTTACTAAGCCTAGACTCCTTATGGCTTTCTCCGACCTGTTGGATGGACCGGCTTTGTCTTGGTTCCGTACAAACAAAGCTAACTTCATCTCATATGAGGATCTTATTAGTGAGCTTAGAGATACCTTCGATATTCCTGATTATGACTACCGCCTCAGGAACGAGATAAGACAGCGTACACAAGCCCGCTCTGAGTCCTTGGTTAACTATATATGTACAATGCAAGCCATGTTCTCAAGGTTGTCATGTAAGATGCCCAGTGAGGAACAGCTGGACATTCTCATGCACAACATTAGACCTGACTACATGAAGGAACTGGCCTTGCATGATGTCAACTCTGTAGATGACTTGAGACGTTTGGGTAAGCGCTTGGAGCTTGCGCGTACTAGGGCAGACGCTTTCCATGAGCCTGCTCTTGACAAGTTTGAGATTACATCTGACTTACACCAGCTTAAGAACAAAGGTGTACAAAAGCCCGCTAAGCAGGTGTCTGCAGTGGAGACGCCGGTTACCCCCCACGATCGCAAATGCTTTCGTTGCGGCGGGGGCGGTCACACTGCATACAGCTGCACACAGTCAAGGGAGCTGGTGTGTTTCCGGTGTGGTCTCAAAGGAGTCAAGACCCCAGACTGCTCACACTGTACTAGCAAGTCAAAAAACGCGTAGGCCAGGGCCTTATTAGGAACTCTGTGCATTACTCTGTATCTGAGTCTATTTCTGATAAGGTCCTGTTTCCTAAACGGGATAGTGACATTAGACCGTATCTAGTTGTTAAGGTTTTAAATTTAAATGTCTTAGGCCTTCTAGATTCCGGTGCCTCCTGCTCTATACTAGGTAAGGGAGCGCACCGCATCTTCTTGGAACTGGGTTTTGATCTTGTGAGTATCAATCCTACTTTTCGTATTACAACTGCAGACAGCACTCACTTGCAATGTCTGGGTTGTATCTCTTTGCCAATTGAGTACAATTCGGTTATCCGAGTTGTCAAGTTCTATGTTGTCCCAGGTATAACCACCTCCATGATATTTGGAGTGGATTTCTGGCAACAATTTAAGTTGAGTGATAAGTTAATTTTACAAAATATTAGTCTTGATAGCTTTAGTGATAATAATCCTATAGAGTCTGTGTCCCTTAACGGTGGCCTCGAGGATTACAACAACTTGACTGCTAAACAAAGGTGTGTAATCAACGGGGTCATTGAGAGTTGCTTCAAAATTCACTCCTGCTTAGCGGATGGTAAAAGTAAAAAGTCCAAAAAACCACTTGGAACCAAGGCAGGGCTTTTTATATCCCCTCTCACGTGGAATAGTCCAGAATTCTCTCAAAACCTGTTTTCCTTTAATGCAAAAACGATTCGTCACCGAACTTATGACATCCTGTCATTCTGACAGCAGAAATGTCACCACAGACAACCGATTAAAAAAACGATAGATCGATTAGGGTGCTTCTACACTCCCAATGCTGCATCTACAGAAAATAAATGCTACAGTAGTTTTTGAGTTTATTCATTACGAACATACACACACACACACATAAATACATATTAAGTAGATAATAAAAATGCTCCATGAGTTTACCTGTGAAATACGTACCTACCTCGCAGTACCAAAATATGTTCACGTATAATGATGCCGCATTTACTGACATTTAGTATGACTGCCCCGCTCCCTGGAATAGTGACATAATGCTACTAATGGTGTAATAATATAATAAACACGAGTATTTTATTTTTCAAAATAATATGCCAAATATCTACGACAACTAATTAAAAAGGCAAATTCAGTTGAATAAGTGAACTCGGAAAGTTAAGCAGCAATAACTATGACGTAGAAAAGTATTAGACAGGTTATATTTACGAAATTAAGTAACTTGGATTCATTCATATATAAATTAATAAATAAATAAATTGAATTAAAAATCTTAATTATTAACTTTCATTCTACAAAAGAGTTCCAGTTGAAATTTCGTTACAATTCTGTTGTTTGAAAATAGTCCCACATATGTCAATATAATATTATATGATTGTGATCGTTTCTTCTGTTGCAGGTTTTTTTACATAATGGAAATGCGTTTAATTTGACTGGACTACAAAACGCTGAACACAGCCTGTGTGGCAAATACTTTATTTATAAGAAGAATTCAGTTCCGTTCTTGCATCCCATTAGACCTAATTCCAGGAATAAATAGTACCCCCATGAGTTAGACGAGGCAGTAAGAATAGGATGATTCACGCTATACCGTGCCGGGTCCGGGCCGACCGATAACCGAGTTGTTACCGAGCTTTGCCGTTGTCCATTGCTGTCACTCGGTTGCCGCTCGGCGTTCGGTATAGCGTGAGTGTGTTCATACAAAATATAATTAAGTTAACCGTGCTACGGCCGACACTCGGCTCGGACCCGGCACTGTGTAGCGTGAGTCATCCTTAAGAAAGAGGTAAGAGTAACAAACTTCCAAAAATCTTCACAAACTTTGTCAATATGTCATAATACAATGTAAATATTGTAAGAAGGTATCAGTTATCGATAGCGGTACAATAACATTTAATAACATCATAAAATAATACAAGCAACGGTTGTCTACAAAACTTTTGAGACTCTAATCTTTTGTGCAAATATTTTATCATTTCAATTATTAATCTGAAGATTATTTTACATAATTCCTGGAGTTCCCTGGATGGTATTTAATAGAGAAGACATTCATAATCAAATGGTGAAAGGAAACACTGTGATTTATTGTTGTGAGTTATAATGATTTAATAATATTGTGAAATTCCTTTGCATAAAACAATATTTTAAGGCAAGCTTTTCCTGTTTGCTGCAATATTGTTGTAATATATTGTGATTTATAGCTAGCAATAATGTTTTTTTTAAATTATGTTTACTGTGTCGAATGAGCACTTGTTTCGTGACTGTAGCACACACAAGTCCATAAACGGAGAACAGAAATTCTTCCCGCCTTTAGTTTTTCCCCCTCGGGGTTTTAGGGGTCATGCGTTGCTTCTCATGGAGCTAACGTTACACCCTGAGGGTACAGTAGTGGCTTCTTCAATCAGATCCCTAAGATTCAATATCTTAGGGATTAACGAAAAAGCCCACATTAGGAGGAAGGGCATAACGGTACTCCGTTCGGTGAGCAGCCCGCCTGGGGCAGTACCTCCGCCCTGCAGAAGACCGCGGTAATAGTAGCCTGACTCCGGTTGGGTTATGTTCTCCGTCGGTTAGCAGGGTTCCAGAGCTCATTGGGGTGACTCTGTGCCGGTGACGGTGAGACCAGAGGCTTAATCTGTCTCCATTGGCGGATAGAGGCGCGGAATATTGGTACGGCGGTCAGGGAGACCCGGTGAAACGGTTGACCGCTGACCGCCCGCAGGCTGTACGGAACCCGAACCTGGGGATTACATAATCTCCGCCCCAGGAGGCTGAACCAGCAGCCTGTGTAAAGTCCCTGGTGCTGTGGTCGTGCCGGAGGAGGATACCGGAGTGGACGTAGCCACTGCATCGGGGGGGGACCGGGGGCCCTTCCGTACGCCGTGCCAATCTACCGCACTACCTCTGTCTGCCTTTGGTTAGTTAGAGTCTCACTTAGTCTCTTGCGCCACCGGCACACAGGCATCCCTTCACTTTTCTAACCCCCCTTTCTTAAAAAACATGGCTAGAAGAAGAAAAATAGAACGAGTATACACAGCGGCATCGTCGTCCACACTTTACATGGGCCTTTGCAACATCAGAGGTATGCATAAGAACCTCAATGTAGTCCACCAACATCTCGAAACTACGAAGCCGACTCTTCTTTTCTTGACGGAGACGCAGATCTCATGCCCGGGCGATACATCTTACTTAATGTACCCAGGCTATAAGCTTGAGTACAACTTCAGGCCGAAAGCCGGGGTATGTATGTACGTCCGTGATGATGTCTGTTGTCGCCGTCTTACAAGCCTTGAAGACAGGGACCTGTCTACGTTATGGGCGCGAAGACCAAGACACAGGCGTGTTTCGACATCAACCCCTCCAAGACACAGGCGTGTTTCTTCACCGCTAAGAAAGCCCCAATTACTGTAGCGCCACAATTCCAGGGCACATCTCTTTCCATCTCTAAAAGTATAGGGATCCTTGGTGTTGACATCTCCAGTGACGTTCAGTTCCGCAGTCATTTGGAGGACAAGGCCAAGCTAGCGTCCAAGAGGCTCGGTGTGCTCAACAGGGCGCGGCGGTACTTTACTGCGGCGCAAACACTGCTTCTCTATAAGTCGCAAGTGCGGCCACACATGGAGTACTGCTGTCACCTCTGGGCGGGGGCACCTGAATATCAGCTTCGTCCATTTGACTCGGTGCAGAGGCGAGCTGTGAGAGTTGTCAACGATCCTTTACTGACAGGTGGTGTTGAACCTCTTTGCGACAGGAGAGACTTTGCCTCCTTATGCGTGTTCTACCGCCTGTACAATGGTATCTGCTCTGAGGAATTGTTTGACATGATGCCCACGGCTACGTTCTATCATCGCACCGCTCGCCATAGACTGGGATTTCATCCTCACACCCTACGTCCGGAGCGTTCGAGCACGGTTAGATCCGATAGGGGATTTCTTCCGCGCACGCTTAGGTTGTGGAATGATCTTCCTGCCTCGGTTTTCCCAAACGCCTACAGTATGGGGTTCTTCAAAAGGGGTCTAAGAAGGTTTTTACAGGGTCGGCAGCGCGAGTGTGGCGCCTCTGGTGTTGCAAACTTTCATAGGCTGCGGTGACCACCAGTCCTCCTGGTGGGCCGTATGCTTGTCTGCCACCTTAGTGGTATAAAAAAAAAAAAAAAAAAAAAAGTTATGAACATTTTTACCCACGATGGAACGGAGACGGTATATGCGTTTGGGTGGTGAGGATGTTTGTTTGTTTGTTTGTGCAAATACATATTGCCATTTTTCTCCAAAACTACTGCTCGGATTTTGATGCAGTTTACAGTTATGCGTTCAGGTTTGATTGGTGCATGTTCTCAGATAGGTGTCACGGTGACAACTCACCAGGGGGCGCTGCACCGAAAATTATTAGTAAAAATCAATGTTGCCATTTTTCTCAAAAACTACTTGTCCGATTTTGATATAGCTTTCAGTACAAAGTTTGGGGTTGATTGGTGCATGTTCTTAGATAGATGTGATAACTCACCAGGTAACGCTGCAGCAAGCATTATTTGTGAAGAAAAATCAATGTTGTCACTTTTCTCTTAAACTACTAAGTAGTCTGATTTTAACGCAGTTTACAGTTATGGGTCTGGAATGGATTGGTACATGTTCTTAGATAGATGTTACGGTGACAACTCACCAGGGGGCGCTGCAGCAAACATTATTAGTGATGAAAATCAATTTTGATTCATTTACCCACGACGAAATGGAGACGATATAATATCCGTTTTTTGTTTGTGGTGAAAGGATGTTTGTGTGTTTACTTGTTTGTGCAAATATATATATTGTTATTTTTTTACAAAACTGACTAGTACGATTTTGATGCAGTTTTCCGTTGTGGGTTCAGGTTTGATCGGTGCATGTAAGAAGATAGGTGTTACGGTGACTACTCGCCAGCGGTGACAAAAATGAAAGAAATTAAAACTTATAAAAAAAAATAATCCACGACGCTTAAAAAGTAATTGAAAAAAGGTAAAAATAATTTTAAAAACCCCCGACCAAAAAGAAAAACACTCCAGCATAAAAAATACCTCCAAATATATAAAAATATATTGCTCTCTAAGAAGTTTAAAATTAAAAATCAAAATTAAATTTGTTTTGAAAAACCCACGACTGTTAAAAGTAATTGAAAAAAGGATAAACTCATTTAAAAACACCCCCAATTCAAAATTTAAAACCCCCGACATGAAAAATTCCTCCAAAAAGTTATAATAGCGTTGTTGTGTCTTTTTGTTTGTTGTGTTAATTATAGGTATAGGGTTTATAGATGTGGAAGAAACCATCCATCATCATGTGGATGATGATGGATGCATCATGTGGATGTGCAGGACCGCGGAGTGACTTACGTCCAGCAGTCTGCTACAATAGGCTGATTTGATTGATTGGGCGTAACATTTAAATAGCAGATCGATTGATGCTTTAATATGCTATTTAGATGTTTAAATTGACGACGTTATATTCTATCTAAGTATTTAGATAATACATTTTAAACATCACACCAAATGAATAAAAATGGTTCCATTTTTAATAAGCTTTTATTAGGTCGTCGTGTATGTAACTAACTATTTGATGGAATCTAAGGAAACTAATTTAACCATCTTCCAAGGATCGTAGCGTCATGAAAATTGGTAGATGTATGTAGTTCTGATGACAATACAATAATATGGTACTGTCAAACTGATATGATAATGGAGCCGGAAGATAGGCACAGAAAACCAGTGGAATCTAAGGTAGCTAATTTAACCAGCTTCCAAGGATCGTAGGGTCATGAAAATTGGCAGCTGTATGTAGTTCTGATGACAATACAATAATATGATACTGTCAAACTGATATGATGATGGAGCCGGAAGACAGGCACAGAAAACAAGTGGAATCTAAGGTAGCTAATTTAACCAGCTTCCAAGGATCGTAGGGTCATGAAAATTGGCAACTGTATGTAGTTCTGATGACAATACTATAATATGGTACTGTCAAACTGATATGATGATGGAGCCGGAAGATAGGGACTGAAACTTCGATGGAAAAAGTGGAATCTAAGGTAGCTAATTTAACCAGCTTCCAAGGATCGTAGCGTCATAAAAGTTGGCAGTTGTAGTTCTGATGACAATACAATAATATGGTACTGTCAAACTGATCTGATGATGGAGCCGGAAGATATGCACTGGAACTTCGTGATGGAATATCGTATTATATCTGTTTTTGGATTCGTCAGAAAAGTCTTGTAATGAACTTTGACAAGGCTTAGGTTTCAAGGTTATAACAAATCTTTTTTTAATTGACTTGTAAAACTATGCAATGGAATCTCAGGTAACTAATTTAAGCATCTTCCAAGGATCATAGCGTCATGTTGTGCAAATTGGCAGATGTTTGTAGTTCTGAAACAATACAATAATATGGTGCTGTCAAACTGATCTGATGATGGAGTCGTAAGATATGAACTGTAACTTCATGATTGAACATCGTATCAGAGCTGTGTTTGGATTTGTTAGAAAAGTCGTGTAATGAACTTAGACCACGATTAGGGTTTAAGGTTATAACAAACCTGTTATATATTGAAATTAATATTGAGTGTATATATTGACATAGGTACCTGCATAAAATGTATATATGTATTAGAGTAATAATAAAATCTTTTTACATTAGTCGAACTCAGACAAAACACTATGTAAAACAGAAATCCCTTCTAATATTATAAATGCGAAAGTAACTCTGTCTGTCTGTCTGTTACGTTTTCACGCCTAAACCACTGAACCGATTTTGATGAAATTTGTTATTATATAGTAGTTTGAGTTTAAGGGAAGGACATAGGCTTCTTTTTAACTGACTGCGCGAAAGGACGGTTATGATTTTATGCAATAACGACTTCTACGCGGATGAAGCCGCAGGGAACAGCTACTAAAGGTATAAATGTTGTGACTAAAAAGTATAAAATAAATAAATGGTTTAAAAAAACGCTAGAAAAATACGCTTTTATAATGCACGAAAAAAACAAAAATAAATAATGGATCGTTCAAGTTGCCTCTATTTCTGGGCTGAAGTGTAAACTATGTGCTTTTTGTTATAATATTTGATTATAAAAGCGTGGAGCGCTAGAACAAGTAAGACTTTTTTGTAAGCAAATTCCTATTAATACTAATCCTGATATAATAAAAATCTTGGCGAAAGCTGCATGAGGTCGCACAAGAGCATAACGTTTATGCTGCCAAAGGGAACGCCTCTTCTTTCAGGCAATTAAGTAGATACATGAGGGGAATACGCTAACAGTGGCAAAATGTAGAGTTCTTGTTCGAGAACGAGATATCTTTGGTTATCGTTAAAAACCCGCTTGGGGATATATGCGTTTGTATTCTTATTACATGATTACTACATATTGTACTAAATATCTCGGAATGCCGAAACTTTAAGGACCTACCTATGAATTATCTAAAAGAGATCCGTAACGGTAATATGTTTGCTCCTATTACGCGGGCGTCACGAAAAACTGGCAAAAGTGCGTGTTGAAAATGCGTGGGCGTGATTAACTACTTTACTTTACAAGTAAGTATGTTATGCATTTCAATTAAAGCCTATCATCGTTAATACATTTCCGAAATTTAAAATGATATTAATATTAGTAAAAGTCACAATAGATATATAAAAGCGTTACAGTGTAAATTAATAGTTTAAAAACACGAGAAAAACACACTTTTATAAATGTGACCTTATCCTTAATCTGACACGACATCATGCAGCTTCCGCCAGGAAAGTCTTTCCTGTTCCAGCGCCCCACGCAATCAAATATTATAACAAAAAGCACATAGTTTACACTTCAGCCCAGAAATAGAGGCAACTTGAACGATCCATTATTTATTTTTGGTTTTTTCGTGCATTATAAAAGCGTATTTTTCTAGGGTTTTTTTAAACCATTTATTTATTATTCGTTTAAATTAAGTGTATTGTAGCCGAACAGGTGTGTGACAATACACTTAATCTGTTTCACAAAATCTATCTAGCATTCATGAGATAAACATGAGGCGACCAAAAAAAGCCAGTTTTATAACAAATATCTGCTTTGTCCCATAACAACCTACGATTTTCAAAGGGACAATACAACATAAAACTCGCGGGGAACCTGTGGTGCACAATACAATGTGTTGAGTAATGGTCCCGGAGTGAATGTTTCCTGGCCGTGTTGGGACATTCGCGACATGGCCAGTACGAAATTGATTACTTAGATGTTACACCTGGAGGGACAGTGCACTTTTTTGGGTTGTTCTATTTTCATATAGGTACATTATGTAGTGAAATGTGCTGTTGATTAGAAATTTCGGTAATGGAGTTGTATGTAGGTACCCTTTTACATGGAACCGACGAAACTACCGGCAAAGCATCCGTGTATAATTTAATTCTACATACGAATTCTATTTTTGATGTGATTGTATGTATGTATGATTAGAAATTTTAGGAAATAACGAACAATCAAGATTTAGCGTACGTATATTTTCGTTCTATGGATGAAAAATCCAGATGATTGTTCATCCATAGAACGAAAATATACGTTATAAATGATATACGTATTACGAGTAATAAATAAATAAATATTTGTGGACATTTCCACACAACATCATCTAGCCCAAATTAAGCTAATATTAACTCGTGCTATGGGATCTAGAAGACTGATAGACATGATAATATACGATGTGACTGATAGACACGATTTTATATTTCCAAATACATACATATTATACATAGAAAACACCCAAACTCCGAAACAAACCTCAGCACGGTAGGCGGTTACGCTACCGAACGCGTCACCAAGGCAGTCAAAGCGAGAATCTGACTGACTTATAAATATAGAGATGAACGAAAATTATAACCGTATATTATCATTGGAGATAATTATTCATGCAACGTAAAACACAATAATATGTAATAACTCCCGTTCGAGCAGTAAGTTACTTCTCGCAGTATACATTTTATACCACAGTTATACTACCTCTATACAGCACCTTTAGAAATATCAGTCCTTGCTTTAATATACGAGGTAGGTACTACGTGTTACAGCTCCGTAAAACCCGGGACTTTATAATAAAGACAAGATTACATGTAAAATTATACGGCCGTTGAAAGTAATGTTCCCTCTGCAGTTCGCCACAAAATTGCTGTATTTTCTGTACGGTACTGATGTACGATAATTTTCAAGTAACTGGATATAAATATCAAAGTTTGAGAACCCCTTGAGACTAAGCAGATTTGTAGTTGTGTTTCACTAATACTAGGCTTTAGGGAGCACTAGACTTGGCGAGCAATTATTCACTGACACACACTAACTGTTGGAAACAATTTAAAAGGATTGAAAAAAAAACCGGCCACGTGCGAGTTGAACTCACCCATGAAGGGTTTCGTAGCAGCAAGTAACATAATATAAAAGTTCTTATAGTTCGTTGTAACATTGATTGATGTTTTAACGTTCGCAGTGGTAGTGATTTATCTAACCGAAAATTGCGGTTTATGACGTATTAAAAAAAACTACAAGCTCTATCTCGTTCAAACCAATTTTCGTTGGTAGTTTTTATGGCAATGTACATCATATATTTTTTTTAGATTTATCATTCTATTAGTTTAGAAGTTAGAGGGGGGGGGGACACTCATTTTTCCACTTTGGAAGTGTCTCTTGCGCAAACTATTCACTTTAGAAAACAATAATTTTAGGAACCTGAATAGCATTTTAGAAGACCTACCATACGTATGGATATGATGAAAAAAAAATTTTGAGTTTCGGTTCTGAGTATGGGGACCCCCAATATTTACTGCATTTTTTCTAGTTTTATACAAGAATCTGAATGCGGTTCACAGAATACATCTAGTTACCAAGTTTCAATAGCATAGGCCTTATAGTTTCGGAGAAAAGTGGCTGTGACACACGGACGGACAGACAGACAGACAGACAGACAGACGTGACGAATCTATAAGGGTTCCGTTTTTGCCATTTGGCTACGATTATGATTCTTATACAAAACTAGAAAAAACGCAGTAAATTTTGGGGGTCCCCGTACTCAGAACTGAAACTCAAAATTTTTTTTTCATCAAACCCATACGTGTGTGGTATCTGTAGATAGGTCTTCAAAAATGCTATTGAGGTTTCTAAAATCATTTTTTTCTAAGGTGAATAGTTTGTGCAAGAGAAACTTCCAAAGTCGAAAAATGTGTCCCCCCCCCCCCCTCTAACTTCTAAACTAAGAGAATGATAAATCTAAAAAGAATATATGATGTACATTGCCATAAAAACTACCAACGAAAATTAGTTTGAACGAGATAGAGCTGGTAGTTTTCTTTTAATACGTTGTAAACCGCAATTTTCGGTTAGAAAAATCACTACCACTGCGAACGTGTTAAAACATCAATCAAAGTTACAACGAACGACAAGAACTTTTATACTATGTTACTTGCTGCTACGAAACCCTACATGGGCGAGTCCAACTCGCACTTGACCGGTTTTTTTAACTTTGTAATTTTAATCTCAATCAATCAGTACGTAACAATTTGTTTATCATCATCATCTGTGCATGATCATGCATGATTATCATTTATTCTAATATTATAAAAAGGAAAGATTTGATTGTTTATTTGTTTGTTTGCATCAAATAGGCTACGAAACTACTGAACCGATTTAAAAAATGTTTTCTGTTGGAAAGTTGTTCCATCCGCGGGTGACATAGGCTATAATTATTTTACTTCCGTATTTCCAGGGGAACGTGAACTATGCGGGTGAAGCCGCGTGACGTCCGCTAGTATATATTAAATATCGAAGTGTATATACCTCAAATAGAATCGGAACCAAGGAGGACCTCAGATTAAAACTTTCCAACTCGGAACTAAGTTTGAGGTTATTTAATAATAATAATAAAATCGTCTTGCCAACGGCGAGTACTTGCATAGACACAACCAAGTGGCCAGGATTATCCATCAGCAACTTGCGCTAAAATATAAACTTGTAGATTCAGAAGTACCATATTACAGGTATGTGCCCGACCCAGTTCTAGAGAATGGTCGTGTCACGTTATACTGGGATCGGTCTATTATCACTGACAGGACTATTGTAGCCAATAAGCCTGATATAGTGGTAATAGATCGATCAGAGCGCCTCGCAGTAATCGTTGATATTACGGTTCCACATGACGAGAATCTCGTGAAAGCAGAAAAAGATAAACAGTTGAAATATTTGGACTTAGCTCACGAGGTTGTCGACATGTGGGATGTGGATTCAGCGATTATTGTTCCGATAGTCGTATCAGCACACGGTCTGATCGCCAAGAGCCTCGATCAACACCTTAAGAGGCTCGCGTTAGGCGGTTGGGTCGAGGGTTTGATGCAAAGGGCGGTTTTGTTGAGCACGGCACGAATTGTGAGGCGATTCCTGTCTCTGGAGCCCTGACCACCGGTAGCTTGGTCCCTGTACCCGATGCCGGTGGGATACTATTTTTTTATATTTTTAAATGTATTTTTTTATATGTATATTTAAAAATGTAAATTGATATGTAAATAATTAAATAAAGAGGAATAATAATAATAAATTATTTATTTCGGATCATGATCCATAGTGTTAGTAACATAATTCTTACAACTAGTGTTAGTAATATTTACGTACACAGACATTACAACAATGATTTGTATGAGACCATCAAACTACTAGGACACTGAATGCCTCGCATGCAGTCCTGTCCAACGTCCGAGCATTGGACAGTCCCATCTATCGCACAAAACGCCCAAGATGCTGTGTGAGCTGCCCCGTATCCTGCGCAGGAGAGATGCACTCCGTTTTCGGATGATTGCGTGAAAGTCGTCAACCCTTGCCTCCGCGAACATCCCTGAAGCACTACAGAAACGTGGCAGCCCAACCAACATCCTGAACGCATTATTATACTGTACACGCAGAGCGTTGTATGCCCTCTGCGTATATCTGACCCACAGATTGCAGGTGTAGAAAGTCTGGCAGTAAGCCCTAAATAGCGTAGCTTTAACCTCCTTAGTACATCCTGCAAATCTGCGGATCAGCATGTTGCATCGAACAGACAACGCCCTGCGTTCCCTCTCTAAATCTAAATCATCATTTAGATCGTCGGTGACCCAGTGGCCCAGATATTTGAACTGCGTAGCTCTGGTCAGAGGAGTATTATTAAGGACGACCTGCGGCACATGAGAGTAACATTTGTTGCCAGCCTTAAAAACAAGTAGCTCGCTCTTTTTCGCGTTATATCTGAGCCCATGAGCCACAGCGTAATCTTCACACAATTTTATGAGCCGCCTGAGTCCACTGATCGATGGACTCAGCAGCACCATGTCATCTGCATAACTAATATTATTTGTAGCCATTCCATCTATGTGACATCCAACGTTGGTACTGCTAAGTTCAACGATCAACCGATTAATGTAGAGGTTGAAGAGACGTGGTGAGGTTATCCCCCCCTGTCTCACCCCGCAATCCAATTTGAACACGTCTGACAATGATCCCGCCCATTTAACATTATTGGTCTGATTCTCATACCAATACTTCAACAGAGAAATAACAGAACTGTCAACGCTGCTTTCCTTACGGAGCTTTTCCCAAAGCGTGTCATATGACACCAGGTCAAATGCCCTTGAGAGGTCAAGGAAGCACGCGTTGACTGGGGTCTTTCTGGCAGTGTAGTACTGTACGGTCTGCTTGAGACACATAATGGCCGTCTCTGTTGATAGACCGGGCTGGAACCCAAACTGTGCATCGTGAAGTGGTATGCGACTCGTCATGTGTGTATCAAGCAGACAGTCCAGCACTTTAGCTATAATAGTAGCCAAAGAAATCGGACGATAATTAGCTGAGTCCGTAAGGTCACCTGTCTTATTTTTTCTTATTGGTACAACAGTCGTTTTCATGAGATCCCCCGGTAGATATGAGTGACCCATGCACAAAGTCAAAAACATAGATAGCACTCTTGGCAAGTGTATCCCCGCGTGCCGCAGGTGCTCGACACTAAGGTGATCATGCCCTGGAGATCGTCCCCGAACCATATTTTTAATCACATTGGCAACCTCGCTAGCCGAAAAAGCAATATTATGTTTCACGGGGGTGCCCCCAGTGTCAAGCACCAACGGCTCGGCGGCCCCGATAGACTTCAGAGAAGAATCAACTTGAAACTGTTTCATAAACATGTTAGCGATATCGGTAGGGCTACACAGTCCACCCACACTCACCGGGAGACTCGACTTGGGATTCAATCTATTTGTATTTTTCCAAAATTTACCGAAGTCTTTTGTTTCATGATTTTTCACTATTAAGTCTAATTTTATTTGTTCCTGATATTTGCGACACCATTTCAATTTAGATTTAAAACGATTACGTGATTCGCGCATTTTATCATAAAAATAACCTGTGGACGGCCTACCATACAAATTCCATGATTGAAACGCAAGCCGAGCCTCGCAGTGTGCACTTCGTACATGTTTATTCCATCCTATTAAAGGTTTGTACTTTCGGGTTTGAATTACTACAGCACTACGTTCAGCGGACTCCGTAAGAATACAAATCACTTTGCCGTACATATCATCGAGTATAAGTCTATGCTGCAAATTCCTACACATTGTATCCGAACAAGTACGAAAGTCTGTCGGAAATTCTATTTCTCTTAATCGAGAGTGACACAATTCCTCATATAGTTTAATCTGATCACAATCTCGGTCTCCCCACATAATCTTATTCCTATTCTCATCACTATGCACAACATTAGGCTCAATTAATTTCAGATTACAATCGATTTGCAAAGGTAAGTGGTCGGACCAATAACAGTCATATAATACTCTCGCGCCAGTGACCGTGCGGCGCGCAGCCTCGGTGACTACGCAATGGTCTAGCCAACGTTTAGACCCCCATGCGTCGCTTACATATGTATAGGTATCGCGCGGCAGTAGTTCAATATCCGCGCACCGCCAACACTGTTCGTCACAAAATTGTAATAGCTCCGAGTAAAACAATTCATTTGGGTGAGCATTATAATCACCCAACATATACACACACTGAATGCCACTATTGTCTATAATTGCACAGACTTCGCTCAAACAGTCAGTAAATTTAACTAAATTGTCATTACAGTCCGCAGGCATATAGATCGAAAATACAAGAATTTCTCGATCAAATAATTGAATCTTAATCGCTGCGAGCCGTTTACTAGTACACTGTATTACACTCACCGAAGTCAGTAGGCTCTTTCTCCAGAGTAGGGCCACACCTCCGTATGGCCTCCCACGTAGTATTCCAGCGGACGTATCGACAGCAGAAGTCCCAGTATACGCAAAATCGTCATGAATATTACCTAAGAAATCCAAGTCGTGCGGTAGTAACCACGTCTCCTGCAGTGCAATAATATCAGCTGATCGTGATACACACAGGCGTCTAATACAGTCCACCGACGCTTTAACACCACTACAGTTAAAATTGAGTAATTTAATACATCTATCCATTATTGTTTATTGTTTTAGAGTTCGTACTCTGGGTCTCAATGGCAGTGCCTCTAATATTGTTTCTAAAATATATAAAACGGCGATATGTTATGCCTTCTGGCCAAAACTCATCATTCATAAAAGCATCTTGCTTTTGTTTGGGAATGAATATTTTATAACTATCATAATCTTTATTTACTTTCATACTCATCTTTTCCACTTTTAAATCAAGACTTGTTTTCTCTCTTATATACACTATAATATCTTCCTTTGAAACTCTTTTATCCACGTTAGAAATATATATTGGGATTGTGATTTCCGCAGCCTTAAATTTTCCTTCAGGTTGTACAGTAGCCTTCCCTTTTTTTCCATGAAATCTCTTCTTCTTTTCTATTAAGATCCATCCATCTTTTTCCTTCACTGGGGGGATTCCTTCCGTTCTTACAGCATTTGCAAATGTCCCATACTGTCCAATATGTGAGCCGATCAAGGCGGCCGTGTGTTCGCTTTCAGTTGCCAGTTTCGACGTACATTGAGTCGGCAAGTGGTGAGTCATCTCGCTATTGTGCGCGCCGGCTGTATCGACACACGAACTGCCGGTACCTGCAGTCGATTCACAAATTTCAGAACTCAATTTGCCATCCACTAGCGTAGAATTCATTAAAGGAATATTAGAGACAGACACTATAGAATCACAGCTGTTATATTTTGCAGATTCCGGACTCCTCACACACGTACTTTTTTTGTCATTACCCCTCTTTTCACACTTATTTTTCACATTTGAAACCAATTTGATTTCTTCCAAATCACTTTTTATGCTATCAAGTTGCTGTACCGTTGCATATTGCTCCTTTATCTGATTTATTTCACTCTGCATCCTCAACAGATCCTTTAGCAATCTAGTGACATCAACATGATCGAACAATATAGGAGGCAACTTTTGCAGTTCCTTAGCAACGAAAATCGGAATTAATTCCGGATCTGTTTCCTTTATGAGACATATAACATCATCTATATCGCGTATTGCCTTCTTCTCTCTTTTTCTTTTAATATTTTTCTTCTTTGTAGGCACAGAATCGAATAATAAACATTTAGCTTGGGTTATTTCCTCTTCTGTAAAAGCACTTACACAAATTCTACTTAAACTTTCTTCGTCCATCACATCTATTTTGTTGCATACGAAAGCAAGAACTTCGTTTATAACAATGTTGCAGTTAGAACATTTTAGCACTTGCGTTGATACCGCCATATTTCCAATCACCGTCAACACAAATCACAACCGCGTACATGCGCATCCGACCGCTACGAGCGCGCGCGCTGGACTGATATTTAATAGAAGTCTTTGGTTTTGACACGTTTAACCTATGCGTTCTATAGCATTTTGTATTGTCATCTATAGAGTATACTTAAATCGAAATCTTTGTGACCCCTTTTGAGAAATTTTAAAAACGGATGATCGTTTAATTTGTGACAGTTGATGTTAATATCTCTGCCACCTTAGTAATAAAAAAAAATCATTGTTAAAATTCATTTTCACATAAATATTTGTTTAACGATAACAAGAAATGGATAACATACTTTGTATCTTAAAAATATTTTCGAACGAGATTGTTATTTGAGTTTCAACCAAATATTGCTATTTTCATTGCTCAGGAAGCGCTTCAGGAGCAATTGAAGTGAACACAATAGTTGGAGTGTACCAACTACGTACTGGCTTGCAAAATGCATTGACACCATTCCCTGAGCTTATTGCGTTTGTGAGTGCAACTTTCTCACCGTGATATGGCTATCACGGTGAGAAAGTTGCACTCAAACTCTTTGTACTGCAAAGCGAGGGACGACTTTCGATTTGTATTATACTGAACTATTTTTCGTTGAGGTATTAATAAATTATTGTTGCGATATCATGTGGTTTTTTGGTTCAAGTCTTATATATGACATACGTGGGGATTTAAAACAACAGAAGTAAGTTTATTTAAACATTTTTACTTAAAATTTTCTTTATTGTGTTCTCCACTGGAGAGCGAAATGAAGTTATTTGCTTATACAAAACAGCTTTGTACAGAAGAGAATGCTACAAGTCTTTGCTAAATGAGTAAATTCAGAAATATTATTTTTGATAATATTAACTAGGTATGTATATCGGTCTGTCTAAACACGATAAATTCGAAAATGACTGAACGAATTTTCACACAATTTATTTTTTTAACGTGAGGAAAAGCCTACATGAAAGTTATGCACGACTCGTACCGTCTAAACACCACACATTTCCTACCTACTGCCTACAGTTGGGAGCCCCGGGTAATCCCTCGAAAGAATACTCCAGGACTCCCAACAGATCTTCACACACTATACGCCAGTAGATAGGCGAATTCAAGAGCAAGATTTACGTGTATCATCCCATAAAGAGAAACCATAAGCGTCTGCTTGCTAGTAAGATCTAAGTTCTAATACATCTTCACAAACCCATTAACTTTCGTTAAGGGTGACGTGCGTCTTTAGATAATAAGCTTAGGAGGTTTTGTGTTAGCCCTTCATGTATTTGAACTTAGAATCTGGGATATATCGGGCCTCAAAATCCCGAGGCTTTTCCGCTAGTACCTACTAAATAACGATCAGTGTATTGAATATAAGTCGAGTTTTTGGTTTAAATATTTGTGTTTGTATATGGTTTCTACGGATTTGTTTATTATTATGCACACCAAAAGTCAAAATTTTTAAATAAATGAATTGAAACACAAATCCAGTTAATGCCTAATAATGTAGGGATCTCACAAAATCAGTTTGTGAAGATGACACAGTCACGCTTTAACACATTTGGTATATAAATAGCTATCGCCTTATATTAGCACATTCACTACATTTTCTCACGAAAATGGAGAGAAAATGTAGAAACGAGTACCTACCACGACGACAGAGTCTTGGGACATCCTTCCGAGGGCTTACCCGGGGCTCCCAACCATAGGCTAATGGGCGTTACGTGAGGTTTTTTAGTCGGTTGGAGTCCGACAGAGCATCCATGAGGATTTTCCCCCACGTTAAAAAAACCACGACGACAGAGTGGAGCGATAATAATATTTAAACATATAATAATGTCTAAATTGTGAATATGTAACACCGGTAAGCTATTGAATTGATATAAACCCCATTTTTCATGTGACTTTAGGTAAGTAACAATCTTATTTTTATTACTTGTGTGTGTCTTTAGCGTAGCTTAAAAATGGTGTATCGATTGGAATGCGGTTGTTTTAATTTTTATAGCGGTGAGAAGCTTATCGTCGTTTACTTTTTATAGACCTTTTTATGTTGGGATTTTTTAAATTTTATATGTATCATCAATTATATACCAGTCTTAAAACAATATTTTTGCAATAAAATTCAAGTAGTTAACTTCCTTCATTATTCATTCCATTTCACTGTTGAAAGGCTTTTTCCGTTTCATTTATTGTATTTCAATTTTTGAAACTGCTGAAACAACGTTCACAGTTAAAGAGTTGAGAAATATATTTTTACATCTTACTAAAATAAAGAAGAAAGCCCCTCTGCACTCTATTTTATAGAGAGGGGCTAAAATGAATTAAATTTGACAATTCGTCATTCATCTCGACTTATGGTCTGTCTCTTACCAATGTACTAGCTAAAGTCGGATAAAGATAATAAAAAAGTTGTGCAAAATTTTATATCTTAGGAGGTCCGCTAGATGGCGCTGTCTAGCAATGTTGTTTTCAAAAGTGCTCTGTGTTAATTTCCTAAATAAAAATAGTTTTACATATTTTTCTTTGTGCAAGTGAATCTCGAGACAGTGTTTATAAACAGTATACAGTGTACAAATGTTATGAAGGAAAAATATAAACAGACTGGAAAATTAATTTTGGTGAACACTAAATACTTCTATAATAATAACATAACGAATCTTATGCAATAAACATAACACAAATGAAGTGATAATTATTATTTAAATATCAACGAGTGAATAAACAGTGAAATCAGTTATTCTGGGGACTAAAACTACAACAAGAAATGTTTGGTACGTCAGGACATTTTTGCAACATGAGTCATCATAACGACCAGCTGGGATTCAAACACTAGATAGATTAGCGTGCATACCATTATTTCGAGTTGTCTATTGAATTGCTTCGTGGCGCGTTGGTTAACGGCGAGGATTAGACAGATTGCACTGGTGGTCGGCATTTCGAATTCCAGTACAAGTATACTTTTTGGAGATGTTTTTCGATCGAGATTTCGTATTTGGTTTGTTTGTTGTGCTTAAGAATATAAAATCTTGAGAAAACACATACTGACGACAACAATCTGTTGGAATTGAAATATTGACCAACACATAATTATCACTATTAAATTATTAACTGTCTATTGGCTTGGAGATACAACATAAATTAATCGTCAAGAATCCAAAAAGGAGCCCAACTGGTTCATTACCTAACAGAACATGGACGAAATTAACAATGTTACTTTGAGACGTCATATGTCAAGAACCAAGTCATGCGAAAGCCTAAAAAATCATTGTTCTTTGGACAGCACATTCTCAGATGATTTACTGACCAAGAGTCTCGACTTATCAACTCACGTGCAACCCAATTTAAAAGATTTGAAGGCCGAAATTGACTGTCTAAAATCCAATTTAGAAACAACACAAAATGAATTAGAAAATGTGATTATCGAAAATAACGGATTAAAGAACCAGATTGGACAGCTACATCAGGAAATCAATATCTTGAAGCAGTTATGTCAAAGTCCAGTATCATCCACGAGAAGGAGTGTGCGAAAAAATCGCCAAAGCAGAAGACTAACGGATAGTTTTGATAAAAGCCCATTAAACTGTGAAAAAATTGTCACACTCTCTGATGAGCCAGTTACTGAATTAGGAACTAAAGACTTGAGAGGAAATAAAGAAGTTATTTTTGAAGAGAAAATCCAAGCCTCCGAAACAAGTTTAACCTCTCAAGTGGGAAAAAAAGGAATGCAAATTGCAGATCAGAATCAGCAATCGGGTACGAATAACAAGAACAAAAAACGAGTTTTAATTTTTGGAGGACAGCAGTGTGTAGGCCTAGCAAAACAACTGCTAAAATTCAGGATTAAAAATCCTTATGAAAAATATGACTTTGTATCTTTCGTTAAACCGTTTGCCTCCACCGAACAAATATTATTATGTGCTAAATTGTACGATCTATCAACCGACGACCACATAATTTTATCGGTGGGGGAACATGACTCGAACCCGCATAATATCATGTGTAGGCTGGGTGCGTTTCTAGAGACTGTAAGGTGTAATGTTATTGTAATTAGAGTAGTTAAAAACTTACATTTAAATGAAGTGAAATTAAATAATATGCTTAGATTTATATGTGTGCAAAATAAAAATAGCAATTTCGTTGAATGTAAATATCACGATGATCGACAAAGACATAACCTTTGTAAACTAATTAGTTCATTACTAGACCAAAATTATTATAATGAAACATTTCTGTATTTCACTAAGCGCAAGCGGGGTGATCCATTGCGACTGAATTTTACCAGTAGAACAAATAATAAAAATAATACATATTCAAATAAGAAATCACTATTCTCGGACAAAACAATCCAAACGGCCGACAAATCGACTCAAACAGAACTCCCTAATTCTCCAACCGTAAATCTCGTCCCTCCTCCCTCCAAAGAAAATCATGAAATCCAGTTTTTTCAGGAGTAATGATAGTAAAAGCACATACTTTAGAATACTTCATCAGAACATTGCCGGATTTATGAATAAACACCGTATTCTAGAAATTAAGCTCTTTGAACTTAGTAAACTCAAGAAGGATCCTGAAGTTATATGTTTGACGGAAACCTTTGTGGAGTTGGGGTGTGAACATCTTACTAATATTGAAGGATACAATCTGGCTGCGTCCTACTGCAGAAAAAACCATGACACGAGAGGAGGAGTATGTGTGTTCATAAAAAAGGAGTTTAGATATAAAGAATTACAATTACCTAGGGACTTGTCAACTGATAACGACTTTGAATGCTGCGGTATTATCATCACCGATCAAAATATGGTAGTTATATGTTTGTATAGGATTCCTAGTGGTGATCTAAATATTTACTTTAATAAATTAAATACATTATTACGACATCTTGTATATAAAAGTGACAAAAAATTCATTCTAGCTGGGGACTTAAATATAAATACATTAAAATCAGATAAGAAAGCATCTGAGTTCTTAGATCTCTTAAAAAACTATAACCTGACACAACACATTCGGGATCCGACCCGTAAAAAAAACTGCATTGACCATATTGTGAGCAACGATGACACAGCAACTGGTGAACTTTTGCACTGGGGTTTGTCAGATCACAATACCGCCCAAATACTTAATATACCTGCAATTAATAAGAAAATACCAGTCTTGCTTCAATATATAACAGTTAGGGACTATAACAAGACTAATATGCGAAAGTTTCGGGAATGCTTAGCAAACCTTTCCTTTGATGATGCATATAACAGCCCAGATATGAATGCAGCTTATCAGGATTTTCACAACACGTTCTGTTTGTTTTACAACCTTTGTTTTCCTAAAATAAAAATAAAGCTACCTAATAATAGGCGTAATGTAGGCTGGATAACAAAGGGGCTACGGAAATGTTGTAATACGAAGAGGATAATGCGTTTTAAATACTATAAGGAGAAGTCAATAGCAAGTAAAAATAAATATATACAATATTTATTTATTTATTTATTTATTTCATTTATGCACACACTAGTATATAATAATATAGGTATAGCAGGAAACTTAGGTACAATGGTACTGCTTATTTCTAAAAGAAATATCTCCCAGCAGACCGGCGAGAGGAGAACATGAAATAGGAAAAGAACAATTAAAAGTGTGTAATTAAAAAGAACAGGATAGAAATGGTATAACACACATACAAAAAAATGGAGGCAGGTTTAACTATATAAATATTATAATAAATATTTTAAGATAAAATAAATAGGGTACAAACAATAGGTAATGTATAAATAATGTTTAAATATACTTTTATAATTAATAAATACATAAATTGGTATATATAAATACATAAATAAATATATACATAAGTTACAAAGTTGATAAATAGTATTCACGGACTTTCTTTTTAAAAGTAAAAACAGTTTTGCTGTCTCTGATGACAGGTGGGAGTGAGTTCCACAGTCTGACCGCGTGCACCGTAAAGGAATTAGAGTAGAAATCAGTTTTATGCTTGGGAAATCTAAGATTAGAGCGTAGGTGTGATCTGCAGGGAGCATCAAGAGAGCGAAAAAAAGAGAACCGCTCACTCAGATAGGAAGGAGAAGAAGGGTTGTGGAGGATATTGAAAAGAAGGCAGAGGATACGAGTGTTTCGGCGAAGGCGGATTGGGAGCCACTTGAGTTCTTTGCGAAGGTGGGAAACATGATCAAACTTTCTAAGATTAAATATGAAGCGTATACATAAATTTTGCAACCTCTCAAGTTTATCTAGAAGCTCCTCTGTAGCGTCCAAATAGCAAGAATCAGCGTAGTCAATAATGGGTTGAATAATAGTTTGGGCAAGACTAATTTTCGTCCTCAGGGGCAAGAGATTTTGGAGGCACCTTAAAGAGTGAAAGGAAAAATGCACCTTCTTGCTGACATTATTAATGTGGGCGCTCCAAGATAAAGTAGTATCCATTATCACACCCAGGTTCTTCACGGAGTCTGCGTAAGGTATTTGAATACCGGCTAGAAGTACAGGAGAAGGTTGAGACTCCGAAAGAATGTCACAATGGTATTTACTACCGATGACAATGGCTTGCGACTTCGCGGGGTTAATACGCAATCCGACCGAATTAGCCCAGTCACTCAGTCTATTCAAATCCTGGTTTATGGATGATATCGCGGGGAGGGGATCGGTAGCCGAAAAATGACGGTACAGCTGCAAGTCATCAGCATAGAGATGGAAGTTATTGGAAATAAGGCTGGTAGCAAAGTTAATGAAGACAGAAAATAAAAGAGGATATAGCACGCCACCCTGAGGAACACCCGCAGATAGCTCGCACCAATCCGACGATGTCTGACCGATTCGAACACACTGCGAGCGCCCTCGAAGGTATGAATCAAACCAAGAGATAGCAGAAGAAGAGACATTTATAGACCTTAATGTACCTAGCAGTACATCAAAATCCACGGAGTTAAAAGCGCTGCTAAAGTCAAGCAGAACTAGTAGGGTTAACTGTTTACGCTCCATAGCCCAGCGAATGTCATCCGTCACTTTAACAAGTGCAGTGACAGTGCTGTGCCCGGCGCGAAATCCAGACTGAAAGGGGCTGAGAGAATTAGTAGAAGATAAGAAGAGGGAGAACTGCCGATGGACAATATGCTCAAGAACTTTAGAGAGAAAGGGAAGAATGGAGATTGGACGGTAATCAGACGGCAAGCAGGGGTTCGTTGTTTTAGGAAGAGGTACAACAAACGCCGACTTCCAGACCTCAGGAAAGGAGCTAGAAAATAATGAATAATTGAAGATGTGAGTGATGACAGGTAGTATTATAGGGAGAATAGGGAGGATCATCCTTGAGCAAATGCCATCGTTTCCCGAAGCTGTTGAAGAAATAGACAGTAGGGATCTCTTAACGTCGGACTCGGAAACCGAGTGAAACTGAAAAGGAGAGGTCTGAGGCACAGGCTCACCCAGTAGTCGCTGTAAAGTAGCACCTTTCACATTTACATCCAAGGAGACAGGTGGCCGTGAAAAATGTTTATTTAGCGCATTGATGTCAATGTCCCTTGTGTCAGAGACTGGAGATTTACCTATGCCAACAGACCTCAGGAACCTCCAGGTATCAGCAGAATTCCGACTGTTAAGAGAATCATAGAAATGGCGTCTCCTTGCATCTCTACACATCCGACTGCAGCGGTTCCGTAATGACCTAAACGCTACCAAGTTTTGTTCCGAGGGACTATTTTTAAGTCGCCTTTTCGCTTTGTCTCTAAGAGCCATAAGATTTTTAATAGTTTGGTTCAACCAGGGAGCCGGGTAATGCTTGATACGTACTCGTTTGACGGGGGCATGTCGGTCGAACAACGCCATAACAGTGGAATTGAAAAAGCCAACCATGTCATTAACATCAGCCGAATTGAAGACCAACGACCAATCAGCAGAAGCCGCATCAATTTGTAGTGCCTCCAAATCCATAGGGTCAAGTGTTCAACAATGAAACACTAAAAGTTCATAACCTCGTACATCTCATGTTTTTGCTGATAGAAGTCTATAATTTTACAGGCATGTAGTCAATATGATTGGGTATCGAATGTCATTTATAGATTTTTTTAAATAAAGTGATTTGAATCGACAAAGAAATAAAAACTAAGAAATGGGATTTGTGTCATTGTGTCCATATAGGCGTACACAATGAAACACCATATATTCAACAATGAAACACCATAAATAAACTGTGCCTAATTCAAATTTTGTTTAATGTAGGTAGTTATTAAAGAAAGAGCAGTCCGTTTCTACGTTAAATGCAGTGGCACGACGTGCCATGCTGCATGCTTCAGGCTTTTTAATGACAGTTATGCATGCCCTGATTTATAAGACCGTAAACATTCGATTCCAGCCATTTTCCCAGCTAACAGAATATCGAATATTGTTAATTTTTGCCATTTGGTAAGCAATACACCCCTCGTCCTTTTTACAGCTTTGTTACGCGCCATCTTAAAATTAAAACAAATTTTAATAGATAAGGTTTCACAATATCAACCAATAAAAATCTATAAAACAGTGTTTCATTGTGTCCATTGTTAAACTGTTTCATTGTTGACTACCTAGGGTTTATCTAACTAACTTTTAATTTATGTTCACAAAATTGTAACTTTGAAACAAATGAAATATGCCAAAATAATCTACAAAACATGTAGAATGCAGGATAATCATAAAAATATAATATTCCTAACCATTAAATAATGAAAAATCTTTAAAGATAGCCAGAAATACTTCAATTTTTGACGAAAATAGTAAAAATGAGCCGCAGACGCGTCTTTTCTCACGCGGTGCCGCCGCAAACTGGGATACGCCGGTGGTATCTATTGAGTGTCCTTACGCGATATATTGCACTAAGTGCCAACGTTGCGTTTTGGAAATATTACTATGTTTTATTGTGTACCACTGTTTCATTGTTGAACACTTGACCCTACCCCTGAAGTTGCGAAGAAAGCAGATTTGTGGTTTACGTTTCGGGGGACGAACACGTAAAGAAAGGTAAAGTAAGTCGTGACAGGAGAAAGGAGCGGTCAACTGACCATGATTGCACACATCATTGGGGGAGGAAACTATGACCAGGTCAAGTAATGAGGGATTGCGATTAGGGACATGGTGAGTTGAAGAAAGAGGCAGAACATGTAGGTTATAGTCAGACAGTAAAGACAATAATTTGGAAGAGCGGGAATCATTTTTTAACAAACAAGTATTGAAGTCACCCATTATGACTACGTGGCTGTAGGATGGAGTGAGGTCATGTAGAAGGTCATCAAAAGAGCTGAAATAGTCTATAGTCAAGTCAGGGCTGTAATAAACTCCGAGTAGAAGTTTAGTATTCAGTAGAGAAATTTCCAGGAAAAGATGTTCGGCAGATTCCGTGTAGGTGGAAGGAGATGCACTGATAACCTTATGCGGGATGTCAGCACGCAGGTAAATTCCTACACCACCACAACGTATACCCGTTCTGTCATTACGTATTAATACGTAGCCTGGCAGTGAGTACTGAGTTGAAGGAAGAGAAGGCTTTAAAAAGGTTTCAGAGATGAGGATAGCGTCAAGAGAGGAGTTGCTAAAGGACGCCAGAAGATCGGAATAATGGCCCTTAACACTCTGTGCATTAATATGTGCTAGATTGAGATTTTTAGGATAGCTCGAAGTAAAAGAGGAAAGATGGTTGTGCAGGGTCAGAGCAGCAGATGATGATGCAGGTATTAAAGATGTTTGACTGTGTGACCTGTGACCATCATTAGCATTTTGGAAACTGTCAGAGACAGAAGAGTTTGAGAAAAGACTACTATTTAAATTACTAAGATCATCCGTGTTTTGCATGAAGGGATGTAAATAAATATAATATTATAAATATAAAAAAAATACGTTATTATCACTAAGATTTTCAAGAACAAAATGTCTTGAATCTCACCAACTCGCTGATATAGTGGCAGAAATTTTGAAGACATTGTCATTGAAAGAAAGAAGTAAATACAAAAAAAAAAAAAAAAAACCCGAGAGCGATTTGACAGAGAGTAATCACAAGAGACAGAACAGAAAAAAAAAAAAAAAAAACTACATACTATTTTTATAACCCTTAAGTATTCTGGTTACAAGAAAAAAAAAAAAATCTAATCGTGGCTGCTTCTGTTGCGCCCGAGCAAGTAAATATTTAAAAAACATAGGTAATTTTAATCCAAGTGAACATTTCATGAGTGGTGGTAAAATTATGTATCCGCGAGTGTGTAGACGGCATTAGCTTGAAATGTCAATGTCATCGGCGCGTGTCAATTGTCAAACTCAGTCACACTCACAACTCCGATTGTTTACATTTTGTTAAGTTTACCAAATCTACCTTTACTTAGTTTTTATTATAATAAAGTACTTACTACCTTAAATTCAATAGTGAGTGAGTAAACAATAGATCTAAGACTCGGGTACACACTAGAGGTTAATGACACAAACAATGCAGCAGCGTAGGGCTAACTGTGACTATGCCATGAAAGCCGTGGCTAAATTTTATACACGTCGACGGCTGGACTTGCCTGCTTTTAGTGGCTTCAGTGCATCAGCAGTCCTCGTAGATACGGTGGCAACCGGTAGTTGAGATTTGCTGGCCTCTAACACGGGGTTGGGATGCTGGCTAATTAATTCGTCGAGCTCGGCCTGTGTCTCAATTTTACGACGGACCTTCCCTGGAGTTATAATGTTGATCCTGCCTTCAACAGACCAGCAGTTCCTCACGCCGAAGTGTTGCCTTGCAGCAATAAACACACGATGCCTCGCTTTAGTCAAAAACTCCGAAACAGTAACAGGCGTACCTTTTAATGATGCTTTACTGTCCCATACAAATTGACGCTGCTGCACTCCATGAAACCTTACGAGGATAGGGCGGATCTTCCCTCGAGCACCACCCAGTCTGTGGCAAACATTAAGATGTTGTGGGCCTACTTCAGCGAGCTTCATATCAGCAGTCATAACACCAAGAATAACCTCATGAAGGTTTTCACCAGGGCTCTCCGGAATGCCATGGAACAGCAACACTTTTCTTCTACTCATGGTTTCATGCCGATCCATTCCCAAGGTGAGCAACTCAATCTGCGACCTGAAGCTGGAAAGTGTCTGCCAAACAAACTTTTTAAAGTTGCTGAAGTCAAGTGCCAGTGTAGCTGCATCCGGTGTTGTGGCAGCATCCGGGGATGAGATGTTCATGAGTTTTTCATCGTACTCAGCCATTTTGGAGGTAAACAGTGTCTTCAGCTCCTCCAGACCGTTGGCTAGTTTGAGGTCCATTCTTGCTTTGTTATTATGATGGCTTGCGTCACTTACACAAGTTAATTGTCACTGGACAGCAAGTACAGGTGAGTACTAAATACAATTAGCACATTAAACTTATTAAACACTATTTAATTTAATTAAAATTAATTTATATTCTAAACTTTTAAGACAGTGTATCAATAAATCAATTCAAATATATAATGAAAAAAAGATTAATAACAGTAAAAACATATGCAAATCATCATGGCAATTAATAAAGGTCGAATCTGGTAACAATTATAAGAGGGACTTAATAGAACACATAATAAGTGAAGAAAATGTCATATCTAAGCCAAAAGACATAGCTAATCATTTTAATGATTTCTTTATTCACTGTAATCCTGAAACAAAAAAAGGAGGAACCACAGTTGGAAATAATGTTAACAGTATTTTTCTAAAGCCCTTTGATTTCTATGATGTTCACAAAATAGTGATGTCTTTAAAAAATACTAAATCGACAGGTTATGATGAAATTACTACAGAAGTCGTTAAGAATTGTACCAACGAACTAGTACCGATATTGACACACATGGTTAACTTATCTTTTGCTTCTGGACGGTTTCCAGACTTACTGAAATCCTCTATTGTTAAACCACTTTACAAAAAAGGAGACAAGGCGTTGGTATCGAACTATAGACCAATAGCCCTGATCTCAGTAATATCTAAAGTATTTGAGACCGCAATGTATAAGCGAATGACTGAATTCCTTTCAAAGAATAACATTCTCAGAAAAGAGCAATACGGGTTTCAGAAAGGAAAATCTACAACGTCAGCTTGCTTCAATCTAATGACTCATGTCATCAACAGTGTGGACGAGGGTAATGATACAGCTGTTATATTTTTTGACATGACAAAAGCGTATGATTTTGTGTCACATAAAATATTAGTTAATAAGTTGGAACGCTATGGGATTCGTGGTAATGCGCTGACATGGTTAAAATCATACCTAGAGGGAAGAAAGCAGTGTGTTGAAATTAGTGCGATTAATAAAAAAAGGGAATTGGAACGTTATCATTCAAATGAAAAAATAAATTTGTCTGGAATCCCACAGGGCAGTGTGCTCGGCCCTCTCCTATTCCTACTCTACATAAATGACCTTCCAGATTGTACGGAACATCCATGTACTTTGTTTGCAGATGACATTTCATTAATTTTAAAATCGAAACCAATTGACATTAATATAGATAAAAATGACATCGACAAACATGAAAATGACATTAAGCAATATAATACGGACATTAATAGATCAGTAGAAGAAATAATTAAATGGTTGGATGACAATAATCTGGTCGTAAATCTCACGAAAACCAAATTAATTCAATTTCATACTTATGGACATAAAAGCAAAAATCTTAAAATTATTTACAAAGATCAGAAAATTGAGGAAGTTGAAAATACAAAATTCTGAGGTTTAATTTTGGATAAATATATCAATTGGAAGGCTCACGTGAACAATGTGTGTAGTAGATTAAATAGGTTTGTGTATGTATTGGCGAAACTAAGAAGAATAGCAACAAATAAAACTGTTCTTAGAGCATATCACGGATATGTAGCATCAGTCCTTGGCTACGGACTCATCCTATGGGGCAATTCGACCGATGTAAACAAAGCATTTATTGTACAAAAAAAATGTATAAGAGCTATTTGCGGAGTTGCACCCTGGATATCCTGCAAACCTCTTTTCAAAAACATGAATCTTCTGACATTGCCTTGTATGTATATTTTTGAGTGTGCTAAATTTGTTAGGCTAAATTATGACTTATTTAAAAAAGCAAAGGATATTTACCCAAGAAATACACGAAATCCAGACAGGATCGTTTTGTCGAGGATACCAAGAACGAAATTATATAAAAAAAACTGCTTAGCTATGTGTGTATATGTGTATAATGGTATCCCTAAGAAGATTAAGTCCTTGGTATATAGGCGATTCGTTAGAGCATTAAAGGCATGGCTTCTGGAAAACAGTTTTTATTCCATAGGGGACTTCTTTGAACACACTAAAAAGTATAATGCTTTTCCACAATGACGATTTTTTTAGTAATTTGATAATATAATGTATGAGAAACCTATGTAATTAAGGATGATAATTGTTAAATAAATGTTTGCATGCCCAGTTTAGGCAGAACATGCTGTACTTAATCATAAGATATTCTGTAACATCTTTATAACCATGTTGAAAGCAAATAAAGATATTATTTATTTTATTTATTTATCAGGCAAGTGGCATCATTCGAACAAACGAGTTTCGGATTAAAGTTCCAGGCTCCATTTTGGCAGGCTAAATATTAAAAAACTCATTCTGCATGTTTTACGAGTATAACATGAATGACAGTTTAACTGTTACTACGTCAGTAAAATTTCACGACCTATCTTTAAGTCACCCAATAAATATACGTGATACAACATTATATCGTGCATCGTGACACGATTCACTATCATGATGCGTTGTTTTACGGTTTAAAACATAGATCCTACGATGACTTGCAGAAAGCATACATGTTTTGGCCCTTACTGATAAAATATTTACTTTACTCCAAGTATAATATAGAAAGCACTCGTGGCCCTGAGTGCTCTGTAAACGACCACTGTATGTAGTAAGCAACTTTCATTATGGTAGGTCCTTATTGGATGGGTGACCACCACGTAACTAATTTGTGATATTTCTTTTTATTTGACCGCGTTTCTATGCTTTGGAAAATCCGTTAAGCCGGTCTCGATTGCCAGTAAAATGGCTTAAACTTTTTCACAGCACGCGTGCAGTCACAACCCGCGACTACCCGTTTTCAATATGGCACATTACCTAGACAAAAATTAAAGGTGAATCACAATTCACCTTTCATTTTTGTCCTAAAGGGTAGACAGTAAGGCATACTATTCTAGACAGGTGTACTGGTGGACGCCGGAAATCGCGCAGTTGCGCGCGGAGTGCGTTACCGCGCGCCGGTACACCAGATTCCGCCGGAGGCGTCGCCGCTAAGACGATGCGGCAGCCCGAGAGACGGAGCTCTACGATGTGTACAAGGAGGCCTAGAGGGCTCTCAAGACGGCCATCAAGCTGTCCAAAAAGTTGGCTTTTTAGCGCATGCCTCGAAAAAGGTCAGTTTGCCAAGGTCTGGAAGACTGGGAAACTGGTCTTGATCCTAAAGGCGGGGCGCCGGCAAATTCCCCATCAGGGTACCGGCCGATCGTGTTGCTCGACGAGGTGTGCAAGCTCTTTGAACGCATTATTGCACAACGCCTCGTCCCGCACCTCACACGCGTGGGGCCTGATCTGTAGGATAGCCAGTTTGGCTTCCATCAGGGGCGTTCCACCGTGGACGTTATCATGCGCATTAGAGGCCTGACGGAGGAAGCAGTCTCTAAGGCTGAGGTGGTGGTGGCGGTGTCTCTTGACATTACCAACGCCTTCAACACCTTGCCCTGAAGCTGCGTTAGGGAAGCGCTTATTTACCATGCAGTGAATCCCATCGGTTACGACTGGGCGCTGCCAAGTCTGTTGCTCCGAGGGGTCGGCGTAACTTGTCACGCTGACGACACCCATGTCACGGCACGGGGATCAACGCACCGTGACGCAGCACCAGCACTAAAGGCCACGGCAGGGGTTGCTCAAGTCGTAGGTCGGATTCGGCGGCTGGGTTTTGAGGTCGCCCTTCACAAATCCGAGGCTCTGTGCTTCCACGGACCACAGAAGGGGCCACCTGCGGGATCCAGCATGCGGGTAGGGGGCGTCAGCATCGGCATCGGACCCTCGATGAAGTATCTGGGGCTCGTACTCGATGGCCGATGGAACTTCGAACATCACTTCCGAAGTTTGGTCCCAAAACTGAGGGGGGCATCAGTCGCACTAGCGCGATTGATGCCCAACATTAGTGGACCCAACGCTCTCTATACAGGAGACTTTACCTGGGGATCGTGCTAAGTATGGTCCTATATGGGGCCCCCGTTTGGGCGGAGACCCTGACGGCCATCAATGTGGCCGTCAGGGTGATAAGGGGATACCGCACGATCTCAGATAAGGCGGCATGTCTCCTAGGCGGGACCCCTCCATGGGATCTGGAAGGGGGAGCCCTTGTGTCACTATTTAGATGGCGCAAGGAGGCGCTGGAGCGGGGCCAAAGGCCTGCCTCTCGGGAAATCGAGGCCCAGTGGTCCCTGCTCCACCAGGAAACCGTGGAGACATGGAAGGTACGACTTGAGCAACCAAAGCGGGGATTCGCCACAATCGCGGCCGTCAGACCGGTCATGGACGAGTGGCTGGAGAGGAGACACGGTGCTCTCTCCTACCGGTTGACATAGATACTTGCCGGGCACTGTAGCTTCGGTAGATATCTGTGGCGAAAACACCGGGGATTTTCGGTAGATATCTGTGGCGAGGACCGCAGCGATGACACGGCGTGTGGAGCGCTGTGTCATCGCTGCGGTCCTCGTAGTGCTGATCCTCGGCCGTGGTTTCCCGGTGTCTTCGCCACAGATACCTACCGAATATCAGCTAGGTTGTCAAATATATGAATTACATATTGTACAAACTTCCAATGAACGCCAAAGGCAAAATGTTAAATTTTGAAAAATACAATAACATTATACGGCGTGTGGAGCGCTGTGTCATCGCTGCGGTCCTCGTAGTGCTGATCCTCGGCCGTGGTTTCCCGGTGTCTTCGCCACAGATACCTACCGAATATCAGCTAGGTTGTCAAATATATGAATTACATATTGTACAAACTTCCAATGAACGCCAAAGGCAAAATGTTAAATTTTGAAAAATACAATAACATTACTTATCTCAGCTCAATCATCAACACAGCTCAAGCCTGAACACAGATTTGCCTCAATTTACACCATACTTGTATTACGTTTTAGGGTTCCGAACCAAAGGGTAAAAACAGGACGCTATTGCTGAGACCCCGATGTCCGTCTGTCTGTCTCCAGACTGTATCTCAGCGTGATAGCTAGACAGCTGAAACTTTCACGGATTATATCTTTCTGTTGCAAAAACAAAATCAAATCAAAAAAAAAACATTGCTGTGCTCCCATACAACAAATGTGATTTTATGTCCAGAACATTCGTGCGTGAGTCCGACTCACCCTTGGCCAGTTTTCATTGTGACGTATGAAAGGAAGGCTTTCTTCATAGGGTTTTCAGAGGGCATGCGAAGCTTACCGGTACAATGAAATCATGAAACACATCAATTTCCTCGCAACAGAAGCCGCGGGGCATATCTTGTAATTTATATAAAACCTTTTGGTTAAATATTAAGTCCCTGCCGGCAATGTTTTGTTATTCGAATGCTACGGAAGGTTGACTTTTGTATTTTAATTAGTGGTAACCGACTTTGTGCGAATTTTTAAAAGATATAATTTGCGTTTATCATCATTATTTTGAATTATTCTTTTTGTTGGCTAAAAACCGGAATTATATACGACTAAATATACAATGCGCGAATAAGGTAAAAATTAAACAAAATTTTCTCTTATGGCGGTATTTCCATTTATTTGTCGTTTTTTAGATGGTTAGTGCCTAAAGTAAATTTTTCTTAACAGAAATATTGTTATACTGTTCAAGAACTGTTTATATTTGTCCAAAAAGTCCAAATTAGATACCTTCATCTACATTGAATTTTCGGTTATAAATAAAACTTACTAGATAGGTAAGCTAGTAATGCTGTTAATTACGCCAAGTAAACTACTAAGGTTTGGTAGTTGCAGTATATAGTAGAATACTTACTATGAACGTCAGTACCTCGTTCCGTTGTATATTCCTCAAAGACACTGCAAGCTAGCCTGACTTTGAGAGCATATACCAGCCCCACCATAAGTGTTCTTGTCTCAGCACTGTTGCCCAATACCTGTAGAACGTCCTAGTTATAGGCTTTCATCTTCAGGCGCCGCGATATAGGCGAATAGAAAACCCTACGTAGTTGGCTGAATTTATCTCGCATTGTTGCAATAAGTAACTAAAATTGGAGTGAGAGACGCGTTGATTGATCAACAATTTGTTTCCACTGCACAATACCACAATCGTGATTGGTGAGTGATAATCTGTACGGTTAATTAGCTTACATTTTGGCTTCCGACCAACGTGTGACATAGCCAACGTATATTATGTGTGCGGGAGCAGGATTTGAAATACGGTAGGAGTACTACTGTAATTAATGTTGAATATATAAATATCAATTTTTCACCCAGAATGTGCCACTTGAATTTTTTACCGACTCAGTAATGGTTGGGGAGTTTTGGTGGTTCCTTGGTCCGAAGGGAATTTTTCCACCACAAAACATAAACAAGGTTGTCTGGTAACCGAAGTTTGCGGAACAATGTTTATCATACAAGGCGGTACGACTATGAACTATCATTGCATAGGTAAATACGAACGTACGACGTTGAACAAACAAGAATATCACAGATGTGTGTATCTCTATATAAGTACTCACTAAAACAGAACACGGCCTCAATTCTGGTATTTCACGGTAACGTAGTTCTCTGTTATTCTAGTGTCCCTCTAAAGCCTTAAATTTACTTTCAGAAATATGGATAAATTTTCTAATCAAATTTCACTCAAAGAACAACAAGGGTTAAACTTGCTTTAAACTCATTGTTAGACCTAAGATTGCTTACTTTCAAATTAAGAACCACATAAATAACTCAGTCCATCTGTTTACGAGCTCTACTGTACCACAGAAATACACATACATAGTAGTCAAATTTGTAGCACTTTTTGCATTAATGGATCCTATCTCAATCCTATCACTATTATGTCCCAGTTCTGTAAACCATTACTGTGTTGGTTAATTCGTAGAACTTGTAGCACGTTAATCTGCGTAGCTACAATCTCACTACTACGTTTTCTCGTAGCAACATAAAAATGATTGCTACGCTTGATAACGCTATTTAATATTGCGCTTTCTTTGCCCTTAACCGTTGGAGACGAAAGCGGAAAAAATTCATCATCTCGCTTGACATACACAATGTACATTCTAAACGAAACGTAAAGCAGGATTATGTGGAAAATGTTAAATTATTTATTAAGCTATTGCATAGCTTTTATCGCGGGCCTTGCGTGGAGACCGAATCCAGAAATTGTGTCACGAAAACGAATCACACTCTCGGCTACCTTCGGCCACGTCCGTATATCTCGTCTCGCACTTCATAAATTTTTTGTTTACGTCAATTATGAATTCTGCAGTCGTTATATATTATGTCAAATAATCCAAAAATTGATGCTTGTACCCAGAATCGATCTTGCGCCTTCTGCGTACCGATCCGCGTCTTAACCACTCGACCAAAGTTGAATTAAGAGTGCTGGTCGAATTTAGAGTTCTTAATGTGAAATGACAATTTCGATGCTGTCAATTACATTAGTTGCTGTCAATTTACTTCGTCTAAATAAAAATTCGACTATAGGTGTATAGATATTCATCATCTATGTACAACAGTGAACTGTACTCGTATAATTTGTGTAAAAAGTGTTTTAAATATGAATAAACAAAGTGCATTTATTAATGAAGAAAGTCACGAAAAATAGTGGAAGGAAATGAGTGAGTACTCTATATACATACATTTTATTATTATTATCACCAATGCAGTATTATTTTTTGTTTTGTTAATTTATATATAATACTGCTATAAAGATAATCAAACCCGGGAGTACGTTCCCATGGGAAGCGGGAAGAAAATTTCACGCTGACGTAGCCGCGAGCGCCATCTATCCCATACCTATGTACTTTAAACGTGTCATAAAAGTCACAACAATACCATACATGCATATTTCAAAGACTGCTACTATTATTACCATAAAATTTGTAAAAATAGTTTTTAAGTAGATAAGAAGAAACCTATTGTTTTATCTTTTAACTAGCTGACCCTCGCAACTTTGTTTACGTCACACAAGGTCTATGAAATTAGAGGTATTTATTAATCATACTCATCAAGTAGCGCGTGAATCTGCCCTGTTTGCTTAATCAAAATAGAGCTTAATGGTTAAAGCTATTCCTCAGTATAGAATTTTCCTCAGAATAAACAATTTACAAACAAACACTTAGAATTTTAGAATTTTAGAAGAATTTTATTACATGTATCAATGTAATAGACGTAACGTGTATAAAATGACATCAATCAAATGTCATCAATATTCTGAAAAAGAAATTAAAAATAGAGTTCACAAACTCTTTTGAAAATACATACTGTACCTACCTTAGAGGATCGTTATGAAGATAACAGGATAGTTAACAACCATCCATAGAAAATAGATGATATAATGCTGAATACCGCAAAGAACAATCGGCGCGGCATAGAATGGGGCCTATACTGATATCCTGGAGGATTTAAGTGATGCCGATGTCCTCTGCCTGCTGAGGCACACACACGCCGTCATGCATGTCTGCAGGACAACGTGCAGGACAACGAGCAGGATGAGGCAGCGAATGGCTGGACTGAAATTAAAATCGACAGACGCAAGAGATGTGGTGGAGGCACTAATTCACGTACCTCGGGAGTGTCGTGTCAGAAACTGATGGGATAGAAGAGTACCCTACATCATTTCGAGTCTCGCCAAGGCCAGAACAACCTTTACACAGCTTTACGGCAGTTGCGAAAATGGACACGACGAGTGAAACTCAAAACAAAGTAAACGTTAAAACTGTACTGCTAACTGCTATACGGATGCGAGACATGGAAGGTCACTAAAGACATTTCGCACCAGCTACCAGCTATAAGTCATCGTCAAACGCTGCCTCCAATGGATCCTCGGTACATACGGGCCCGAGAACATCACGAACGTAAGACTATTGGAACGCTGCAGTGAGACCCCTATCCACCAACAGATCAAACGTCGGAAGTGTAGCTGCTGCGCTGGATTGGACACACGCTGCAAAGGGACCATGATCACATCATACCAAGGCAAGCCTTACTGAAACTACTGGTAGGGTTTCAAAAACTGTTCGATAGTAAGTAGGTACATTTATTGATAGTGGCTATAGGCTACATAACATAATGCTAAGATTAATAGGAGCGGTGCAGCAATGAGGAATGTTTCGAAAACGGAAAACATTTAATCGTTATAAGAGTAGGTATCCGGCGCCTCTGCGTTAATGGTTGAAGTTACATAAAAATAATTTATTACAAAATAATTGTTCTTCTTAAAAAGTTCTAAAACAAAATACCTATTAAGCATATATAATTTATTCAATAAAATATTAAACAATAAATGGTATGGTATGTACATTAAAGCGTAATAACTATTTACAAAATAAATAAAACTAAACTAAATCTAAATAGGGCCCCCGTGGCATTGTGCCCAAAAGACTGGCAGCATTCCCCCTTTGAACGGCGATGCCTATTCGTTGGGAGAAATAACTGCCAGCCCTTAGGTCACCAGTAGACTCCACAAGACGCTTCTTCAAAATTTTGAAGAATTTATGCGCCTTGGGACCCCAAGGACCTAGGGTCTCGACACCGACTGGAATAAAATTGTACGACGAGCCGAGACCCTTATACTTGGTTATCTTTTTATTTTCTGCCGCTTCCGCTGCTGCGCTGGCTTTTTCTTTTGTTCGAGGAAGATGGGACGGGGCCAATGTGTCTACGCAAGTGGCATCCCAGACTAGGACCCGACCCATCTCCCACGGAATTAAGGTCATCCCATCCGGTCTCTTGCCATCGTCCCTAAAAATGCCATTTGGCTCTAAGAGTGCGGGCACACCGACGGTGGCAAGAGCACGGCTTTTGCATAGCTTTTGGAATTTTGGGACTTTTCGGTCTTTGAGGACTTTTGGTTCTTCTAAAGTCCAAAAGTCCAAAAGTCCAAAAGTCCAATAGTACAAAAGTCCAAAAGGCCAAAAGTCCAAAAGTCCAAAAGTCCAAAAGGCCAATAGGCCAAAATTCCAAAAGCCCAAATGTCCACAGTCAAGTAGGTACTTGGTACTTTACTTTGTTGAACATAGGCCTTAAAATATTACTTCTTACTAATATTATAAATGCGAAAGTTTGCGAGTGTGGATGTTTGTTACTCTTTCACGCTCAAACCGCTGAACGGATCGGTCTGAAATTTGGTACAGAGATACATTATAGTCTGGAATAACACATAGGCTACCTTTTATCCCGAGAATAATTTCCCGCGGTAACAAATTTTACGCGGGTGAAGCTGCGGGCATCAGCTAGTATTCTTATATAAAAATAATTATACTAGCATAGTTGGTAAAAAATGCTATGTAATAGCTTTACCGCGGCAGTTCCCGAGTGCCACACGTCTTTTTAGGGTTTCGTAGCCAAATGGCAAAAACGGAACCCTTATAGATTCGTCATGTCTGTCTGTCTGTCTGTCTGTCCGTCCGTGTGTCACAGCCATTTTTCTCCGAAACTATAAGGCCTGTGCCATTGAAACTTGGTAACTAGATGTATTCTGTGAACCGCATTAAGATTCTTATATAAAACTAGAAAAAAAGTAGTAAATTTTGGGGGTCCCCATACTCAGAACTGAAACTCAAAATTTTTTTTTTTCATCAAACCCATACGTGTGGGATATCTATAGATAGGTCTTTAAAAATGCTATTGAGGTTCCTGACATCATTTTTTTTTTAAATGAATAGTTTGCGCAAGAGACACTTCCAAAGTGGAAAAATGTGTGTCCCCCCCCCTCTAACTTCTAAACTAAGAGAATGATAAATCTAAAAAAATTATATGATGTACATTGCCATAAAAACTACCAACGAAAATTGGTTCGAACGAGATAGAGCTGGTAGTTTTTTTTTAATACGTCATAAACCGCAATTTTCGGTTAGAAAAATCACTACCACTGCGAACGTGTTAAAACATCAATCAAAGTTACAACGAACTGTAGGAACTTTTATAATATGTTACTTGCTGCTACGAAACCCTTCATGGGCGAGTCCAACTCGCACTTGGTCGGTTTATTTTATTTATTTAATGGTAGAGCATGAAAAAATTATATCGCAGTGGTGAGTGAAATGTGACTTTATGGGACAAAACTCTCTATTTACATTAATAGTTTTACTTCTTTTTACTGGAACGAGTAGGAAGAAGCTTTTTATAAGTTATATTTTCCCAGAATTATTACTGGGAAAATATAACTTACTAGCTGATGCCCGCAGCTTCGCCCGCGATGGCGCTGTACGTGAAATTTTGCTGAATTTTCTTTGCTATAAACCTCACGGAGCCCGAGACCTCTCCAACGAATGCAAAACCGTGGAAATCGGTTCGTGCGTTCTCGAGTTATAGCGTCAGGAAGGAAAACCCGACTTATTTTTATATAATAGATAAAATGTGGGCGCACGATGTCTGAGTCATTTTGGTTTAAGCCACCCTTAATATATGCTTTAATGCCTTAAAATAACATGTTACTGGCTGCTGAAGTTTTGACTTATCGTGCCTTCTGAAGCACGTAAATGTTTAAAGGCATGAAAAATATTTATATACCTGCTTATCAAGCCTAGCCGACATTTTTTGAAGCACCTGTACACAGAGTAATTATATGGCAACCCAGAATCCTTACACTGAATGTATAATACTTACCTGCCATGTTATTTCATAGAAGTTGTTTGACGTGTGCATAAAATACTGTATAATAAATAGCAGTTTGTGAAAGAGACGTTTACAAAAGACCTTTTGTTGAGTTTCCAACCAATATTTTCTTAACATTTCTATTCACCTTTTTGAGAAAGGTACTCGTCTAAAGATTGATCGCCGTGTCAAGTAAACGCGTGAAGCGCTTCACCTACGAGTACCGAACTGAGTAAAATATTACATTTTTTGTGACTAGGAGATGTCTCGGGGTTCACTCGCGTAATTCCCGTGGGAATACGGGAATAAAATATAGTCTGTGTCAGCCGACAATAGTGTAGCTTCTTAAGAGTGAAAGAAGTTTTCAAATCGTTTCAGTAATTCGGAGCTTATTCAAACATAAAAAAAAACAAACTATCAAATTTTTCCATGTGACTTGGAGCAGCCACATACACAATATTAAAATACATAGTATACTTGTTAAAACTTATTTCATTTATTATTCATAACCACCATACTTAATAAGATGTTGATTTGTTCCTTAAAAATTCCGTTAGGTTCAAAAGTTTCATCATCCGAAATCTTTTCCATACCATAAATTTTACAATGTGGATGCTACACTAGAGTTAGTGCATACATGTGCTTTCAACTTCAGTGTTCGAATTGAGTTTACTTTTTTTTTTATACTACTTAGGTGGCAGACAAGCTTACGGCCCACCGGAAGGTTGGTAACCGTAGCCTATAGACGTTTGCAAACCAGAGGCGCTACACACGCGCTGCCGACCCGGGCGCAGGTTGTGACGACCCACAGTTGAAATTTTTAAGCCGCCCGTAAGGCCTTCAACTTGGCTTAACGACTGTCATTTTACTGACAACCGGGACCAACGGCTTATCCTGCATTCCGAAGCACGGAAACGCTCGTAAATAAATGTCACAAAGTGGTCCACGTGGTGGTCACCCATCCATATCCGGCCATAGTAAATGTTGCTTACTGCAGTGATTGTTTACAGAACACTGAGTCGGCGGGGCCACGAGCGCTTCATAAATTATTGTTATCATCCCTGGATAAAGTTATTTAATAGAAATATTAAATGTTGTCGTACATTATTTTTATTTAGAACTGTACCTCGTTAGCAGAGACAAGGGTAGGATCAAAGATAAATGGGGACATAATCACAAAGGTCGGCGAAATAATGATGTAAATTCATGGCATTATCTTAATTAAAAACTAATTTGCTACATTCATTTAGCGGAAAGTACAACTTCTTCGTAATTTTCAAAGAAGATAAGATAAAACCGAATAAATAGGTGAAATAGATCCTACTTTTTTATCTAATGTACATAATTATGTCGATTCTTAATATAGGTATGGAGTGAAATGAACAAATCGCGAATTATATTAATCGCGCCTAATAAGTCCATATATTTATAACTTTTCACAAAAGATATACACAACACATGAGTATGCTGATGCACGTAGTTCTGATTTTTATTGCTGTGGGACGATAATTGGCTTTACTGTACCATGGTCGCCAAACGGATTGATACACGGTTTTCTTTTAATATTTTCCTTTCATTGGCCTCGTTCGTTGGTGAGCAGACGCGCCACTAGCAGACTAACTTAGGCCCAAAGATTTCTGTAGAACACCATTGCACCATATTGACATTGTGCGTTTATAATACCTGAAATAGGACAAAGCTAAATAGTTTAGGTACCCAATTGTGTCGACAGATCGACCTCAAATGGGCAAGTTCCACGAATCTGTGCTGCCAACTTCATCAGAATATGTCTACACAAAACTACCATGAAGGCAGTGCGGCGATATATCAATGCTATGCGATAATAATATATTATAATATCGAATAGAAACGGAATCAAGAACTCGTATTTTTATTTATATGTAAAAAACTTATTATAAAAATAATAAGTTTTTTTTACATATAAATAAGTATAATGTAATATTGAACATGATTTGTATGCCCAGGATATCAATAATCATAGTAAATAATGTTAGATCAAAAACGTCTACTTCAATCATATTTGTTCGTTTTCTTATTAAATGAGGCATCGAGTAAAGCTAACTCTTTGAAACGTTTCTAAAGGGATTCTGTCGCGTCCTACAAAGGATCAAGGCAGAGATGAGTGTATTTGTTTGAACCAAGTTAAACCGGTTAATTCTGAAAAAGGATCAACCTTCGTACTACTCAATTGTTGAGAACAGTCAAGTATTTTAGATGGTTAGTGGAAATGAAAGCTAGAATTAAAATTTCAAAGTAAGACAGGTTGTACAAGGACGGTGAAGTGGGTTCAAAACGTACTTAGGAAATGTTTTGTGGTCATACTTGATTTGGTAGGTGCTAAGGGTTTCTACAACAACAGCGGAATGCGAATTGTACCGCAGGGGCTACTATTCAGTTGACGATTATTTGCTTGACAGGGAAGCCTGGAAATGATCTGCTTGCTCTACTGCATTCTCAAGCAATAGTTTGTGATTTTTAGTTTAAATTTTTGTAAATAGAGCACAAAAAGAAAAGCCCGTCGAGTTTCTTGCCAGTTCTTCTCAAGCGGGCCGCGTTCCGAACTGGTGGTACTATTTGCATTGTATTCATTGACGTGTCGCAAGTGCCTATGTATTAGGATTATGCGAAATAAATGTTTTTTTGAGTTTGAGTTTGAGTTTGAGTATGCTGTTGCGTCCAAAATGGCTTACGCGGGAGTGATTTGTTTTAAAGTTGTAGAACAGCAGGATGACTTAACAATAATTACTTCAGGTCATTTCTTGGTTGGGGAGTCACTAGTACTATCACCGGAGGACTCAAACGTTACTTACCTTAGGCGTTGGAAACTCATCCAACGAATGGTCCAAGGCTTTTGGAAACGATGGACGCACGACTGTTTAAATCAATTTTTACAACGTCACAAATGGACTTACCAAATCCCGGAACCGTCAGTAGGGGATGTAGTGTTTGTAAAGGAGAACGATTTGCCTCCTTGTAGATGGTTATTGGGTAGAGTAAAACTGAAACATTCAGAGCCTGGTGGGATCACGAGAGTAGTGTTCCTCTTCACACTAAAAACTCTTTTGTTATACGACCTGTTGTATCAAAGTTATGTCTACTTCCTGTAACTACGTAGGTTAATTTGTGTTTAGAATTTAGGTTTTTTTTTGTGTATTTGTATAGTTATAGCAACTTTATTTACATTGTTATGAGTTGGCCTACCACCAATGATGTATTGATGTGCATTGAATTCTGTCTTTCTTTTTTTACCAGTTGGATTACATTGATTATTTTTTATCAAAGAAAAGGACATTCGGCAGTATGTCCTTGGTGGGCGGCATGTTTAGGATTTTTAGTTTGCATTTTTTGTCGATAGATGTTGTTGTTCGATTTTTGAAATCGCGGTATGGTTTCGTTACCTAATTAACTATAAATACTTGAACAAATATTGTACGGTGCGATTACTAGAAAGTGATTTTGCTTTATTATAAAACACGCGTATTCTTAAGTGACGCAGGACTAAAAATTGTGTTTTATGAATTGCACCTTTTGGGACCTGGGAATCGTCAGTTCCTGTTCACTGTTGTTTGAAAATAATCCAACATGTGTCATACAAGCAACGGTTGCCTACAAAACTTTTGTGATTCTAATCTTTTGTGCAAATATTTTATCATTTCAATTATTAATTTGGAGATTATTTTACATAATTCCTGGAGTTCCCTGGATGGTATTTAATAAAGAAGACATTCATAATTAAATGGTGAAAGGAAATACTGTGATTTATTGTTTTAAGTTATAATGATTAAATAATATTGTGAAATTCCTTCGTATAAAACAATATTTTAAGGCAAGCTTTTCCTGTTTGCTGCAATATTGTTGTAATATATTGTGATTTATAGCTGGCAATAATGTTTTTTTTTTAATTATGTTTACTGTATCGAATAAGCACTTGTTTCGTGACTGTAGCACACACAAGTCTATAAACGGAGAACAGAAATTCTTACCGCCTTTAGTTATGAACATTTTTACCCACGATGGAACGGAGACGGTATATGCGTTTGTGTGGTGAGGATGTTTGTTTGTTTGTTTGTGCAAATACATATTGCCATTTTTCTCCAAAACTACTGCTCGGATTTTGATGCAGTTTACAGTTATGCGTTCAGGTTTGATTGGTGCATGTTCTCAGATAGGTGTCACGGTGACAACTCTCCAGGGGGCGCTGCACCGAAAATTATTAGTGAAAATCAATGTTGCCACTTTTCTCAAAAACTACTTGTCCGATTTTGATATAGCTTTCAGACAAAGTTTGGGGTTGATTGGTGCATGTTCTTAGATAGATGTGATAACTCACCAGGTGACGCTGCAGCAAGCATTATTTGTGAAGAAAAATCAATGTTGTCACTTTTCTCCTAAACTACTAAGTAGTCTGATTTTAATGCAGTTTACAGTTATGGGTCTGGAATGGATTGGTACATGTTCTTAGATAGATGTTACGGTGACAACTCACCAGGGGGCGCTGCAGCAAACATTATTAGTAATGAAAATCAATTTTGATTCATTTACCCACGACGAAATGGAGACGATATAATATCCGTTTTTTGTTTGTGGTGAAAGGATGTTTGTGTGTTTACTTGTTTGTGCAAATATATATTGTTATTTTTTTACAAAACTGACTAGTACGATTTTGATGCAGTTTTCCGTTGTGGGTTCAGGTTTGATCGGTGCATGTAAGAAGATAGGTGTTACGGTGACTACTCGCCAGCAGTGACAAAAATGAAAGAAATTAAAACTTAAAAAAAATATTAATCCACGACGCTTAAAAAGTAATTGAAAAAAGGATAAAGTAATTTTAAAAACCCCCGACCAAAAATAAAAACACTCCAGCATAAAAAATACCTCCAAATATATAAAAATATATCGCTCTCTAAGAAGTTTAAAATTAAAAATCAAAATTAAATTTGTTTTAAAAAACCCACGACTGTTAAAAGTAATTGAAAAAAGGATAAACTCATTTAAAAACACCCCCCAATTCAAAATTTAAAAACCCCCGAGATGAAAAATTCCTCCAAAAAGTTATAATAGCGTTGTTGTGTCTTTTTGTTTGTTGTGTTAATTATAGGTATAGGGTTTATAGATGTGGAAGAAACCATCCATCATCATGTGGATGATGATGGATGCATCATGTGGATGTGCAGGACCGCGGAGTGACTTACGTCCAGCAGTAGGCTACAATAGGCTGATTTGATTGGGCGTAATATTTAAATAGAAGATCGATTGATGCATCAATATGCTATATTGATGCATCAATCGATAATAATAATAGACTTTATATTATATCTAAGTTTCTAGATAATACATTTTAAACATCACAACTAATGAATAAAAATGGTTCCATTTTGCAAAATTGGAACACACCTGTTCGGCTACAATACACTTAATCTGTTTCACAAAATCTATCTAGCATTCATGAGATAAACATGAGGCGACCAACAAAAGCCAGTTTTATAACAAATATCTGCTTTGTCCCATAACAACCTACGATTTTCAAAGGGACAATACAACATAAAACTCGCGGGGAACCTGTGGTGCACAATACAATGTGTTGAGTAATGGTCCCGGAGTGAATGTTTCATGGACATGGACGGTACAAAATTGATTACTTGGATGTTACACCTGGAGGGACAGTGCACATTTTTGGGTTGTTTTATTTCCTTATGTATTATATAGTGAAATGTGCTGTTGATTAGAGATTTCGGTAATGGAGTTGTATGTACCATTTTACATGGAACCGACGAAACTACCGGCAAGCATCCGTGTATAATTTACTTCTATATCTGAATTCTATTTTTGATGTGATTGTATGTATGTATGATTAGAAATTTTTAGAAATAACGAACAATCAAAATTTTGCGTCTAGATTGTTCATCTATTGTAAGAAAATATACGTTACAATTTTACAAATGATATATGCATTACGATTAATAGTAATAAATAAATAAATATTTGTGAACATTCTCACACAACATCATCTAGCCCAAATTAAGCTAATATTAGCTCGTGCTATGGGATCTAGACGACTGATAGACATTATAATATACGATGTGACTGATAGACATGATTTTATAATTTCAAATACATACATATTATACATAGAAAACACCCAAACTCTGAAACAAACCTTAGCGCGGTAGACGGTTACGCAACCGAACGCACCACCGAGGCAGTCACAGCGAGAATATGACTTATAAACATAGAGATGAACGAAAATTATATCCGTATATTATCATTGGAGATAATTATTCATGCAACATAAAACACAATAAGAAGTAATAACTCCCGTACGAGCAGTAAGTTACTTCTCGCAGTATACATTTATACCACAGTTATACTACCTCTATACAGGAGCTTTAGAAATGTCAGTCCTTGCTTTAATATACGAGGTAGGTACTACGTGTTACAGCTCCGTAAAACCCGGGACTTTATAATAAAGACATGATTACATGTAAAATTATACGACCGTAGAAAATAATGTTCCCTCTGCAGTTCGCCACAAAATCGCTGTATTTTCTGTACGGTACAGAAGTACGATAATTTTCAAGTAACTGAATATAAAGATCAAAGTTTGAGAACCCCTTGAGACCGAGCAGATTTGTAGTTGTGTTTCACTAATACTAGGCTCGAGGAAGCACTACACTTGGCGAGCAATAAATTCACTGACACACACTAACTGTTGGAAACAATTTAAAAGGATGGAAAAAAAAGGAAACCTTAGAAACATTTCATATGTAGTGTCCTTTCTCAAGAACACGAAAGAGCCGAAAAATAAAATTGATATGTTTTTTAACTTCGTAATTTTAATTTCAATCAGTAGTAACAATTATCATCATCATCTGTAACAAATTGCAAGATTATCATCTATAATAATATCATACAAAGGAAAGAATTGATTGTTTGTGTTTGTTTGCATCGAATAGGCTCCGAAACTACTGAACCGATTTAAAAATCCTTTACTATTGGAAAGCTACACTATTCCCGGCCACGGCCGTGACATGGGCCATATTTTATTTCCGTATTCTCACATGAACGTAAACTACGCGGGTAAGAACCGCGTGCCGTCCGCTTGTATGTATTAAAATATCCAAATATCTTTACCTCAAATGGAATCGTAACTAAGGAGGGCCCCAGATTAAAACTTTCCAACTCTGAACTAAGTTTGAGGTTATTTATGGTTGGTTTCTGGTTTTGACACGTTTAACTTCTGCGTTCTATAGCATTTTGTATTGTCATCTATAGATTATACTTAAATCGAAATCTTTGTAACCCCTTTTGAGAAATTTAAAAAGGGATGATCGTTTTATTTGTGACATTCGATATTAATATCTCTGCCACCTCAGTAATAAAAAAATTAAATCATTCTTAAAATTCATTTTCACATAAATATTGGTAAACGATAACAAGAAAAGGATAACATACTTTGTAACTTAAAAATATTTTCGAACGAGATTGTTATTTGAGTTTCGACCAAATATTGCTGTTTTCATTGCTCGGAGAGTGTTTCAAGAGCAATTGAAGTGAACATACCAACTACGTACTGGCTTGCAAAATGCATGACACCATTCCCTGAGCTTATTGCGTTTGTGAGTGCAACTTTCTCACCGTGATAGCCATTTTGTGCTGCAAAGCGAAGAACAGTCGATTTGTATTCTACTGAACTATGTTTTTTCAGGTATTATTGCTATGATATCTTGTGGTTTTTCGGTTCGAGTCTTATATGACATACGTGGGGATTTTACAACTGAGAAAATGTATTGTTGGATCTTAGCGAAACATAAAGAATAAAAGACATTGAAGTCAATATCGTCTACTAGTGGTGCAACAGCTGACTAATGGACAAGACTAAGGCGTGATAAATGCTGAATGATGCAGCACAAAGCGCACCTAGCTATTTAGGGTTTAAATATTTCCTTACAACCCGACCTTGAATCTATGATGTGAGAAATGAATCAGCCTTGGTAAACGTAAGGTAACCTTACATACGGTCAAGTTTTTTGCCAGTTCTTCTCAAGTGGGTCGCGTTGTGAACTGGTGGTAGAATTTTTGATTTATATTCGAGACGTTTTACAAGTGCATCTGTATATGCCTAAATAAATATCTAACTATTTATTTCTTTCTTTCTGGTCAATGTTTATAAGCACTATACCGGTACTGCCAGTTGTAGGTCTGTGCTGTATAATCTTTACGAACTACAGATTGTACAGCACAGACCTACAACTGTTTGGCAGTACCAGTACTGTCTAAGAGCAATGTTTATACCTACTAATATAATAAATTCGAAAGTAAATCTGACTGTCTGTCTGTTACGATTTCACACCTAAACCGCTGAACCGATTTTGATGAAATATGGTATAGAGATAGTTTGAGTCCAAGGGAAGGACATAGGATACTTTTTAACAAACTACGCAAAAGGAGGGTAATGACATTACGCGAAATAACGACGAAGCCGCGCGGGGAACAGCTAGTATAAAATAAAGTACAGGGCAATCGTGAAATGAAACAACAGAAGTAAGTTTATTAAAACATTTTAACTTAAAATTTTCTTTATTGTGTTCTCCACTGGAGAGCGAAATGAAGTTATTTGCTTATACAAAACAGCTTTCTTAAGAAGAGAATGCTACAAGTCTTTGCTAAATGAGTAAATTCACAAATTTTATTTTTAATAATATTAACTATGTATATCGGTCTGTCTAAACACGATAAATTCGAAAATAAATGAACGAATCTTCATACACTTAATTTTTTTTAACGTGAGGAAAAACCTACATGAAAGTTATGCACGACTCGTACCGTCTAAACACCACACATTTCCTACCTACTGCCTACAGTTGAGAGCCCCGGGTAATCCCTCGAAATAATGCTCCAGGACTCCCAACAGATCTTCACACACTATACGCCAGTAGATAGGCAAATTCAAGAGCAAGATTTACGTGTATCATCCCATCAAGAGAAACCATAAGCGTCTGCTAGTAAGATCTAAGTTCTAATACATCTCAAACCCATTAACTTTCGTTAAGGGTGACGTGCGTCTTTAGATAATAAGCTTAAGAGGTTTTGTGTTCGCCCTTTGTGTCTTTAAACTTAGAATTTGGGATATATCGGGCCTCAAAATCCCGAGGCTTGGCCGCTAGTACCTACTGAATAACGAACAGCGTATTGAATATAAGTCGAGTTTTTGGTTTATATATTTGTATTTGTAAATGGATTCTAGGGTTTTGTTTATTATTATGCACACCAAGAGTCACAGTTTTTAAATAAATGAATTGAAACCCACAAATCCAGTTAATGCCTAATAATGTAGGGATCTCACAAAATCAGTTTGTGAAGATGACACACTCACGCTTTAACACATTTGGTATATAAATAGCTATCGCCTTATATTAGCACATTCACTACATTTTCTCACGAAAATGGAGAGAAAATGTAGAAACGAGTACCTACCACGACGACAGAGTCTTGGGACATCCTTACGAGGGCTTACCCGGGGCTCCCAACCATAGGCTAATGGGCGTTACGTGAGGTTTTTTAGTCGGTTGGAGTCCGACAGAGCATCCATGAGGATTTTCCCCCACGTTAAAAAAAACACGACGACAGAGTGGAGCGATAATAATTTTTAAACATATAATAATGTCTAAATTGTGAATATGTAACACCGGTAAGCTATTGAATTGATATAAACCCCATTTTTCATGTGACTTTAGGTAAGTAACAATCATATTTTTATTACTTGTGTGTGTCTTTAGCGTAGCTTAAAAATGGTGTATCGATTGGAATGCGGTTGTTTTAATTTTTATAGCGGTGAGAAGCTTATAGTCGTTTACTTTTTATAGACCTTTTTATGTTGGGATTTTTTAAATTTTATATGTATCATCAATTATATACCAGTCTTAAAACAATATTTTTGCAATAAAATTCAAGTAGTTAACTTCCTTCATTATTCATTCCATTTCACTGTTGAAAGGCTGTTTCCTTTTCATTTATTCTATTTCAATTTTTGAAACTGCTGAAACTGCGTTCACAGTTAAAGAGTTGAGAAATATATTTTTATATCTTACTAAAATAAAGAAGAAAGCCCCTCTGCACTCTATTTTATAGAGAGGGGCTAAAATGAATTAAATTTGACAATTCGTCATTCATCTCGACTTATGATCTGTCTCTTACCAATGTACTAGCTAAAGTCGGATAAAGATAATAAAAAAGTTGTGCAAAATTTTATATCAGGCAAGTGGCATCATTCGAACAAACGAGTTTCGGATTAAAGTTCCAGGCTCCATTTTGGCAGGCTAAATATTAAAAAACTCATTCTGCATGTTTTACGAGTATAACATGAATGACAGTTTAACTGTTACTACGTGTTGCGCAGTAAAATTTCACGACCTATCTTTAAGTCACCCAATGAATATACGTGATACAACATTATATCGTGCATCGTGACACGATTCACTATCATGATGCGTTGTTTTACGGTTTAAAACATAGATCCTACGATGACTTGCAGAAAGCATACATGTTTTGGCCCTTACTGATAAAATATTTACTTTACTCCAAGTATAATATAGAAAGCACTCGTGGCCCTGAGTGCTCTGTAAACGATCACTGTATGTAGTAAGCAACTTTCATTATGGTAGGTCCTTATTGGATGGGTGACCACCACGTAACTAATTTGTGATATTTCTTTTTATTTGACCGCGTTTCTATGCTTTGGAAAATCCGTTAAGCCGGTCTCGATTGCCAGTAAAATGGCTTAAACTTTTTCACAGCACGCGTGCAGTCACAACCCGCGACTACCCGTTTTCAATATGGAACATTACCTAGACAAAAATTAAAGGTGAATCACAATTCACCTTTCATTTTTGTCCTAAAGGGTAGACAATAAGGCATACTATTCTAGACAGGTGTACTGGTGGACGCCGGAAATCGCGCAGTTGCGCGCGGAGGGCGTTACCGCGCGCCGGTACACCAGATTCCGCCGGAGGCGTCGCCGCTAAGACGATGCGGCAGCCCGAGAGACGGAGCTCTACGATGTGTACAAGGAGGCCTAGAGGGCTCTCAAGACGGCCATCAAGCTGTCCAAAAAGTTGGCTTTTTAGCGCATGCCTCGAAAAAGGTCAGTTTGCCAAGGTCTGGAAGACTGGGAAACTGGTCTTGATCATAAAGGCGGGGCGCCGGCAAATTTCCCATCAGGGTACCGGCCGATCGTGTTGCTCGACGAGGTGTGCAAGCTCTTTGAACGCATTATTGCACAACGCCTCGTCCCGCACCTCACACGCGTGGGGCCTGATCTGTAGGATAGCCAGTTTGGCTTCCATCAGGGGCGTTCCGCCGTGGACGTTATCATGCGCATTAGAGGCCTGACGGAGGAAGCAGTCTCTCAGGCTGAGGTGGTGGTGGCGGTGTCTCTTGACATTACCAACGCCTTCAACACCTTGCCCTGGAGCTGCGTTAGGGAAGCGCTTATTTACCATGCAGTGAATCCCATCGGTTACGACTGGGTGCTGCCAAGTCTGTTGCTCCGAGGGGTCGGCGTAACTTGTCACGCTGACGACACCCATGTCACTGCACGGGGATCAACGCACCGTGACGCAGCACCAGCACTAAAGGCCACGGCAGGTGTTGCTCAAGTCGTAGGTCGGATTCGGCGGCTGGGTTTTGAGGTCGCCCTTCACAAATCCGAGGCTCTGTGCTTCCACGGACCACAGAAGGGATCACCTGCGGGATCCAGCATGCGGGTAGGGGGCGTCAGCATCGGCATCGAACCCTCGATGAAGTATCTGGGGCTCGTACTCGATGGCCGATGGAACTTCGAACATCACTTCCGAAGTTTGGTCCCAAAACTGAGGGGGGCATCAGTTGCACTAGCGCGATTGATGCCCAACATTAGTGGACCCAACGCTCCCTATACAGGAGACTTTACCTGGGGATCGTGCTAAGTATGGTCCTATATGGGGCCCCCGTTTGGGCGGAGACCCTGACGGCCATCAATGTGGCCGTCAGGGTGATAAGGGGATACCGCACGATCTCAGATAAGGCGGCATGTCTCCTAGGCGGGACCCCTCCATGGGATCTGGAAGGGGGAGCCCTTGTGTCACTATTTAGATGGCGCAAAGAGGCGCTGGAGCGGGGCCAAAGGCCTGCGTCTCGGGAAATCGAGGCCCAGTGGTCCCTGCTCCACCAGGAAACCGTGGAGACATGGAAGGTACGACTTGAGCAACCAAAGCGGGGATTCGCCACAATCGCGGCCGTCAGACCGGTCATGGACGAGTAGCTGGAGAGGAGACACGGTGCTCTCTCCTACCGGTTGACATAGATACTTGCCGGGCACTGTAGCTTCGGTAGATATCTGTGGCGAAAACACCGGGGATTTTCGGTAGATATCTGTGGCGAGGACCGCAGCGATGACACGGCGTGTGGAGCGCTGTGTCATCGCTGCGGTCCTCGTAGTGCTGATCCTCGGCCGTGGTTTCCCGGTGTCGTCGCCACAGATACCTACCGAATATCAGCTAGGTTGTCAAATATATGAATTACTAGCTGAGCCCGCAACTTCGTTTACGTCACATAAGGTGTATGAAAGGAAAGGTATTTCTTCATCAGAGTCATCAAGCAGCGTCTGAAACTGCCCTGTTTGCTTAATCATAAAAGAGCTTAATGATTAAGTCTATTTTAAAACAATTCAGTCCACGCCTTCGGCGCGGACTGAATTGTTTAAAAATAGTCTTAATCATTAAGCTCTTTTATGATTAAGCCAACACGCCAGTTTAGGTTCACTCACATTCAAAGAAACCCCTACAATTAAAATTTTCAAAATATCTAATTCTTAAAAGTGTTATAACTCTTTTATTTCTTAACCGATTTACATAAAACAAACGCTATGTTAACTGGAGCAAACATCAACACAATAAAAAAAACCGCATTGCAATCGGTTGAGCGGTTACTGAGATTAGCGTGCACAACCGTACAGACAAACAGATATACAGACATACAGACATACAGACAAACAGACAAAAATTCTAAAAATCATTGTTTTGGGTTCTATTGCGTTCATAGAGTCCCCCTATAATATTTTTTCTTATTTATCTTCCATGTACAGACAGCGACCTGTTACGATTTTATTATATGTATTGATATTGATATATTTAAACATATTGTACAAACTTCCAATGAACGCCAAAGGCAAAATGTTAAATTTTGAAAAATACAATAACATTACTTATCTCAGCTCAATCATCAACACAGCTCAAGCCTGAACACAGATTTGCCTCAATTTACACCATACTTGTATTACGTTTTAGGGTTCCGAACCAAAGCGTAAAAACAGGACGCTATTACTGAGACTCCGATGTCCGTCTGTCTGTCTCCAGACTGTATCTCAGCGTGATAGCTAGACAGCTGAAACTTTCACGGATTATGTCTTTCTGTTGCAAAAACAAAATCAAATCAAAAAAATTGCGTGTACTAGTGTACACACGTAAGAAGTGAAACTTCTTCATAAACTTAATTTTCACCTCACTTTAAATAAAGTCCCAAAGTCCCAAAGTCCAAAAGTCCAAAAGTCCCAAAGTCCCAAAGTCCCAAAGTCCCAAAGTCCCAAAGTCCAAAAGTCCCAAAGTCCCAAAGTCCATAAGTCCAAAAATTCCAAAAGTCCAAATGTCCCAAAGTCCAAAAGTCTAAAGTCCAAAAGTCCAAAATTCCAAAAGTTCAAAAGTCCAAAAGTCCCAAAGTCCAAAAGTCCCAAAGTCCCAAAGTCCAAAAGTCCAAAAGTCCCAAAGTCCAAAAGTCCAAAAGTCCCTAAGTCCAAAAGTCCCAAACAAAGTCCCAACGTCCCAAAGTCCAAAAGTACAAAAGTCCAAAAGTCCAAAAGTCCAAAAGTCCAAAAGTCCAAAAGTCCAAAAGTCCAAAAGTCCAAAAGTCCAAAAGTCCCAAAGTCCATAAGTCCAAAAATTCCAAAAGTCCAAATGTCCCAAAGTCCAAAAGTCCAAAGTCCAAAAGTCCAAAAGTCCAAAATTCCAAAGTCCAAAAGTCCCAAAGTCCCAAAGTCCCAAAGTCCCAAAGTCCCAAAGTCCCAAAGTCCCAAAGTCCCAAAGTCCCAAAGTCCCAAAGTCCCAAAGTCCCAAAGTCCCAAAGTCCCAAAGTCCCAAAGTCCCAAAGTCCCAAAGTCCCAAAGTCCCAAAGTCCCAAAGTCCCAAAGTCCCAAAGTCCCAAAGTCCCAAAGTCCCAAAGTCCCAAAGTCCCAAAGTCCCAAAGTCCAAAAGTCCAAAAGTCCCAAAGTCCAAAAGTCCAAAAGTCCCAAAGTCCAAAAGTCCCAAACAAAGTCCCAACGTCCCAAAGTCCAAAAGTACAAAAGTCCAAATGTCCCAAAGTCCAAAAGTCCAAAAGTCCAAAAGTCCAAAAGTCCCAAAGTCCCAAAGTCCCAAAGTCCCAAAGTCCCAAAGGCCAAAAGTCCCAAAGTCCCAAAGTCCAAAAGTTCCAAAGTCCCAAAGTCCCAAAGTCCCAAAGTCCAAAAGTCCCAAGGTCCCAAGGTCCCAAGGTCCCAAGGTCCAAAAGTCCCAAAGTACAAAAGTCCAAATGTCCCAAAGTCCAAAAGTCCAAAAGTCCAAAAGTCCAAAAGTCCCAAAGTCCCAAAGTCCCAAAGTCCCAAAGGCCAAAAGTCCCAAAGTCCCAAAGTCCAAAAGTTCCAAAGTCCCAAAGTCCCAAAGTCCAAAAGTCCCAAGGTCCCAAGGTCCCAAGGTCCCAAGGTCCAAAAGTCCCAAAGTACAAAAGTCCAAAAGTTCCATAGTCAACGTTCCAAAGTCAAAGTCCCAAAGTCTCAAAGTCTCAAAGTCTCAAAGTCTCAAAGTCCCAAAGTCCCAAGGTCCCAAGGTCCCAAAGTCCCAAAGTACCAAAGTCCACAAGTCCAAAAGTCCCTAAGTCCCTAACTCCCTTAGTCCAAAAATTCTTAAATGACATGCTATCCCTGGATAAAGTACTCTTAATTCGAATCCACCGCGGTGGGGAAGAGAACAAAGATGGCGCGTAACCAAAAATCGTGACGTGACGTGACGCAAATTTTTTTCCAACGCCGATAAAGAAGTTTCACTTCAAAAAACATTGCTGTGCTCCCATACAACAAATGTGATTTTATGTCCAGAACATTCGTGCGTGAGTCCGACTCACCCTTGGCCAGTTTTCATTGTGACGTATGAAAGGAAGGCTTTCTTCATAGGGTTTTCAGAGGGCATGCGAAGCTTACCGGTACAATGAAATCATGAAACACATAAATTTCCTTGCAACAGAAGCCGCGGGGCATATCTTGTAATTTACATAAAACCTTTTGGTTAAATATTAAGTCCCTGCCGGCAATGTTTTGTTATTCGAATGCTACGGAAGGTTGACTTTTGTATTTTAATTAGCGGTAACCGACTTTGTGCGAATTTTTAAAAGATATAATTTGCGTTTATCATCATTATTTTGAATTATTCTTTTTGTTGGCTAAAAACCGGAATTATAAACGACTAAATATACAATGCGCGAATAAGGTAAAAATTAAACAAAATTTTCTCTATATTTCCATTTATTTGTCGTTTTTTAGATGGTCAGTGCCTAAAGTCAATTTTTCTTCACAGAAATATTGTTATACTGTTCAAGAACTGTTTATATTTGTCCAAAATGTCCAAATTAGATACCTTCATCTACATTGAATTTTCGGTTATAAATAAAACTTACTAGATAGGTAAGCAAGTACTGCTGTTAATTACGCCAAGTAAACTACTAAGGTTTGGTAGTTGCAGTATATAGTAGAATACTTACTATGAACGTCAGTACCTCGTTCCGTTGTATATTCCTCAAAGACACTGCAAGCTAGACTTTGAGAGCATAAACCAACATCACCGTAAGTGTTCTTGTCTCAGCACTGTAGCCCAAAACCTGTAAAACGCCTTGGTTATTGACTTTCATCTTCAGGCGCCGCGATATAGGCAAATAGAAAACCCTACGTAGTTGGCTGAATTTATCTCGCATTGTTGCAATAAGTAACTAAAATTGGAGTGAGAGACGCGTTGATTGATCAACAATTTGGTTCCACTGCACAATACCACAATCGTGATTGGTGAGTGATAATCTGTACGGTTAATTAGCTTACATTTTGGCTTCCGACCAACGTGTGACATAGCCAACGTATATTATGTGTGCGGGAGCAGGATTTGAAATACGGTAGGAGTACTACTGTAATTAATGTTGAATATATAAATATCAATTTTTCACCCAGAATGTGCCACTTGAATTTTTTTACCAACTCAGCAATGTTTGTTGAGTTTTGGTGGTTCCTTGGTCCGAAGGGAATTTTTCCACCACAAAACATAAACAAGGTTGTCTGGTAACCGAAGTTTGCGGAACAATGTTTATCATACAAGGCGGTACGACTCTGAACTATCATTGCATAGGTAAATACGAACGTACTGAAAAGCTGTGGGCTTTTCGGGAAGAGAATAGCAGAGAGAAATGATTAAAAGGATTAAAATTATAACAGACGATTTATTCAAATAGAAACTCGGGGTCGTGGGTGTGGTCAAGTAGCAATTATGCAAGTGCGACTTCCGATGGTCTTCGCAGGGTTCCGACTTATCTTAGTTTTGGCCTTCCTGAAGAATGCTGCAGTTGCTGATGTAGCCGTGCCGTCCACAACTTCGGCTGGCACGGTGTTTTCAACCCGGAGAGTAAAATATTTCCTGTAGCCCGTAGGGTGAACTGTTTCTTCAAACCCGTGGGGTGGATGATCGCTTGTTGCCCGTAGGGTGAATCTCTGGAACCCGTAGGGTGGACGTTCCTGCTTGGAACCCGAAGGGTGGACCCTGGAACGTTCCAGATGACGGGTTAGCTGGAACCCTTTTTCCCGCCTATTGCTAAGACAGCCGATCCCTGTTAACCATTTCAGGACTCGGGTGCCTTACAATGTTTGCTTAGATTCTAATTTTACAGAGACATTTTTTCACACCCCTGTAACTACCCCCCTAAAACAGGGTTGACCAACAGCCGTTAATTTTCACTGTTTTAAAATCTAGATTACATTATAATTAATTTAACTCACCCAATGATGGGGTAATTGATGCTTGCAGCTAAACCACTGTTTACTTAGGGAGTATTTCGCTCCCTATAACTTATATTTTATTTCGATTAAATATATTTACTGACACACAGACGCCTTCGCGACGAGTATAATTTAATTTTACGAAAAATGGTTTCTTGAACTTCGCGCGCGGTCGTATTTATATCTTTGTACAGCGCCTCTGGCGGCAAGTCGGGTCCCTACGTCTGACGTCACTTGGTAACGTCAGTGCTGTGTAGATGAGACTAGTTGTCGGCAGATGGCGCTTTCATTTATTTTCACTAAATTTCAATTTTAATCATCTAATATTAATCAATATCTGCACCCGTTGTTTCACAACGTTACATACTCCCCCTCCCCGGTGGGCGTTTGACGTACGATAACACGTCAAATGCTGCGTTCGTCCTCGAACGCCCCTAACCTAAGACCTACTACTCGTCTATGTGTGTGTGTATGTTAGTGTGCTGTGTGAATGAGGTGATGCTGGGTATAGCGAAGAGTCGGCCTTAGCCTTAATGAAATCAACTCGCAGGATGTATTTGGGTGATCCGGAAGAACTTTAGGGGACAGAGAGAGAAAAGACGTATTTGAGGCTTTGGGTTGAAGGTTCAGGTAATACGCACCGCCTGAAAGTGGGGTGTGTATAATAAGGCTTTTTGCTGAAGGCTGGGATTTATACAACCGTCCCAGAGACGAACATCCTACTAGGGCTAGTGTGACACTTCCGGATCATAGGATGGACTATCCCCCAGGGCAAGCATCTAGCTTCCGAGTGGTAGGAGTAGCCATATAAATGAAATCACATAATGGTGACCTACACCTAGGACTGTTAGGGCCAGACAAATGCTGCCAAATAACAGTACCATAAATCTGTTCGGGTAAGACTCATGCTTCCTCGTAACAGTAACAACCTACAACATAATTATGTTAGGGCAATACCATGCTGCCAACTAACAGTTAACGACGAACTCTGTTAGGGATAGACTCATGCTTCCAACTAACAGTAACTCCCAACTAAACCAAGAAACAGAAAAGTGATAGAAAATAATTTACTTGCAGAATCCTTCGTGATGCTGATTAACCCCTATGTCCCCATGACGAACACGGCATGTGTTTGTCACGTTGTTATATGTAGTTATTTGTAAGTCGTGTGTAGTGTGTAGTGTCCCTAACTAATTACTAGGCTATTTAGCCCTTTAACAAAATAACATAAAAAAAAAAACTAAGTGCTTATTCGCAACCTTAGCAGTAATAACAGAAACTAAGTGCTTATTCGCAACCTTAGTAGTAGATTGTTGTTACTATTAAGTCAACCCTAATGAATGACGAAAATAAATGCATCTTTGGCCATTATGCCAATTATATAAAAAAAAACTGGGACCCTTGTGTGCCACCATAGTAGTAAAAATGTATGTGCGTGTGTGACTATCATGTCAACCCTAATAAATGACGACCGTAAATAATATTTGGCTATAACGCCAATTATATAAATAAATGGGACCCTTGTGTGCCACCATAGTAGTATATTATGTATGTGCGTATATCATTGTATAGTATGTATGTATGTATGTACGTACGAAGTTAAAATTGTGTAAGTTGTGTTTTGCTAGCGAGTATAATGTTGACGTAAACTTGTTGATGTAAACGTGTTATTCATCGTTGCATCTAAGGCCAGTGTCACACTACATTCCATGCTATATTAACCCGTCAGCTTTAGTCGTGAAACAAAACTTAGGACATTTGAGTCACCTTCTATAATCAACGAATGTGACTCGCCTGTAGCTAGTCTGCCCCCTCCTTCCGCCTTTGGGAGTCACACAACATGAAATGCAAGTGTCACTGTGTAAACAAACAAAAAAAAACTGCTTGTTAAGTGTTAGGAATTGTGTGTGAAGATAAATATGATGAATGTGTGATGATTATCTACTACCTAATTATTATGTAAGTGTAATTGAGAACTTCCGTATGATAATATGTATGCGTGTAACATGACACGAAATGTGGTACCTAATGTGCCACCTAAGTATTAATATTCTCTTACGGTGTGCTAACACCCTTATATTTTCCAAAAAAATAATTATCAAAAACACTATTGTGTAACTGTACTGATGTACTAGATACGCTATTCGCAAACGCACCTTAATGCAGTGTGTTCCGGCCTTTACTGTTATCTGCATTCGTCTTTGTATGTTAAGGAATGTGAATATTTTTCGACCCACCCGCGGAATAACGAAAATAAATTTGTTCTTTTTAGGGTTCGTTGAACCGAATTATAAATTGAACCTTTATAAAACTTAGTATTTGCTTTAGTAAATACTTAAGTTTGGAAATATTACCTTATAGGGTTCCTTCACTCAAATAATAAATTGGACCCTTCTAGATATTACTTGTCTGTCTGTCTGTCTGTCTGTGTTTAAATGTAATCTAATCCGAAGCAGTAAGTAGTGAAAGTGAGGTGTATGATGATGGGTTGATGAAGTTAGCTAAATGTTTGACAGTTTTAATGGATTGATGCAAGTTTTGACCTTAATCTTGTTTTTATTTAAATGTAACAATTCCCACGAACGTGCCAAGAGTTAATCGTATATAGACTCGTTCCAACAAATTTTTCTTTTAAAATAGTTCCTTACTACTACGGAACCCTTAATTATTACGAACTGTGTCAAAGACGATTCGCACTTGGACGTTTCTTGAAATAAACTATATAGTAGTAACTAACTTTTTATGTAAATTGTTCCTTACCACTACGGAACCCTTGAATATTTCGAATTGTTTGAAAAACCGATTCGTACTTGGACGATTCTGGAAATATTTTGTATCAGATTGTTGGTGTCAGGAGTGTATTTAATTCAATTCCACCCACAGTTTATATGAAAAAAAAAAATTTCCGCTACTATCGAGCTAGTAAATCAACTTACTTGTAAACGTTATGAAAGCAAAATCTGCCGTTGTCTATTCAGAACACGAATCAAAGTTATTAGTTTAAAATTGTTTTTGGCAAGAATGTTTTCACTGCGTTATCTACGTTTGGAATGTTTTTTTCTTACAGTTTTATTTCAGTGTGTTAGAATTCAACGTAATTCGAAAAGTGAAACAATTATAAATCTTTAATTATTTACGTTAAGTGAAATTCGTTAAATATTTGTTCTACCGTTTTGCTAACGTGAAATTTCAATAGGGATTGTTACCCAGAAGTGTGATTATCGGCTGTTGGTCTCGCTGTAAATTCACATATAGGAAATCAAACAAAATAATGCACAAATTGAGGCGGTTTGACGCCGTAAAAAAATAAAAATTGTGATGGTGATATCCTTTGCCTACTTTTTACGATGAATATATGCTATACAACTCGCTAACGAAAATTAATGTAAGCGTTTCAAATCAGTTTCAAATCAGACGTTTTACTTCAGAACTTTAACAAGTGTAATGTTTAGAATTGAAAAAAAAAAACTTTTACTCTAAATTTACTTAAACAATTTTTTCACCATAAAATAAATACATGAGGGTGTGAAAAATAAATTGGGGACCGTTAAAATTTGGAAAAATTACAATTATGTTGAAAAAAATTCAAATTTGGCCTTGTTCTTGTTTTTGCCGAAATATGCCTAAAATTAATAAAAAATACACAAAATAAGCCGGAAAGAACAAGTTGGCAGCAGAGGTCAGGAGAGCCAAATTCCTGGGTAGTTGTATTAATTTTGAGGGAAACTACCCCGCTAACGGGCACACTTAAAACTATTTTGCACAACTTAAAATTCCTTACAACTATGACCTCCCGACTCCCGTCGGAAATCGCTTTGTCGCTACTTGAAACCACGATTTGGGCGCCACTGAAAAGCTGTGGGCTTTTCGGGAAGAGAATAGCAGAGAGAAATGATTAAAAGGATTAAAATTATAACAGACGATTTATTCAAATAGAAACTCGGGGTCGTGGGTGTGGTCAAGTAGCAATTATGCAAGTGCGACTTCCGATGGTCTTCGCAGGGTTCCGACTTATCTTAGTTTTGGCCTTCCTGAAGAATGCTGCAGTTGCTGATGTAGCCGTGCCGTCCACAACTTCGGCTGGCACGGTGTTTTCAACCCGGAGAGTAAAATATTTCCTGTAGCCCGTAGGGTGAACTGTTTCTTCAAACCCGTGGGGTGGATGATGGCTTGTTGCCCGTAGGGTGAATCTCTGGAACCCGTAGGGTGGACGTTCCTGCTTGGAACCCGAAGGGTGGACCCTGGAACGTTCCAGATGACGGGTTAGCTGGAACCCTTTTTCCCGCCTATTACTAAGACAGCCGATCCCTGTTAACCATTTCAGGACTCGGGTGCCTTACAATGTTTGCTTAGATTCTAATTTTACAGAGACATTTTTTCACACCCCTGTAACTACCCCCCTAAAACAGGGTTGACCAACAGCCGTTAATTTTCACTGTTTTAAAATCTAGATTACATTATAATTAATTTAACTCACCCAATGATGGGGTAATTGATGCTTGCAGCTAAACCACTGTTTACTTAGGGAGTATTTCGCTCCCTATAACTTATATTTTATTTCGATTAAATATATTTACTGACACACAGACGCCTTCGCGACGAGTATAATTTAATTTTACGAAAAATGGTTTCTTGAACTTCGCGCGCGGTCGTATTTATATCTTTGTACAGCGCCTCTGGCGGCAAGTCGGGTCCCTACGTCTGACGTTACTTGGTAACGTCAGTGCTGTGTAGATGAGACTAGTTGTCGGCAGATGGCGCTTTCATTTATTTTCACTAAATTTCAATTTTAATCATCTAATATTAATCAATATCTGCACCCGTTGTTTCACAACGTTACAGTACGCGGGGCATATCTTGTAATTTACATAAAACCTTTTGGTTTAATATTAAGTCCCTGCCGGCAATGTTTTGTTATTCGAATGCTACGGTAGGTTGACTTTTGTATTTTAATTACCGGTAACCGACTTTGTGCGAGTTTTTAAAAGATAAAATTTGCGTTTATGATCATTATTTTGGAATAATTCTTTTTGTTGGCTATAAACCGCAATTTTAAACGACTAAACGATGTTATTACAATGCGCGAATAAGGTAAAAATTGAGCAAATTTTATCTTTTGGCGGTATTTCCATTTATTTGTCTTTTTTTAGATGGTTAGTGCCTAAAGTAAATATTTCTTGACAGAAATATTGTTATACTGTTCAAGAACTGTTTATATTTGTCTAAAATGTCCAAATTAGATACCTTCATCTTAGGTAAGCAAGTACTGCTGTTAATTACGTCAAGTTAACTACTAAGGTTTGGTAGTTGCAGTATACAGGGCGTCCCACGACTATGCCACATGGAGGGAAAGTACCTTAAATATTGAAGATGGAACAATTTACTTCTCGAACAAGGTTCTCGGCGGCTATCTTATTATCCCGATCCAGGGACAAAAGTCTTCATTGAGATCACCGGCGATGCCAGCTTTTCATTTTTCTGAACAAAATTTCACATCAAATGTTAAAATACATGGTCTTCCTTTTATTTTTGACATAATGTGACTAAGCAAAAAATAATCCTTATGATGAAGCCTTTCGATCGGTATGATAAAGCTACGGGGTAATTATTTTTTCTCGCGTAACGGGTTCGATTCCCGGCTCAACCATGATATTATTAAAAAATCTATGAATGCAGTTTAAGTTGTTTTTTAAATTAAAATAATGTCTTCTTTCAGTAAAATGTTCCATCTTCAATATTTAAGGTACTTTCCCTCCATGTGGCATAGCCGTGGGACACCCTGTATAGTAGAATTCTTACTATGAACGTCAGTACCTCGTTCCGTTGTACATTCCTCAAAGACACTGCAAGCTAGCCTGACTTTGAGAGCATTGACTAACATCACCGTAAGTGTTCTTGTCTCAGCACTGTAGCCCAAAACCTGTAAAACGCCTTGGCTTTCATCTTCAGGCGCCGCAATATAGGCGAATAGAAAGCCCCACGTAGTTGGCTGAATTTATCTCGCATTGTTGCAATAAGTAACTAAAATTGGAGTGAGAGACGCGTTGATTGATCAACAATTTGGTTCTACTGCACAATACCACAATCGTGATCGGTTTGTGACAATCTGTCCGGTTAATTAGCTTACGTTTTGGCTACCGACCAACGTGTGACATAGACAACATACGTATGTGTGCGGGAGTAGGATTTGAAATACGGTAGGTGTACTGCTGCAATTAATATAAATATGAATTTTACACCCAGAATGTGCCACTTAGTTGACACTTGGACTTTTTTACCAACTTAGTAATGGTTGTGGAGTTTTGGAGGTATCTTGGTCCGAAGGGAATTTTTCCACTACAAAACGTAAACATTGTTCCGCAAACTTCGGTAAATAGTCCCACTTCTGTTTACCGAAGTTTGCGGAACAATGTTTATCATACAAGGCGGTACGACTCTGAACTATCATTGCATAGGTAAATACGAACGTACGACGTTGAACAAACAAGAATATCACAGATGTGTGTATCTCTATATAAGTACTCACTAAAACAGAACACGGCCTCAATTCTGCTATTTCACGGTAACGTAGTTCTCTGTAATTCTAGTGTCCCTCTAAAGAATTAAAACTTTGTAAAATATGGATAAATTTTCAAATCAAATGCCACTCAAAGTACAATTGGGTTAAACTTGCTTTAAACTCAGTTTAAGACCTAAGATTGCTTACTTTCATATAAAAACCCACTTATATAACTCAGTCCATCTGTTTACGAGCCCTACTGTACCACAGAAAGACACATACATAGTAGTCAAATTTGTAGCACTTTTTGCATTAATGGATCCTATATCAATCCTATCATTATTATGTCCCAGTTCTGTAAACTGTGTTGATTAATTCGTAGAACTTGTAGCACGTTAATCTGTGTAGCTACAATGTCTCACTGCTACGATTTCTCGTAGCAACATAAAAATGATTGCTACGCTTGATAACGCTATTTAATTTTGCGCTTTCTTTGCCCTTAACCGTTGGAGACGAAAGCGGAAAAAAATCATCATCTCGCTTGACATACACAATCACCACTTGGTACATACTAAACGAAACGTTAAGCAGGATTAGGTGAAAATTGTTAAATTATTTATTTATTTATTTAATGGTAGAGCATGAAAAAATTATATCGCAGTGGTGAGTGAAATGTGACTTTATGGGACAAAACTCTCTATTTACATTAATAGTTTTACTTCTTTTTCCTGGAACGAGTAGGAAGAAGCTTTTTATAAGTTATATTTTCCCAGAATTATTACTGGGAAAATATAACTTATAAAATGTGGGCGAACCATATTCATTTGTCCCACGTAAGATGTCTGAGTCATTTTGGTTTAAGCCACCCTTAATATATTATGCTTTAATGCCTTAAAATAACATGTTACTGGCTGCTGAAGTTTTGACTTATCGTGCCTTCTGAAGCACGTAAATGTTTAAAGGCATGAAAAATATTTATATACCTGCTTTTCAAGCCTAACCGACATTTTTTGAAGCACCTGTACACAGAGTAATTATATGGCAACCCAGAATCCTTACACTGAATGTATAATACTTACCTGCCATGTTATTTCATAGAAGTTGTTTGACGTGTGCATAAAATACTGTATAATAAATAGCAGTATGTGAAAGAGACGTTTACAAAAGACCTTTTGTTGAGTCTCCAACCAATATTTTCTTAACATTTCTATTCACCTTTTTGAGAAAGGTACTCGTCTAAAGATTGATCGCCGTGTCAAGTGAACGCGTGAAGCGCTCCACCTAAAAGTACCGAACTGAGTGAAATATTACATTATTTCTGACTAGAGGATGTCACGTGGTTTCATCCGCGTAATCCCCGTTCACGAATACGGTAATAAAATATAGTCTGTGTTAGCCGACGATAGTGTAGCTTCTTAAAAGTGAAAGAATTTTTCAAATCATACATAAAAAGCCTGCTTCAATTCAAATTCAGTCATACATAAAACACAAACAATCAAATATTTCATTGTGACTTGGAGCATACACAATATTAAAATAGTATACTTGTCGTAACTTATTTGATTATTATTCATAACCACCATACTAATTATGATGTTGATTCGGTTAGGTTCTAAAGTTTCATCATCCGAAATCTTTTCCATACCATAAATTTTACATTGTGGATGCTATACTGGAGTTTATAGTGCATACATGTGCTTTCAACTTGAGTGTTCGAATTGAGTTGATGTATTCATCTGGTAGGTACCTGCTGATTATTATCAAGATAAGCATCAACCTTTAGCGTAATATACTCTTAGCCCAGAATAAATTAAGTAATATTACTCCCTTGTTATCATCTCTGGATAAAGTTATTTAATAGAAATATTAAATGTTGTCATACATTATTTTTTTTATTTGGAACTGTACCTCGTTAGCAGAGACAAGGGTAGGATCAAAGATAAATGGAGACATAATCACAAAGTTCGCGAAATAATGATGTAAATTCATGGCATTATCTCAATTAAAAATTAATTTGCTACTTTCATTTAGCGGAAAGTACAATTTCTTTATAATTTTCAAAGAAGATAAGATAAAACTGAATAAATAGGTGAAATAGATCCTACTTTTTTAACCGACTTCAAAAATGGAGGAGGTTCTCAATTCGTACGCTATGTTTCTTTTTTTTTTGTATGTATGTTACGCGATAGCAGCGCCAATTATGGATGGATTTTGAAAATTCTTTTTTTGTTTGAAAGAGGTTACTTTTGAGGTGGTCCCATATCCAGGGTATCAGGATCTGATGCTGGGATCCAGGAGAAATCGAAGGCAACCACCGAAAATTGTAGGGACAACTAGTGCGTTTGTTAACTTTTTGATTAAGTGCTTTAATGTACTAAAATTTAATGAAGGTCTGGATTCGATCTGATGATGGAACCGAAAGACAGTCGAGGGAATTCCTTAACGATTTACAGCAGCTATCTTGTGTTACGGCTTGATTGGTTTGTGTTTATGAGAACTTTACACCTAGGTAGATATACTTTTCGGTCCACCCGTCACTTAAAATAAAAAAATAAAAATTTTAAATAAAAAAATAGAACCGACTTCATACAAATCTTTAAATATAAAATTTATCTAGCACATAGTAATATATATTTTGCTTTAACAGATTTTATTCAATATAATATTGAAGTTGGTGCCATTAATAATACCCACCTAAACCTATGGGTTTACTTGGCGCCAACTTCAATATGATATTAAATAAAATCTGATAAATCAAAATACATATTACTATGTGCTAGGTAAATTTTATATTTAAAGATTTGTATGAAGTCGGTTCTATTTTTTTATTTAAAATTTTTATTTATCTAATGTACATAATATGTCGAGTCTTAATGTAGGTATGGAGTGAAATGGACGCTTAATCGTGAATTGGATCAATCGCGCCTAAAATTTCCATATATTTATAAGTTTTTACAAAAGATATACAACACATAAGTAAACTGATGTACGTAGTCCTCCTTATATTGTTGTGGGAAGAAAAGTGGCTATACTGTACCATGCTGGCCAGATGGATTGATTCACGGTTTTCTTTTAAGATTTTCCTTTCATTGGCCTCGTCCGTTGGCGAACAGATGCGCCTCTTGCAGACTAACTTAGGCCAAAAGATTTCTGTAGAACACCATTGCACCATATTGACATTGTACGTACCTATATAATACCTGGAATAGAACAAAGCTAGATAGTTTAGGTACCCAATTGTGTGGACAGATCGACGTCAAATGAGCAAGTTCCACGAATCTGTGCTGCCAATTTCATCAGAATATGTCTATACATAACTACCATGAAGGCTGAAGATATATCAATGTTCTGCGATAATAATATATTACAATATCGAATAGAAACGGAATCAAGAACTAGCATTTTAATTTATATGTCAAAAATCTTATGTTAAAAAATAATAAGTATTCTTACATATATATAAGTATAATGTAATATTGAACATGATTTGTGTGCTCAAGGATATCAATAATCATAGTAAACATTGTTAGATCAAAAACGTCCACTTCAATCATATAAACAACCCATCTTTTGTTCGTTTCCTTATTAAGATGAGGCATCGAGTAAAGCTTACTCTTTGAAACGTTTCTAAAGGGATTCTGTCGCGTCCTACAAAGGATCAAGGCAAAGATGAGTGTATTTGTTTGATCCAAGTTAAACCAGTTAATTCTGAAAAAGGGTCATTCTTCGTACTACTCAATTTGTTGAGAGCAGTCAAGTATTTTAGATGGTTAGTGGAAATGAAAGCTAGAATAAAAATTTCAAAGTAAGACAGGTTGAACAAGGTCGGTGAAGTGGGTTCAAAACGTACTTAGGAAATGTTTTGTGGTCATACTTGATTTGGTAGGTGCTAAGGGTTTCTACAACAACAGCTTAATGAAGCAAAACCCTGATGAAACCGCTAAATCCTTTGTTGTTTAATTATTGTGTACTGTAATTTGAAAAACTAGTGTTAAATTACAATGGAAAGGACTATTTTCTTTTTATAATAAACTGCACACTTACCCTTCTTATTATATGTGAGAGTAAAGCTTGCACATGATATGCTGTTCATTAAAGACTCCGTTTTTAGGGTTTCGTAGCCAAATGGCAAAAACGAAACCCTTATAGATTCGTCATATCTGTCTGTCTGTCCGTCTGTCTGTCCGTCCGTGTGTCACAGCCACTTTTTTCCGAAACTATAAGGCCTATGCTATTAAAACTTGGTACCTAGATGTATTCTGTGAACCGCATTAAGATTCTGATATAAAACTAGAAAAAACGCAGTAAATTTTGGGGGTCCCCATACTCAAAACTGAAACTTAATTTTTTTTTTTTCATCAAACCACTACGTGTGGGGTATCTATAGATAGGTCTTCAAAAATGTTATTGAGGTTTCTAAGGTCATTTTTTTCTAAAGTGAATAGTTTGCGCAAGTGACACTTCCAAAGTGGAAAAATGTGTGTCCCCCCTAACTTCTAAACTAAGAGAATGATAAATCTAAAAAGAATATATGATGAACATTGCCATAAAAACTACCAACGAAAATTGGTTTGAACGAGATAGAGCTGGTAGTTTTTTTTTAATACGTCGTAAGCCGCAATTTTCGGTTAGAAAAATTACTACCACTGCGAACGTGTTAAAACATCAATCAAAGTTACAACGAACGACAAGAACTTTGATATTATGTTACTTGCTGCTACGAAACCCTTCATGGGCGAGTCCAACTCGCACTTGGCAGGTTTTTTTTAGTAATTACTGACCCTAGAAGGAAAACGCGCTTGGGAATACTGAGACTGTTTATGATAGGGTGACAACTAATCGAGAGGTGAAGACGGACTTGGGTTACTTGGACTCCAGAAAGGATTGATGGAGATCTTTCTAGGATCTGTGAAAGAATGCGTCTTCTGTAGTATGTGAGAATAATGTCGTTTCTTTCCGCCGATTCTGCAATATGAGACTGTATGAGTCTGTACTCCGTACATCATTTGTGCCAACAGTGGTCATGACTTGCTTGTATTTGATATAAAATGTAGAAATTCTTATTTTAGTTCATAATACACATAAGAAATCTCTGTCTTTCATCTTACTTATGTCCGATGATGCCATACATCGAGGAGATAAAAAAAACGGCACGAAATTTAAAATTCATTTCTATCTTTACCTTTGAAACAGCAACTTCACTTTTCTGCCTTCTAACACGTACTTATATTAAAGTCTATTTACATTTGTATCATTTGAGTGATTCGCTGCTATTCACAGAGCATAAATTCGTTAACGAAATGAAACGAAATAAGCCAACCAGAAGTGCCGACGGCATCGAATGATGTTTCCCTGTTTATCTGCATTTATCAGTAAATTGACGCACATATGTGTATCGTATCGTTCGTGGATGTTTTGTTGTATTTTTGCCAGAATATCAAAGATTCTTCAAAAGTGATATAGGTACACACAAATGCGTGGGTATTTTATTTTAGCATCAGTGGTTTAATGTTTAAAGTAATCACTCTTTTAAATCTTACTTTATAGTTTCAGAGATATTAGATCTAACTAGTTAAGGAATGGAACGTGGCCCAGGATTCATTTATTTTTTCTTTAAGAAATCTGCTGTTACAAGCTGTGAAATTGTTATCTAGTAGTTAAGCTTCTGACGGAGGTGGCTGTCGCAAACAAGGTTGGTCAAGCTGAGCCTTCAATTAAGTGCTACGTCGTCGGGAACATACTGAGGCTGGGACTTTGGTACTTCCCCTGTAATTTAAACGGACACTAAGCCTGTGTTAAAGGCAAGGTACTAAACAAACAGTAGCTAACTACCTAGAACACGCAATGTTTTTAAGGATAACATGGGCGAAATATTTGACAAAACTAATCTTATAATTAAACTTCCTCAGTTCCGTTCTTGAGAAGTTTTCTAAAAGCCTACAAAATATTTAATTTTATCTTGGGAACAAGTACCTGCGGGAAATGCGAACGAGACCCGAAGGCACCGGCTAGTTCGAAATAAAACTGGCCAAATGCGAGTCAAATTCGTGCGTGTAGAGTCCGTACCAAAAACGGAAAATAATTTACGTTAGTTGCTTAGGACCGAGGCCTACTCTCTTTCTACGAAAACGAAACTTCGTTAACGAACGAAAACAAAACGAAGTTTCGTGGCTGAGCATATTCTGTATCATTTGCGGATCGAAGCCCGAACTTCGGATGCATAGACACATTTCGTGAACGACAATGATAGGGGGAGGTCTGCTGATGTCTTATTCCGGTAATTACGGTTATCACTTTTATTAGAATTTAAAAACAAGTAAGTTTTAATTTAAAGTTTTACGTGTAACAAATGGTTTTATTACATTTCTTGTAAAATGTATACAGTAAATAAGAATAAAAAGGTATTATTATATATAATTGTATATTTTCAACCCTTTTGATATAGACTACTAGAGATGCAAATGTCATAACCTTACGTTAAAAATGTATTTGACGTTTGTTTCATGTCAACAATAATGTAATGAAAATTATCATTATAAGAAATCTATATCTAAAACATATAAATCGTATTTAAAAACATAAAAACCTTTGTAAGTAAACAATTCATATTACGGTGCAATTGATGTTTTTATTCTATTCAATATCGCACACACGTGAGATATATCTTGTTGAGTAACTTATTTTTAATGTGAATTTATTTTGCAGCTTTTGTACCGACTGCCCCTAGGCGGAGGGGACAATCTTCTGGCTCTGATGTGAGATGGAGATTGTTTGAGATAGAGTAGGTGCGTGCAGAGAATGACACACTTAGAAATACCGAGCTCGCTGGGATCATGAATATACTGATGCAGATTCAAGCTGCTCTGTTGGAACCGATTCAAATTATTAGGGACAAATTGGATAGGAGATAATATATAAAATGAATCAATGAAAGACAAATAGTATATAGATGTATCAGTTAATAAAAGTTTGGCAAGACAATTGTTTTCGTTTTATTTTATATAAATATACATAGCTACATATTTTCAGTATGAACTAGCACAAAAGAAAAAGCCTGAAAGCGGTAGAAAATTTAAAAAAACTACTACTTTTCTTCCAGTAGGTGTCGAGACCGCGTTGTACCCCATGGACCTGCGGTGCATGGGGTACAATGCTTGTGGACTTTTTGGTTGAGTCGACGGTGACCTAAGGGCTAGCAGTTATTTCTCCCAATGAATAGGCATCGCTTTTCAAAGGGGAATGCTCCCAGTCTTTTGGGCCTTTTTTCTAACGTGAGGGAAAATCTTTATTGGATGCTATGCCGGACTCCTACCGACAAGAAAAACCTAACGTAATGCCCAATAGCCAATAGCCTATGGTTGGGAGCCCCGGATAAGCCCTCGGAAGGATGTCCCAGGACTCCCAACAGACCTACGGTTACCACTGCGGCCTCGCCTATGGCCTAGTTCGGGTGCTATCCCGCGTCTTTGGGGGGTTTTGGGTGTGATCCCGCTTCTAAGAGGGGCGTGCATGAACCCCTAACGTCACGCTGCGGTTATGGGCGAGGGCCTAAACTCTTTCTACGAAAACGAAACTTCGTTAACGAACGAAAACAAAACGAAGTTTCGTAGCTGACCCTATTCTATATCAATTGCGGATCGGAGCACGAACTTCGGATGCATAGACACATTTCGTGAACGACAATGATAGGGAGGTCATTTGCTGATGTCTTATACCGGTAATTGCTGTATTCACTTTTATTAAAATTTAAAAACAAGTAAATTTTAATTAAAAGTTTTACATGTAACAAGCGGTGTTGGTTAGCACCATGGTCTCGAGCGAGAGAGTGTTCACGTCCAGACCCACCACGAGGACCTGGCGCTGTTGCGTAAAACATTTCTTGCAAAAAGTACGCATACAATAAGGATAAAAGGTAATATTATTATAAATTTTCAATCATTTCGATATAGACAACTAGAGACGCAAATTTCGAAATGGACACCTTGCGATAAATAATATAGCTGACGTTTATTTCATGTCAACAAAAATTGAATGATAATTAGTATAACTTAAAAATAATCCTATCGGTATAAATCAGTATCTAAAACTTATATATATATATATACATTATAAACATCACCTTTGTAAGTAAACAATTCATATTACAATGCAATTGAATATATTTTTTTCTAATAGGTATCGCCTATTCTCTGTATTAATTTTGTTTTTCACATTTTTTAAGCACAAAATGCCTAATAATGCAGGAACTGCCACTCCAGAGCAAATTGACGCACTCCTCAATTTCTTAGACGACCACAGGGATTTAGCTCGAGGGCGATTGAGGGGTGCCGAAGGAAACGCTCAAGCAAAGCGACTCTGGGACGAATTGTGCAACATGCTCAATTCCATTGGTGGTTGCACAAAAACAGTCCGACAGTGGCAAAAGGTAACTAATTATTCAAATATCCATTTTACTCAAGCCTATATTTTTTCTTATTGTTTAGTAACTTAACTTCAGAAGCAATAAAAAATATAATTATTATTTCCATAGTGGCAGAATAAATTCATGTTATTATGATTTCAGGTGTGGTTTGATAGAAAACATTTGGCCAAAAAAGCAGCTGCTCATGCTCGACGGTTGGCTTCAGCGACTGGAGGTGGGCCATCAGTAGCCCCACCTCTGTCTCAATGGCAACTGAAAGTACTGTCTATAATGGGAGATGGGTTTAGTGGCCAACAAACCACAGGTGTCGTCCAAGCTTTTGAGGTAAATTATTACTTTTTTACCAAATTTTAATAATAAATTATTGATAGATTTTAATATTTAAAGCAATTAGTATGCTAACTTTTTCATAATATTTTATTATAAAAATATATACGTAGCTCAATTGGTTAGAGCATTGCCCTGGATTAGGCAAAGGTTGCGGGTTCAAGTCCCGTCTGGGCCAAGTTGTCTTTTTTCACTTTATAATAAAATATTAATAAATTATTGAATTTATTTTGTCAATGCATACCTATTTAGTAACGATGTTGTTTTTTTTTTCAGATCAATGAGCCAATGCCGTCCACTTCCAGTCAAAATCCGTCGAGCTCCTCTCATCCTCAAATGGGTATGGCATTTGACATCCCTCAGGCAAACGAGTCCGCTGAGCGACATACGCGAGAAACTGTGACGCACAGAATCCGTAAATATTTATTATATTTTTTTTCTATACACAAATAAAAATATGAGTAGATCACGAGTGTGTGTGAGATATTTATCACACACACATGTAATATATATTATATTGTTGAGTAACTTGCTTTTAATGGGATTTTTTTTGCAGCCTCTGTACCGCCTGCCCGTAGACGGAGGGGACACTCCTCTGATGTCAGACAGAGGCTATTTGAAATAGAGGAGATGCGTGCGCAAAATGACATCGTCAGAAATGCCGAGCTGGCTGAGATACGGGCTACACTCAGCCAAATTCAAGCCGCTCTCGTAGAACTTATTCAAGTTATTAGAGACAAATAGAATATGGTAGGAGATATTATTATTTCTCCTATCATATTCTATTTGTCTCTATAATGAGATATGTATATAGAATAAAATAAAGACAAATAGTATATAAGGTTTATTTAGTTATTAAAAGTTGGTCAAGACAATTGTTTTCATTTTATTTTATCTTATTAGATAAATTAAACCTATCGGGATGTCTGTAAATTACCTGAAACAAAACAAAATTACATTAACGTACTATTAACATTGCACAACTGAAAGAATGCATTACTTTATTAAAACTGCACTTACCTATTTCTTTCTAACTGCTGGACTAATGCAGCTCTTGCTCGCCGACCTGCCTAGAGAGCTTGAGCTGAAGAAGCAGCTGAATCTAAGGGAACCTCTCGGCTTCTTTCGGCTTGGAGTTCAACTTCTGTTAACTCGTGAACAGCAATACTATCCTTTATGCACATATTATTTAACACACAACAAGCTACAATAATTTTGCTTGCTGTTTCAGGACAGTAATGCAGTTCTCGAGCTGCCAAAAGGCATCTCCAACGACCTTTTAATATACCAAATGTGCGTTCTATGGTGGAGCGTGCACGCTTTTGGAGAAAATTGTATCTTCCTTCAGGAGATTCTTCAACAGCATTGTCGATGGGTATCATCATATATTCCCTTTGAGCATAGCCCGAGTCACCTAAAATAGTAAAAGCAATGTAATGTTAGTTAAAAACAGTTACTGAGGGTACTTAGGGATTAGAGGCTCAAAACAATTTCAACAGCAAGTGTTGTACCTGTGGATCAACAATGAAGGCTCTGGCAAAAGCTCGGCCAAATCTATTATGCAAACGTGAATTCTAACATACCTAACAGATAAACTGTTTCATTCTGGAGACTCTCCATGTGGGTTCTTAAGTTACTATCCCTCCAAATATATGCATCATGAGTTGCTCCACCAAATGATGCGTCCACATTTGTTATATAGTTGTCACTGTCACATATCTAAAAACATATTGTACTTTGTAATGCAAGATATTAGAAAGGGAAGTTGAGAGATTCGTGTGACAATAATTACACCGTAATGATTTTCTGAGTACCTAGGTATTATACTTACAACCTGAGTATTGATGGAATGAAAATGTTTCCTATTGAAGTAGCGTTCTTCGCTGTAGATCGGTCTGACAATGGCTATGTGAGTGCAATCAATGCACCCAATTACACCAGGGATTCCATATTTCCCATAAAATCTAAAATACACACACAATGCATTCATGACAAAAGTACAAAAATGTACATAGAGCAGAATCACTTAAAAAGTTACACAACATACGAGTACCTCTGCTTAATCCGATAGGAACCATATCGGTTCTATTTTGTGGGAATTTTATATATTTCCTGAGTATGTGGGGTGCATTGAGGGCATTCGTGACCTCTTGCAAACAACGAGACACCGTTGGTTGTGCCATGGGTCCGTCATGGCTCTGTCCCACAGAACCTTGGTAACTACCTCGGGCATAAAAATTCAAGGCCGTTAGGATCTAAAACATAACAGAAAACAGCTAGCGAAAACATACATATTTATTTAAAAACTAGCCGACGCCCGCAGCTTCGCCCGCGTTAAGTTTGTTCCCGTGGGAACTTATTCCCAGGATAAAAAGTAGCCTATGTATTATTCCACACTATAATGTATTTCTGTACCAAATTTCAGCCAGATCCGTTCAGCGGTTTGAGCGTGAAAGCGTAACAAACATCAAGACTCACAAACTTTTGCATTTATAATATTAGTAAGATAGTAAGATAGTTAGTCAAACACTACCTTAAATGTAGGCTCTAATCCATGACTTCGAAGTTTTGGAGGTAATAGAGGAACTATTTCTTGGCACAACTCCTCAAACCGTTGTCGACTGAGTCTATAGTTAGCTATAAACTCTACATCGGGAATAATAACATAACTCATTTGATTACGCAATCTACGACGATCTCTTCTACGCTCCATTCGTTCTTCACGTAGAGCAGCCTCAATGAGTAATATTCTAGACATTTTAATTCAAATTCTAACAAAATATACAAGCAAACGATAATCAAACGGTGACACTTTTGGTTTCGTCAATTTTAGGTTAATTTTCCGAAAAATTATCTGTCAAAGTTGAATTTTCGTTCGTACGATTTGTGAATTAGAGTAGGTTTAACGTCAAACAACTTCGTTTCGTCCGCAATTTGCGGAACGAATGGAACCGTAGTGGGTTTTATACGAAACTTCGGCCCGAACTTCGTTGTTCGTTGAAACAGAATAGGTGAATTAGAGTAGGTTTAACGTCAAACAACTTCGTTTCGTCCGCAAGTTGCGGAACGTATGGAACCGTAGTAGGTTTTATACGAAACTTCGGCCCGAACTTCGTTGTTCGTTGAAACAGAATAGGCCTCGAAAGTGAAAATTCTGTTGCATTTCTTATTATAGCGGTAACAAAAATACAAAGTTTCTGAATATTTAAATATATATATACAACGTGAACTTTTGTATAGCGCAAACCTCAGACACCCCAACTAGAGTTTCGCTTCAAAATACCGTATAAAAAATATAATATTAAACTAACGAAAACTGACCAAGTTATAAGCCTTTGTTTACAATTGCACTATTTTTTCCGCGAACAGCGTAGGTGTAGGTATTATACGCAAGGCAGGTAGTCACTATTCGTGTGGTATTGATAATAACATTAACAAACCATTTTCATGAGTGGTAATTATGGTACTGTGTTTAAGACAGAAACCGGCCAAGTGCGAGTCGGACTCGCGCATGTAGGGTTCTGTACCAAAATACGGCAAAAATCACGTTTATTGTATGGGAGCCCACTTAAATGTTATTTTGATCTGTTTTTAGGGTTCTGTACCCAAAGGGTAAAAACAGGACCCTGTTCATAAGACTTCGTTATCCGTCTGTCTGTCCGTAACAAGACTCTATCGGAACCGCGATAGTTAAAGCTAGTTACAGATACTAAAATCAGATAAAAGGGGATGATTAAACGGGATTCCCATACGACACACGCGATTTTTTAGTACGGAATCGTCCGTGCGTGAGTCCGTTTCGCATTTGGCCGGTATTTATTATTATAGCGGCAACAGAAATACACTGTCTGTGAAATTTTCAACTGTCTAGCTATAATAATGGTTAGTGAGATACAGTTAGGTGACAGAGGGACAGTGGAGTCTTAGTAATAAGGTCCCATTTTTACCCTCTCCGATGGTAAGGTTCACTAGCATTAGAGTCTTAGCAAAAGGATCAAGCTGTAAAGCCTATGAACGTAGGTACCTATGTGTTCAAGGGCTGAATAAAAAAATCTTTCTTTCTAGCTGTTACCAATTGATTACGGAACCCTAGAACTGGAAGTATGTACATACTGGCATTTACGAATAGTAGTCAATACGATTACGTGACTATTCATAATGCCTGCACACACATTAATGGACAAGCGGCGTCGGAAGGAGTTCTGACGGGGTAAATGAGGATTAGTATGGCGCCAATAGGCTGCATTATCAGTATCATGTAATCCTCTACGCGTAAAAGTACACAAAACACTTACACTGTTATTTTTTCAGCCACCACTCACTAAAGTTCACCCGTTGCACTTTGTCACCTTCGGTAATTCCTTCTACCTTTCGATATTGGTATCGCAGCCCGTGTGTCGTACCTCTGGTGTTCCAAACGTCCATAGGCTAAGGTTAGCAACGATCAAGTATGCTGTAAGCTTTTCTGTCACCTTAGTAGTATAAAAAAGTATAATAAAAGACATGTTGTTACACGATCGCGTATTTTGCACAGCGACACGGGATGCGGAACGGCGACACGTATGACGTCGCGCTCGTGTTATCGGTCACTGACTGGTGGCCAGTGGCCAGCCCGGGTGGCGCGGGCGCAAGGGCGCGGCCGGGGGTGGCTGGTCGAGGGCACCGGATCGGCTGGTGGCAGATCGCTTTTAATCACGCGTAGTGATGTTATTTTATGATACATACTTATACATACTTTACGTTATTAGATTGTTCAATGCGTTATTTTTTTCGTGAAGTTTTGAAAAAATTAACATAGGTTGAAATCGGGTCCATTGGATAATGTTACTGATTCTGATCAAAGTGTTTTCAGGTTTGCGCTATACAAAATTTCATGTTGTATATATATATATATATATATATATATATATATATATTTAAATATATATATATATATATATATTGGCCCTACCAACACCTCCGGGCCCAAGTCAACCTCACGTGCAACCTCGTGCACCTGCTGAACAACGGACGAGGCTCTGACGTCGGCGGTCCATTTCAACACGGCGATGGGCTCACCACCTGTTACGTGGGACCGAATTGTACACGGTGAAATGTGGGCCGGTATAGGCCTCTGCCTACCCCTTCGGGGATAAAGGCGTGAGTATATGTATGTATGTATGTATATATATATATATATATATATAGCTATCGCCCGACATTCATATTCAGCCCCGTTTTTAACTTTCAGGTATGAACCCTAAAAAATTCTTAATAACCCAAAATATTTATTGACAGCAAAAATAAGAATATCGTAGCTATCTTCATACATTTTTAATAGAAAGTTGTTCTAAAGGGAAAATCTTGTCTAATTTAAAACATAACCTCCCAAGGGATACCATCAACGTTTTTCAATTTGTAAGCCCAATTACCTATTTAAGTAACAAATTCCTGTCGAATCCACGTTGATTTTTTAAATAACAGCTGTGTTAGTCCACACATTTTTTTGAAAATTTCTTTCAGAGAAAAGGTAATATCGTTTTGCTTTGAAACCAGAGTTCAAAGAATTTAAGGAGTAAATAACTGCCAATGATGGGGTTTCAGATTAAAGTTCTGTTTGACACAAAACTTTGCGTGAATGTTTGTTATTGGGTTTGGATTATTTATATGTTACTAGCTGACCCGCGCAACTTCGTTTGCGTAATAAATAAAGAACCGCTCGATCGATTTTGTGCAAACTATACATAAACCATCTACTAAATAGTCAGAACAAAGCCTAAACATTTGGTTTGGATAGATGAGCCCGTTGCGTCTGACCCGCTGTGAGTGTGCGACTTTGTATTCAACATTATGGAACTTTTGTATTAAAAATCTTAAAATTCATGGTCTTCCTTTTATTTCTGAGACTATGTACTTGATACTTGACTTTTGTATTTTAATTAGCGGTAGCCGACTTTGTGCGAAACGTTAAAAGGTAAAATTTGCGTTTATCGTCATTATTTCGGAATAATTCCTTTTGTTGGCTAAAACCGCAATTATATACCACTAAACGATGTTAATACAATGCGCGAATAAAGTAAAATTAAGCAAATTTTATCTTTCGGCGGTATTTTCATTTATTTGTCTTTTTTTAGAGGTTTAGTGCCTAAAGTCAATATTTCTTGACAGAAATATTATTACTGTTCAAGAACTGTTTATATTTGTCCAAAATGACCAAATTCGATACCTTTATCTACATCGTATTTTCGGTTATAAATAAAACTTACTAGATAGGTAAGCTAGTAATGCAGTTAATTACGTCAAGTAAACTACTAAGGTTTGGTAGGTGCAGTATATAGTAGAATACTTACTATGAACATCAGTACCTCGTTCCGTTGTATATTCCTCAAAGACACTGCAAGCTAGCCTGACTTTGAGAGCATAGACCAGCCCCACCATAAGTGTTCTTGTCTCAGCACTGTTGCCCAATACCTGTAGAACGTCCTAGTTATAGGCTTTCATCTTCAGGCGCCGCGATATAGGCGAATAGAAAACTCTACGTAGTTGGCTGAATTTATCTCGCATTGTTGCAATAAGTAACTAAAATTGGAGTGAGAGACGCGTTGATTGATCAACAATTTGGTTCCACTGCACAATACCGCAATCGTGATTGGTGAGTGATAATCTGTACCTACGGTTAATTAGCTTACTTTTTGGCTGCCGACCAACGTGTGACATAGACAACGTATGTGTGCGGGAGTAGGATTTGAATTACGGTAGGTTTACTGCTGCTATGAGTGTTGTATAATTATATAAGTATCAGTTTTTCACCCAGAATGTGCCACTTAGTTGACACTTGGACTTATTTATCAACTCAGTAATGGTTGTGGAATTTCGGTGGTCTGTAGGTCCGATGTGTATTTTTCCACTACAAAACGTAAAAAAAGTTGTCTGTTAACCGAAGTTTGCGGAACAATGTTGGTCATACAAGGCGGTACGACTCTGAACTATCATTGCATAAGTAAATACGAACGTACGACGATGAACAAACTAGAATATCACAGATGTGTGTTTTTTTTTTTCTTTTTTTTTTATACCACTAAGGTGGCAGACAAGCATACGGCCCACACAGAAGGACTGGTGGTCACCGCAGCCTATGAACGTTTGCAACACCAGAGGCGCCACACTCGCGCTGTCGACCCTGTAAAAATCTTCTTAGACCCCTTTTGAAGAACCCCATACTGTAGGCGTTTGGGAAAACCGAGGCAGGAAGATCATTCCACAACCTAAGCGTTCGCGGGAGAAAACCCCTATCGGATCTAACCGTGCTCGAACGCTCTGGACGTAGGGTGTGAGGATGAAATCCCTGTCTATGGCGAGCGGTGCGATGATAGAACGTAGCCGTGGGCATCATGTCAAACAATTCCTCAGAGCACATACCATTGTACAGGCGGTAGAACACGCATAAGGAGGCAAAGTCTCTCCTGTCGCGAAGAGGTTCAACACCACCTGTCAGTATAGGATCGTTGATAACTCTCACAGCTCGCCTCTGCACCGAGTCAAATGGACGAAGCTGATATTCAGGTGCCCCCGCCCAGAGGTGACAGCAGTACTCCATGTGTGGCCGCACTTGCGACTTATAGAGAAGCGGTGTTTGCGCCGCAGTAAAGTACCGCCGCGCCCTGTTGAGCACACCGAGCTTCTTGGACGCCACCTTGGCCTTGTCCTCCAAATGACTGCGGAACTGAACGTCACTGGAGATGTCAACACCAAGGATCCCTATACTTTTAGAGATGGAAAGAGATGTGCCCTGGAATTGTGGCGCTACAGTGATTGGGGCTTTCTTAGCGGTGAAGAAACACGCCTGTGTCTTCGAAGGGTTGAACTGGACAAGGTTTTGTCTACCCCAATCGGACACTCTAGTAAGAGTAGCCTCGATTTCAGACACAAGCTGTTCACGACTTTCTTCCACTGCGTCCCGAGAGATACCGGGGCGGCCTGTGTAACAAGTGTCCCCCGTACTGTCGTCTGCATAACAATGAATGCCGTCAATAGACAACATGTCATTGATATGCAGCAGAAACAGAGTAGGGGACAACACTGACCCTTGCGGTACTCCAGCGTTAATGGCCATGCAGTCAGAACAGCTGCCGTCGACAACAGCCCTGATGCTTCTACCGGCCAAAAAGCTGGACACCCATCCGCATAATCTCTCGGTCAGTCCGTAGGAGGGCAATTTTTTAAGAAGACCACGGTGCCAGACCCGGTCAAAGGCTTTAGAAATCACTGCTAGAGCCTCGCCCTTACTCTCGATAGCCGTCGCCCATCGGTGTGTGAGGCACACGAGAAGATCGCCCGTCGAGCGACCGTGTCGGAAACCGTACTGCCGGTCACTGAGCAGGTCGTTTTCCTCAAGGTTTTTTTTTTTTTTTTTTTGTTGACGCGGGGAACGCATTTACGCGCCTTCATCCCAGCTGCGGGGGCAGCTAGGATGGTGTGTGGGACTCCCGGCCCGGTCCGGAGTGGACCGTCCTACCCACTAAACCCCGCGGTGTTCCTCCTCACCCTTTAGCCGGGCCGAGGGATTTCAAAAGATTATTCACGTCGACCCGGCTAGGGGCACCCCGTGAATTTGGGGCTCTCCTCGGGGGAGCCAGATGGGCGGCTCCCCAAAGCTCCCTAAGGAGCTGAAGATCATCACGCCTGCACCGCTCTCGAGCGCCCCTCTGTAATAGAGGAGACAGAGAGCGGCTGGCGCAGGCGTGCGCTAATGGGCACCCCCGGAACACGGGAAAGGTGCCCACCGCCATGTGACCGTTGGTGGGCGGGCTCCCCCGACCTTACGCCCACGGTCAAGAAACAATCGGGGGCGCGCAGTGACTTCTTACCGCGGCGCCCCCGAACTGCACGGCAGAGCGGGAGCATTATCACAGTGCACCTCCCGCTTTGCCGCCATCGCGACTCAGCACGCCTGACTGCCGACCATGACCAGCAGTGACAGGCCGCTCCGTACAGCAACTGTACGGAGCGGCCGCACGGACGGAACGGCCGCACGGGCGGAACGGCCGCACAGACGGAACCAGCCCACCGCACTGGCAGCCCGCACACACGCAGCAGCCGGTCAAACACTGCCGCGCTACGTAACTACCGCACAGGTGGACTGCCGTACAGGCGAAATCAGCCGCACAGGCGGAACAGCCGTACATGCGGCCGCTGCCGCACAGCAAACTTGCTCCAACCGGCCGCAGCCGGGAGCAAACCTCACTATCGTTGCGACGCTTCCACCGGGTATCCGGGAGCTGTCGCAACCCCGCGGACCTTGAAGGCCCGCCATACCACGACCCCCTCGTGCAATGGGGTCAACTCCGTCAAACGACGGCCGAAAAACGGTCCAAATGCTTCCACCGGCCAGAAAGCCGGGAGCACTGGGGCGTCCGCCAAGGTGTGTTGCGGTGCAGAGACGCCGCAACACCGTAGGCCTAGCAGGCCCACCCAACTGCGACCCCCTCGCCATGGGGTCAGCTTGCCGGGATATCGGTACATCGACTAATGGGGGCAGCACGCCGCACCCATTAGCCGATGTTCCAGGGTGCACCGTCTTAGTCCAGTTGCCCCGGGCATATAGCCTAACGGGATAGAAAACCGGACCAAGCTCACTAGGAGGTTTCCCGACCTAGCACCCCCGTTTTCCTCAAGGTACCTCAGGAGCTGTGTATTAATTACACGCTCCATCACCTTAGACAATAAGGAGGTGACGGCTATAGGCCTGTAATTGGCCGGGTCGGTCCTATCACCCTTCTTGGGCACAGGATGCACATACGCGATCTTCCACGACGCCAGGACTTGTCGCATGGAATATGAAAGCGTGAAAAGACGTGTAAGTACCGGACACAACTCTGGACCACACTGCTTAAGTACCACCGCGGGTATACCGTCCGGCCCACTCGACTTATGAACGTCCAGAGAACGAAGCTCCCGTCGGACGTCCCGCTGCGTAAATTTAACTTCCGGCATGGAAGTTCCACACCACGGAACGTCCGGCGGCACAGCACCCCCGTCGCTCATGGTCGAGTTAGAGGCAAATAGAAAGCCCGGAAGGTCGGCCTTCTCCCTGGCACTCTGGGCCAGACTACCGTCGGGTTTAAGCAAAGGTGGTAAACCTGACTGACAGAAGTTTCCCTCGGCAGCTTTGGCAAGGGACCAGAATTCACGACTCCCTGAAGGGTACCCTGCTAGCCGCTCACCAATTCTGCCGACGAAGTCGAATTTAGCCCTGACAATTGCTCTTTTGCTGGCCCTCGAGGCGGCATTTAATTTGCGTTTCACCTCAGAGATGTTAGGATCTGAATTTGCACGAGCTGTGGTCCAGGCTCTGTAGGCAGATTCTTTCAGCATCAAAGCTTCTCTGCAGAGCCGATTAAACCACGGTCGCTTTTTTGCTCCTACAGGGATCCAGCGGTTGGGAATATAGCACTCTATGCCCTCCAAGATCCCCTCAGCGACTGCTGCAGCGCAGGAATCCAGATCGTCTGAGGCAAAACAAAGCCGCCTCCACGGGTACGACGCGAAGAACTCCCGCAGTCCATCCCAGTCTGCTGACTTATAGTGCCACACATGTCGCCACTCCTTGGGCCGAGGTGGTTCAGGCCTTGCGAGAGGCACATGCACCCGAATGATACAGTGGTCCGACGAACCGAGCGGAGCATCCACTGAGACGGTGTATCCATCCGGACGCGTTGTCAGCAGGAGGTCCAGCAATGCGCTGTGCTCGTTCACCTTGTCTGGTATCCTCGTATGGGATTTAACCAGTTGGGAGAACCCATAGGTCAGGGCAAATTCGTGTGCAGCTTTCCCCGCAAAGTTGGTTATCCGAGAGCCCAACCAGTCAACATGATGACCGTTGAAATCCCCCAGAATCACCATCTCCGCAGAGGGATACTGCTCAATCACCTTGTCAGTCGATTTTTGCAGGTGGTCAAAAAGGCGAACTGTGTCCGTGTTACCGCTGTGAGACCTGTACACGCACGCGTAGATCCGAGTGTGGCCCCCGTGATCCACGCGCGCCCATAACGTAGACAGGTCCCTGTCTTCAAGGCTTGTAAGACGGCGATAGCAGACATCATCACGGACGTACATACATACCCCGGCTTTCGGCTTGAAGTTGTACTCAAGCTTATAGCCAGGGTACATTAAGTAAGATGTATCGCCCGGGCATGAGATCTGCGTCTCCGTCAAGAAAAAAAGGGTCGGCTTCGCAGTTTCGAGATGGTGGTGGACTACGTTGAGGTTCTTGTGCATACCTCTGATGTTGCAAAAGCCCATGTAAAGTGTGGACGACGATGCCGCTGTGTACACTGTTTCTCTTTTTTTCCTTTTAGCCATGCTGTTTATAAAAAAAGGGGGGGGTTAGAAAAGTGAAGGGGTGCCTGTGTGCCGGTGACGCAAGAGACTAAGCGAGACTCTAACTAACCAAAGGCAGACAGAGGTAGTGCGGTAGATTAGAACGGCGTACGGAAGGGCCCCCGGTCCCCCCCCCGATGCAGTGGCCGCGTCCACTCCGGTATCCTCCTCCGGCACGACCACAGCACCAGGGACTTTACACAGGCTGCTGGTTCAGCCTCCTGGGGCGGAGATTATGTAATCCCCAGGTTCGGGTTCCGTACAGCCTGCCCGCGGTCAGCGGTCAACCGTTTCACCGGGTCTCCCTGACCGCCGTACCAATATTCCGCGCCTCCGTCTGCCAATGGAGACAGATTAAGCCTCTGGTCTCACCGTCACCGGCACAGAGTCACCCCAATGAGCTCTGGATCCCTGCTAACCGACGGAGAACATAACCCAACCGGAGTCAGGTTACTATTACCGCGGTCTTCTGCAGGGCGGAGGTACTGCCCCAGGCGGGCTGCTCACCGAACGGAGCACCGTTATGCCCTTCCTCCTAATGTGGGCTTTTTCGTTAATCTCTAAGATATTGAATCTTAGGGATCTGATTGAAGAAGCCACTACTGTACCCTCAGGGTGTAACGTTAGGTCCATGAGAAGTAACGCATGACCCCTAAACCCCGAGGGAAAAAATGTACTCTATATAAGTACTCACTAAAACAGAACAAGGTCTCAATTCTGCTATTTCATCGTAACGTAGTTCTCGGTAATTCTAGTGTCCCTCTAAAGAATTAAATTTACTTAGAGAAATATGGATAAAGGAGATCATTCATTTTGGACCAAAAACTGAAAGTGCCAGCCAGAAAATAAAAAAGTTATATTGGGATAGAACACTCAATTTCCAAAAGATAATACTACTACAATAACTCTGTGCGCACTATGGTTTTTAGGGTTTCGTAGCCAAATGGCAAAAACGGAACCCTTATAGATTCATCATGTCTGTCTGTCTGTCTGTCTGTCTGTCCGTCCGTGTGTCACAGCCAATTTTCTCCGAAACTATAAGGCCTATGCTCTTGAAACTTGGTAAATAGATGTATTCAATGAACTGCATTAAGATTCTTTTATAAAACTAGAAAAAAAGCAGTAACTTTTGGGGCTTCCCATACTAAGAACTGAAACTTAATTTTATTTTTTTCATCAAACCCAAACTCCTTAGGTCTTCCAAAATGCTATTGAGATTTCAAACATCATTTTTTTTCTAAAGTGAATAGTTTGCGAAAGAGACACTTCCAAAGTGGAAAAATGTGTGCCCCCCCCCCCTCACTTCTAAACTAAGAGAATGATAAATCTAAAAAATATATATGATGTACATTGCCATAAAAACTACCAACGAAAATTGGTTTGAACGAGATACAGCCGGTAGTTTTTTTTTTAATACGTCATAAACCGCAATTATCGGTTAGAAAAATCACTACCACTGCGAACGTGTTTAAACATCAATCAAAGTTACAATGAACCATAAGAACTTTCATATTATGTTACTTGCTGCTACGAAACCCTTCATGGGCGAGACCAACTCGCACTTGGCCGGTTTTTTTGTAACATGCTTTTAAAATTCGTGAAAAACGTTATTTCGATGGTGTCATTCTAGGGGTGCTAGATAGGACAACCTCCTCGTGGTGCACCCTGGTAACGTAAACGACGACGTGCGCTTCGTGGAAGGCGCTGTCGTCGCCCATGGCAATTGTTCACTAAGGAGGGGGCCTGTATGGCCGTTTTAGGGTTCTCCGCATGCGCCCTGTTAAGCAGAGTGTACTTATCGGAGAGTGACGAGTTCTTTGCACTGAGCAAAGTACACGGTCTCAAAGAAACCATCGGTTGGCCGATCCGTAACCCCGTCTGGCAACAGACGGGCCTGATGGCTTTTCGGAGCTGTGAGGAAGAAAACCTCTATAAAAAATCACCGTGAATCTCACGCTCTGACGCCCAGGCGTCAGAGCGTGAGATTCAGGGTGATTGCCAGCAATGGGATGCATCGCTGGGGGGATTCAGTGCCTAGGGCGTCACTCCCACCTTTCCTCCCTTCCTATCCTCACATTTCTACCCAAGAAGGTACCCGGACGCCGCCGTCCGGGGAATCCCTTGCCGTGGCTGGTCGTCGAATAGATACCCATTCGGTGACCAGTCATGACGACCCCCGCCCGTTTCAACCCGGGTGGTATTTGGGAGGGGTCACCACCGCTCGACAGGCCCTAGGCAGGTGACTAAAACCCCACCTAGAAAAGCGATCGGCTGGCTCGGAGATAGAGTCGACCGTGGACATGGGTACCGAGATGGTGGTAGGTCGAGCGGATCAGGGAAAGGCTTGTTCCGCCGGCCTGGGACAGAGTCCTCGAGCGACGAGGACTTGCCTAAAAAAGCAGTCGCTAGGTCGGCTATCCGACCTCTACAGATCCGTAGGGATGGTTCTAGAGCCGCCGGTAATTGCGGCCCCGCTGCCCAGAGGGAAGGTCACGGAGGTGCCGGCAGCCAAGGAGATAATGGCGGCTCTTGCCCGCATTTCTGGCGCCCCGTAGCAGGCGCCAAAAATGTAGCAGGTAAGAAAAGGGTAGTGGCAGAAGCCGTCACAGGTGCCACCAAGAAATTGGAGGAACTCCTCGATAGGAGCGTCTCCAACGAGGTGGGGAAATCCAGCCTGGAGGTGGAGTTTGCCGACTCGCGCAATCAACAACATCTGATGCGGGAGGACATGCCCAGTGGACCGGGAGGCTCAGGGTGTGAAAACCCCCGCTTCCCAAAAGGCCCCTGCTCGTGCACCTCCTATGGTGACACCGATCATGGTTCAGCTGCTGGAGGCCATAGAGCGACGCCTCGGCGTCCTCGAGGACCGGGCATATCGTCCAGTGCTGGCGGCACCCATCATCACGTCGTACGCGACGACGACTGCACCCGGTGGGGTTACTAGCGGTCCTAGCAGAAGGCCTCCACCCCCTCTGCCCCGACCGCTACTAAGAAGGCGGCAAACGGGGGGGAATGGCCACCCCGCCTTCCTGCTCCCACTGTATCCCGTAATCCCTCCAGAAAGAGGGTCTGGGGGGTGGTGGGAGCAAAGAATAAGGCTTCTAAGGCCACCAAAAAGGCTGCAAGGCGGCAAAAGCCGCCGCTAAAGCGGTAAAGGTCACCGCATCGAAGGCGAAGGCGCCGAAGAGGATCCGCGCTCCACGTTCAACTGCAGTCGTCCTTGCAGTGACGACAGAAGGCATGGCCTGAGGTAGGGGAAGGCCTCGATGGCCCTAAAGGCCCTCGATATAGGGGGAGGGCTCCGGTGCAAAGTAACGCGCACTGGAGCTTGCCTCGTCGAGGACTCTGGCGCCACCAGCGGCCCCAAGGCTGATGCCCTAGCGGCTAAGCTAAGGGAGTTGCCGGACGCGGGAGACGTCCGCGTCACCAGACCCAACAAATGCGCCGGTCTGCGCAGTACGGGTTTGGATGACGCGGCCACGACGGAGGAGATAATTTCCACCGTCGTCGTGGAAGCGAGCGGCTGCCCTCGAGACTAGATAAGGTCAAACACTATTCGCTTTTGCCCTACTGGTCAAGGGTCGGCAGTCGTGAGCTGCCCCGTCGCGGTGGCTCAAAAAGTCGCGGACGGGCGGAGCCTCCTTATTGGGGGCTTCCTGAAAGCTCAGGTGCATCTTCTGAGCCCCGCGAAGCCAGATGCTTTAGGCGCCTGGTCGTGGGGCATGTGGTGGTGCAGTGCACAGCGGAAGTCACCGTGGGAGACCGGTGCTTCTGCTGTATTCCACCCGGTCACAAGGCCCTTGCCTGTGACGCTCCGCTAGCCCTGGTGTTCGGGACCTTCTGTACCAGAGCTTCAGGCAGTGGTCCATTAATGTGGTCGTTGTCGCCGAGCCGTACTGGGTTCACCATTAGTGAAATGACAATTATTTCTTATTACAAAATAGAATAACCTAAAAACAAATTACTTTTCAAGTGATGAAGTGTACCAAATTTTCTCGCATTTTAAAAGCATGTAACAACAAAACCATAGCGCGCACAGGTTTATCGTAATAGTATTTCTTGCTAGAAATTGTGTGTTCTATGCGAATATTATGGGTATATTTTTTATTTCTGGCCGGGACTTTCAGAATTGGCCCAAAAATGTATGAAACGTGAATGATCTCCTAAATCAAATGTCACTCAAAGAACAATTCGGTTAAACTTGCTTTAAACTCATTGTAAGACCTCAGATTGCTTACTTTCAAATAAAAAACCACTTATATAACTCAGTCCACCTGTTTACGAGCTCTACTGTACCACAGAAAGATACATACATAGTAGTCAAATTTGTAGCACTTTTTGCATTAATGGATCCTATATCAATCCTATCATTATTATGTCCCAGTTCTGTAAACTATTACTTTGTTGGTTAATTCGTAGAACTTGTAGCACGTTAATCTGTGTAGCTACAATGTCTCACTGCTACGATTTCTCGTAGCAACATTAAAATGATTGCTACGCTTGATAACGCTATTTAATATTGCGCTTCTTTGCCCTTAACCGTTGGAGACGAAAGCGGAAAAAATTCATCATCTCGCTTGACATACACAATCACCACTTGGTACATACTAAATGAAACGAGAAGCAGGATTATGTGGAAAATGTTTTGTGTGATACATAATGATAGAGCATGAAAAAATTATATCGCAGCGGTGAGTGAAATGTGACTTTATGGGACAAACCTCTTTATTAACATTAATAGTTTTACTTCTTTTTCCTGGAAGGAGTAGGAAGAAGCTTAATAATACTGGGAAAATATAACTTATAAAATGTGGGCGAACCATATTCATTTGTCCCACGTAAGATGTCTGAGTCATTTTGGTTTAAGCCACCCTTAATATATGCTTTAATGCCTTAAAATAACATGTTACTGGCTGCTGAAGTTTTGACTTATCGTGCCTTCTGAAGCACGTAAATGTTTAAAGGCATGAAAAATATTTATATACCTGCTTTTCAAGCCTAGCCGACATTTTTTGAAGCACCTGTACACTGAGTAATTATATGGCAACCCAGAATCCTTACACTGAATGTATAATACTTACCTGCCATGTTATTTCATAGAAGTTGTTTGACGTGTGCATAAAATACTGTATAATAAATAGCAGTTTGTGAAAGAGACGTTTACAAAAGACCTTTTGTTGAGTTTCCAACCAATATTTTCTTAACATTTCTATTCACCTTTTTGAGAAAGGTACTCGTCTAAAGATTGATCGCCGTGTCAAGTGAACGCGTGAAGCGCTTCACCTACGAGTACCGAACTGAGTAAAATATTACATTTTTTGTGACTAGGGGATGTCTCGGGGTTCACTTGCGTAATTCCCGTGGGAATACGGGAATAAAATATAGTCTGTGTCAGTTGACAATAGTGTAGCTTCTCAAGAGTGAAAGAAGTTTTCAAATCCGTTCAGTAATTCGGAGCTTATTCAAACATAAAAAAACAAACTATCAAATTTTTCCTTGTGACTTGGAGCAGACACATACATAATATTAAAATAGTATACTTGTTATAACTAATTTCATTTATTATTCATAACCACCATACTAATTAAGATGTTGATTTGTTCCTTAAAAATTCCGTTAGGTTCAAAAGTTTCATCATCCGAAATCTTTTCCATACCATAAATTTTACAATGTGGATGCTACACTAGAGTTAGTGCTTTCAACTTCAGTGTTCGAATTTAGTTGATTGTTATCATCCCTGGATAAAGTTATTTAATAGAAATATTAAATGTTGTCGTATATTATTTCTTTTTATTTAGAACTGTACCTCGTTAGCAGAGACAAGGGTAGGATCAAAGATAAATGGGGACATAATCACAAAGGTCGGCGAAATAATGATGTAGATTCATGGCATTATCTTAATTAAAAACTAATTTGCTACATTCATTTAGCGGAAAGTACAACTTCTTTGTAATTTTCAAAGAAGATAAGATAAAACTGAATAAATAGGTGAAATAGATCCTACTTTTTTATCTAATGTATATAATTATGTCGATTCTTAATATAGGTATGGAGTGAAATGAACAAATCGCGAATTAGATTAATTGCGCCTAATAAGTCCATATATTTATAACTTTTCACAAAAGATATACACAACACATGAGTATGCTGATGCACGTAGTTCTGATTTTTATTGCTGTGGGACGATAATTGGCTTTACTGTACCATGGTCGCCAAACGGATTGATACACGGATTTCTTTTAAGATTTTCCATTCATTAGCCTCGTTCGTTGGTGAGCAGATGCGCCTCTTGCAGACTGATTTAGGCCCAAAGATTTCTGTAGGACACCATTGCATCATATTGATATTGTATGTTCATAATACCTGGAATATGAAAAAGCTAGGTAGTTTAGGTACCCAATTGTGTGGACGTATCGACCTTAAATGGGCATGTTCCACGATTCTGTGCTGCCAATTTCATCAGAATATGTCTATACATAACTACCATGAAGGCTAAAGATATATCAATGCAATGCTATAATAATATATTACAATATCGAATAGAAACGGAATCAAGAACACGCATTTTTATTTATTTGTAATAAACTTATTATAAAAAATAATGTAATATTGAACATGATTTGTGTGCTCAAGGATATCAATAATCATAGTAAACAAAGTTACATCAAAAACGTCCACTTCAATCATAGAAACAACACATCTTTTGTTCGTTTCCTTATTAAGAGGAGGCATCGATTAAAGCTTACTCTTTGAAACGTTTCTAAAGGGATTCTGTCGCGTCCTACAAAGGATCAAGGCAAAGATGAGTGTATTTGTTTAATCCAAGTTAATCGAGTTAATTCTGAAAAAGGGTCAACCTTACTACTACTCAATTTGTTGAGAGCAGTCAAGTATTTTAGATGGTTAGTGGAAATGAAAGCTAGAATAAAAATTTCAAAGTAAGACAGGTTGAACAAGGTCGGTGAAGTGGGTTCAAAACGTACTTAGGAAATGTTTTGTGGTCATACTTGATTTGGTAGGTGCTAAGGGTTTCTACAACAACAGCTTAATGAAGCAAAACCCTGATGAAACCGCTAAATCCTTTGTTGTTTAATTATTGTGTACTGTAATTTGAAAAACTAGTGTTAAATTACAATGGAAAGGACTGTTTTCTTTTTATAATAAACTGCACACTTACCCTTCTTATTATATGTAAGAGTAAAGCTTGCACATGATATGCTGTTCATTAAAGACTCCGTTTTTTAGTAATTACTGACCCTAGAAGGAAAACGCGCTTGGGAATACTGAGACTGTTTATGATAGGGTGACAACTAATCGAGAGGTGAAGACGGAGTTGGGTTACTTGGACTCCAGAAAGGATTGATGGAGATCTTTCTAGGATCTCTGAAAGAATGCGTCTTCTGTAGTATGTGAGAATAATGTCGTTTCTTTCCGCCGATTCTGCAATATGAGACTGTATGAGTCTGTACTCCGTACATCATTTGTGCCAACAGTGGTCATGACTAGCTTGTATTTGGTATAAAATGTAGAAATTCTTATTTTAGTTCATAATACACATAAGAAATCTTCGTCTTTCATCTTACTTATGTCCGATGATACCATTCATCGAGGAGATAAAAAAACCGCACGAAAGAACAATGGCAGTTTCCCATACTAGCAATTGTCTGACATAAAAGATGAGCGCACATGAGTGAAAAATATGTCAAACGTTTCAGTTTTGCTAGTAGATTCCATAAATGAATTCATTTTCCATCGAGAAAGCCGGAAAATAAAGATATTGTATCGTTAGGTTATGTTGTCATACTTAGTCCCGCCATACCTACTTACCTATACATATAAATATTCAAACACTATGGTGACTACAGACTACAGTATTGTAACCGACTGGAGTGTTTCTCGATGGTCATACTGATATGTCAGAACTATTATTTTATTGGATGTATACCTACACGTTTTGACTAACTCTAATAAAAAATCTAGTACTTACCTATATAAAATAGTACGTGCAGTAGGTAAACAAGTTGCTACAGATCTAACTGTTGTTAGAAACTTTTAGTAGGTACATATACAGGAGTAGGGTATAGATTTGTTGCCAATATGATTGAGAGTCATGTCATGAAAGAAAAATAAAACCAGTATTTTTTTATTTCTTTTACTTCACTTGTATAACATTTCAAATCGGCGCAATATGTTCACACATATAATGCAATTAACACAAACAATGAGCGTAGGCCTCGATTGTCTCCCACGATCTTCCATTATCGATGAACAACAAATCCAATTCACAAATAAACAGTCCAGTAGGGAATAGCACAAGGTCACTCAAAAGCTATATCAAGAGTCCTTTGGGCACGCACTAGTCACACGAGGAAATAATCAGAGTCCATAAAACAGTCCAGGGTCAGTTATTATTAAAGAAAATCAGAAAAAGCATACAAAACAACACTTTCGACAAAAAGCGCGGAGTATTCTGTAATCTGTCATGTCAAACTGACAAGGTACGAACGCACGGTTTGATTGGCTAGCTCACACGCCTCATGGCTGTGAATAATCGTTGAAAATCTTTTAAAATGTAGATTTAACGCCGGCTTTTATTTGAATATTTAGATGCTAGTAAAATCACAAAATAAACAATTAATTACTTTGGCGTAACTCATTTTTATGGGCGTTTTTAAATTATCAGACAATTTTCTGCCATTGTTCTTTGCGCGTGAAATAATTTACGTTAGAAATTCTGTTGTATTTCTTATTATAGCGGCAACAAAAATACAAGGTTTCTGAATATTTCAATTATCTATAGCTATCGCCCGACATTCATATACAGCCCCGTTTTTAACTTATAGGTATCAACCCTAAAAAATTCTTAATAACCCAAAATATTTATTTACAGCAAAAATAATAATTTCATAGCTCTTAAGGGAAAATCTTGTCTAATTTAAAACGTAACCTCCCAAGGGATACCATCAACGTTTTTCAATTTATAAGCCCAATTACCTATTTATGTAAGAAATTCCTGTCGAATCCCCGTTGAATTTTTAAATAACAGCCTTGTACTCAACACATTATTTTGAAATTTCTCTCAGAGAAAAGATAATATCGTTTTGCTTCGAAACCAAAGTTCAAAGAATTTAAGGAGTAAATAACTGCCAATGATGGGGTTTCGGATTGAAATTATGTTTGACACAAGACCTTGTGTGAATGTTTGTTATTAAGTTTGGATTATTTATATGTTATGTGTGTATTAAGAAATAAATAGCTGAAAAATGACACTTGTACTGTTTCACAATATTTAAATACTGTGGAACAGTAGAAGTGTCGTTTCTTTTTTGTTCAATATGTGAAGCAAGTTCCACCAAGTGCCATCAATCAACAGTATGAATAAATAAATAGTTATCAATTGCACTAAAATAGTAGATTGTATAACAAGGGGGCAAAATAGTATTTTTACGGCGAGGGCGCTACTTTGAATTACGACCGAAGCGAAGGATTCTAGAATAGAATCCCGAGCATAGCGAGGGATTCTAAGTAGAATCCTGAGCGTAGTGAGGGATTCAAAGTACACAGCCCGAGGGAAAAATAATTTGCCCTCGAGTAATATACTCTACTTTTCATTCCCTTTCTATGAGAAAAAATAAGTTTTGTTTGTACGACGTAGTTACCTTCTATAGTTATTGTTCCAGGAGTTCATGGATTGTCACTCTCATAACTTGACGTAGAACTTATTATATTTGCAGAATACAAAAAAAGATGTTTACTGATTACAAGAACTTTAATAATGACGAACACGAACAGATAAATGGCGCTCTTTAGTTTTTTTTAGCTAGCTCAGGACACCTCGCTATGAAGCCAACACTTACCATCCAGTAATTCATACAATTTGCGTTCGATTTCTATGAAATTTTCAAGTGTCAAATTCAAATCACTTTGCCGCCCGCTAAAAAGCTTTTAACAGAAAAGACCTATTTTGCGCCCCGTTATCGTGGTGCAAAATAATACTTTTCGAATAGAAGGAATGAAAAATTTGTTTCACTATAATCCATTTCTTCCCTGAACACCAAAAACCCTTTCTTCACTAAAATCTATCCTGAATTTTCAAAGGACTTTCATGTCCACTTGAAACCGCCAGTACAAGAACTGGTAACGAATTTATAAGTGTTGGTACACTTGGCAACCAACATTAGGCTCGGTATAATAAAATAAATATCCCAGATTGCGTTCCATTTAAGACAATTGCCATGGCTGTTTGCCTAAAATTATATTTACGCGGCTTATAATGTTCTGCAAGTGATTTACATTATAAGCACAATGAATGTTATCTATACATATAAGATTCCTTGCCCTGAATGACTAATAGATATCAGTCAAAGGATGTTTGGACGGCCATAGAAATAATTGAGAAAAGCAATTAGTTTGCAAAATAAATCAAAATTCTAATGTGGAATTTTTTTCGATCTTGAATAGGACACAAACCTGCGCCTTCTTCACATGCCAGACGCTTAATCAACTAGCCATCAAGAACTAATTCGCAATTTGAAGACTTTTCCACATCTTGCGTCTTGTGGTGGCGTAGGCGCCATTTGTATTGGGATAAAAATACTTAAAAGTCCATAATTATGACGCCAAATAGACTATTACTTTGATCTAGATCTTAGGAATCGTGAGGTCTTCTAAATTAAAATTTTGAACACAGACAACTTCAGTTCATGAACTAAAATCGCTCTAGGCTCGAAACACGATTAGGTACTGATAAAATCCTCGATAGATTTTTGTGTTGAAATTACCTTGATTTCGTGAAATTTTAAGCTAGATCTCGTATGCTATAAGTTGTTTTTATAATATAAAATATTTATAAGAAAGACAATAGTAAAATCTTCATTTGCACTAGAGCATTTTTTTCATATGGGCTATAGTTTTTTATAATTAATTTATTTCGTTAAAAGCGCACAAAAATCGATCGCATCTCTCTCTTTCTTGCACGCCAAAATGTATATCTTCTATCTTCTTTTAACAATTTGGCGTCTGGTAGGCTCTTAAGAAGTAGGCATATTCTTAAAATTAGAATAACACATCGCTGCCTGGTCACTGTTCGTATCAATAGTTTTCATGTATTGTAGACTTCTCTGCAACTTATCCACAACTTGAAATGCCACCGCGTGTTCTTCAAGCGGAGCGCAAAGAGGCACATCATTGAGAGCAGTGACTCTCAATGATGTGCCTCTTCGCGCAGCAATATTCACAGTGGTCAATATTCTTGAGGATCATGAGAGAGTGTCTCTGAATTTGCAAGATGTTGCCACAGCTTTCCATTAAGCTGATGGTGTTATCCTGATGAGCCAAAAAAATCCCGGAATGTCAAACAATAACATACATTTATGACACACAGTCATAAAAGGCCAACGCCATTATTAACCGCGTCTAAATCATTACATAGTTCTTTATTTTGACGAAATAAAATAAAATCCCCTCTACTGCGGCTGGCCAAGTTCCAGAATGGGTGATTTCAGGCCTCGACCTAATTATTTTTGCTTTATTCGATAGCGAAGCTCACGCGACATTTCCTATTGCACTTACCAAGAAAGGTTTGTGCGGAACTTCAAATTCTACTACGAACTGTAAAGTCGTTTTGTCAATACGCCTGAAATTTTGAAATCTTCGGTGGAAGATACTGTGTTGATGATGGTAAAAAAAAAATATTTTTGAACGTTCTCATGCACGTTATCTAGCCCAAGTTAAACTAATATATTTTTTTGCTATGGGATCTGTACAACTGGCAGACATACATGCTAATATAATTTTATATATTTCTAATTATCCACTTATCAGCCAAATTCCGAAAATTCATTTGTTGAGTAGAGCAATAATCAGTTATTGTGTACGTAATTGTCATGGTGGATGATCATATTGTCGTTTTGAAATGGACAGTGACAGACACGATAAAATATTTTTGCAAAAAAAATAACAAATAGGTACATACTTATGTTAAATTTCTTCTAAATATAACAGAAATTGGTTTGCCTCCAGTGCGTAGCCCAAATTGAGTAAAATCTTGCTTCAGTCACTAAATCGTTATGGTAATTACGTTCATACAAACATACTTGTAGTTATATTGTCACATAATTTACATACATATACTCACGCCTTTAACACTCCGGGGTAGGCAGAGACAACAGCCTGCCATTTTCTTCTGCCCTTACATGCTTTTGTACGCTTTGCGAGGTCGACCTCGGCTGGCCTGTCCACTTACATGTGCCTTCCATACTTAACATAATTTATCATTGTACCTACTTTCAAATGGGTCGAAATTTTTCGTCATTAGTATATAAGAAGTTCTGGGAGGTTTCTCGACTCGCTTCGTTACCATTCATACTACTATTATAAATATGAAAGCGTATTTGTTTGTTTATCACAAAAGCGTCACTATGGAAGCAATGAATTATTCACGATGACAATATTTCTAGGTCTCGAGAGTGGTATACACTACTTATATCCCTGAAAAATATTTTTTTTTTCTATTTATGTAGGTCACAATCACAAGTAACACTTATGAATCTTTACATAAATATTTTTCCACCAAGAAGGAATTTTTTTGCGTTAGTAAACCCGGCTGTCATGAATGAAGGTCGTTAGGCCAAGCTCAAATCTTTATTAGCGAGTAGTCACAACCTAGGCTTGTCCATGATTACGCGTCAATAGCTTGTTACTGATGAAATCTGGAAGTATAGTATCACTACCGAGTCCTTTGTGAACTAAGACGTGGCCAAATGTGTGTAGTGTGTTTGTTATGTATGTTATGTTTGACACTTCTGTGAAACTATGGAATTTTAGGCTAAGAATGCTTGTAAACTAAAAGGTGCGTTAAAAACAACATAACTATCTGTACCTATCTTACTAGCCCCCCAAAAACGCGGGATAGCACCCAAACCCCCCTAGGTGTGACCGCAGTGGTAGGTAGCAAGTTCTGTTGGGAATCCTGAGGGGAATTCCGAGAGCTTACCCGAGGCTCTCAACCGGCATTAGGTAGGGAACGTGTGCTTTTAAAAAGAGTACAGCAGTAGCATCCATGACGGATTTTCCTCACGTTAAAAATACAATTTTAATACGGATGTTTATTACACTTTACAAAAGGTGCAGAGATAGATTATCATCTGGAATAACACATAATCGACTTTTTATTCCAGGACATAGTTCTCATAGGAAGCGGGGACGAAAACAAAACACCACGCCGGCGAAGCCGCATATGAAATTTAGCATACTTATAATAATTGAATAACAAGAATAATAACATCCTCCATGCCCAATTGTTTAGCAAAACAAAAGGAAAGTAATATATAGAACACAAAACATTCGTTTCGTACGTTATTACCGACTGCCTTTGGCAAAGCCTTTCCGCGTAATAAACTCATAATTGGAAAGTGTTTAAGGTCTCTCGTAACCCTAATTTCGTTCATTACAGATGTCAAAAGGATTAAGTGCATCCATCCTTTAGCCCATTTAAAGAACACCCTTTTTTGTCACGTTACATGTTTTATTTGTAGGTACAAGCATTTAAAATTGGGGACCGGCATTTAAATTTGGATTTGCACGTATAAAAGTAAGATTTAATTAAACGGTTACGGTTTTCTGAACCCATTGTGCCTAATGCGTAATGTGCGTATATGTGGCTTTGTGTTTTACCAAATATTTACGGTTCTACAAAAGGGGTCTTAGAAGGTTTTTACAGGGTCGGCAGCGGGAGTGTAGCACATCCGGTGTTGCAAACTTCCATAGGCTGCGGTTACCATCCGTGCATATGGTGGGCCATACGCTTGTCTGCTACCTTAGTGGTATAAATAATAGATATGCGTGATATTCACGACGACGCGCTCCACTCTTTTCACAAATCGCTTACGTTTGCAAGTTACAATCTTCCGCAGGTATTTGTATTTTCCTTCTGTTGGTACGAACTTATTAGTGCTAATTCGTAGTAGTTAATAGTTGATAGGGAATCCTGCACTGTAAGCGGTTTGAGAAAAAAGTGACCCGTCTTTGTGAATGGCGCTAGGTATCTATAATAGATGCTTTTCTTTTTTTCTATGTTTACTGTTTTCTATGCTAATCACGTCGGTCTTGTTTACCGAAATAATTTAGTGAAGAAATAACAGCGAGATTTATCGTTCGTTAAACTATTGATGAAATACAGCCCACAACCTGTCAGCAGAATATCTGTCGATAACTTTGTTAGGAGAACCGCCCACACGACTGTTATTTTATGTTAGTACCGCTTGGGTAAAAAGATTATCGTCCTGCGTGCAAACAGAATAGATATAGTTTGTATATTTTAAATTGTTTGTTTGTTTATTTATTCAACAATGATTTACATCATATTTGAATTTATAAGTACACAGTCAATATTAAGTACCTTCTCCCCTACATGAAAACATTCTAAAAAATTAAAAAAACAAAAATTTAAAATCAATCAATAATAAATAACATAAATACAGTCAACACAGTCACATTCATTACTATTCGTAATAAAATTACATGAAAAAAAATCTAAAATCAATCAACAACAAAAACAACATATTACAAATTCATTACTATTCATAAAATATTACAAATTCTGAAGTAAGCACATTGAACTAGTAAGCACGTACCTACAATAGTTTCCTTACATTATTTTTACGAGCAAAGCAACTAGTATAAAAGTTTAAATTGAAAGTAGCGATTAAATTGAATGTGAGAGTAAAATATAACCTTTTATTTATTCTGTGGTAAGGGTGGGGCATGAATATAAAACTGTGACCGGGTTTATTGCAGCGTTAGAATGTAATAAAATCAGTCTGGTGGTTTAAGATTGGATAATACGAAATGAAAACGGAAAAGGGACATTTCGATCGCGTTAATGTCCGTTGTATTTATTTATGTAGTCGAGTATATACCTACTTTGCTACCATTCTTTTCACATTTCTTTTACTACAGATTTGTTAGTCGTCAAAATGCAAATGTAATTATGAGAAACTAGGTCTAAGTAGTTTCTCAACACGTTCATCCGTTCACGCAATCTTCATATAAAGTGTCACCTACGGAGATGAAGACTTGACTGTACATAATACACCTTTATCCCCAAAGGGGGATGCAGACGCATATTATACGTGCAGATTTCACGATACGTTTCATTCCAAGTATTAGGTGTTGGGGTTACCTCCGTCTCTCATCGGGATGAAAGGTAATATTAAATACTGAGTAAAAAAATAATAAGTGCATAAATCGCATTTTAATAAACAGTAAACAGATCTGTCATTGATCGCAGCTCTAAAGTTAAATTAAAATCCCATTGGCTTCATAAAACCCATCAAATTAATTCTGTTCTCGAAATTCACATTCCAATTTAGTCAATTTTTTTTCCCTGAACTGTTGGCCTACTTTCCACAGTCCATTTCCCTGAAAGCCTCATTATCACCTCCAATATCAAAGTAAAGTACTCAACAGTATCAGTGGTCCTCTCTTTTTAATTTGTTCCTCAAGTTCTTGAAAAGAGATAGTCGTTATGTTTTTAGTAACGCAATCTTCAAAGTAAACAAAAGTTCAAGATAAGTAGATTTTTTTAAAAATTGAATCTATACATATAATAAATCTGTCGAGGGTTGAAACTCCGTACATGGAAGATTTTTAGCAAATTATAAGTGAAGGGCGTTCTCTAATCGATACCGAAGCCGGAAATGTAATTTTAAAAAAATGGACTATCTGTCTGTTTTCCTAATAAGTGTCTCTCAGAAACTACTGATTCCATTTGAATGATACTTAACACAATCTAATTGTTACTTACCTACACAATTTTACTTCCACAAGCGGAGAAGAACGCTAGGAGCATCCTATATTTTATACAGTACGTGCCGAATTTGAAGCTATTTTCGTCACATTCTTCGAGTAGGTTCTAACGTTAGGTCATTATCTTCCAAGCGTTATTTCGACTTTGCTTGCGAAGCTCGGTGATGAATAGTAGGTAAGTACCTACTAAGACATAAAAAATATCATACAATTCTGTAAGGTGTTGATTTATTCGACCAATTACTTACCAATTCTATTACTTACCGATGTGGTATGATCTCATACTATCTATTATGACGGTAACTAGAGCACGATTAATAAATAGTCGTCGCCGGAAATTTTATGTATTTTTTTTATATAACAAAACTGAAATAACTATGACAGTTATACAAGTTATTGATATTTTTATCATTCGAGTACCTATATTTCATTAAATTATGCTGTAGTCTTTAAAGTTAACTGGTGTCGAGATAATTGTATAATGCAAAGTGTGGTTCCTTGTAACGTGATTATGATCAGGATTGATATTTAAACGTAAGTAATTATGAAGTACTTCGCTTCAATTGGTTTTTTTACTACATTGCTTATAGGAATTGACTGTATAGTATAAAGTGAGCACGTGGGTCGGAAATCTATTTAAGACGATAGCTGAGGTCAATATAAATGGAAAATATATTGATACTAGCCCTCAAAAACAAATCACATTTTCGAGTTGTTTACCTACTGTAAAACTGACACTTAGTTATACTATAGAAACGTGACACTTTTCAAAGGACGGTGTTGGGTATTTTCCGATAATTTTAAAGTCACTTTTCTATTTAAATCAGATAAAATTTCATATTTGTACTTATACTTTGAATCCTTTTTGTTCAAAACTCTTATTTAGGTATAGCTATGTAGTGCTTTATCTTTGGTATAGTTTTTAGGTATTTCCATTAGTTCGGAGGGTAATCCTGGGACTTCCTTACGAAGGCTTACACTGTACTCCCAGACAGATTGTAGGACTATCTACTCTGGTAGGACACAGTGTAGTCACTTAGATTTTATTACATAAAAAAAGATCTCATCCCTACTTGAAATTAGAACTTGATGTCGTTATGTATTGACTGCTACAAGGTATAGGTCTTTAACTCAGTACATTGCTAACCACAGCACAGAACATGGTTTCGACCTCTGTGTTAAGCAAAGTAGATAAAGCCTTTATCTATAATTGCAACTTCCTAACGGAATATACCCACATCACAAAATCACAACATGAAAACGTATTTCTAAAACATATTAGATTAGAAAGTTATAAGTCAAGCTGGACAGAAAGTAAATGTGATATTACCCCTTTAACTTGATTTCAGAGGAACTAACTAGGCACTAAACCAAACTTGTGAATGAGACTTTCAACTTCCTCACAGAAACTTAACAATCTGTTCTAAAAGTACGCAGTAGTCCAACAAAAAGCTCAAAGGAACATCTGTTATTTCGGCGTAGTACTGTAAAATATACTGTAGTACCTACTGTAAGATAGTTAATTTCACTTTATCGTCGGAAAGATCCATGGGGAGCAATTCAACGAACACTTCATTTACATAAAACGTCGTTTTTGTACTCTATGACGTCACTATCTGTACGCTTACGAAATTTCAGGCCTCTATAAAGAGCATTGGATTAAAATTGTCTGCGGTTGTGCTTTGAAAAATAGATTTTAATTTAGGTTATGACTAATGAAGGTGATGACGGTGGTTTATGACTCTTTTTGGGAGCTGTTGGGGTCGGATTTTATTATGTAAGTACCTATTCTACTCAGCAAATAATCCTACTAATATTATAATGTTACATTTGTGAAGATGCTTGAATGTTTTTACTCAATCTCTCTAATGGCTGAACTGATTCAACTGAAATTTGGTACAGGAATAGATTATTGTCTACAATAATAGATTGACTACTTTTTGTCCATGGAATATGTTTCCGTTGGAACGGGAACAGAATTCTACGAGGTCGAATCGGATCGGATCTATAAAATAAATAAGTATACTTTTACACGCTACATCTCTATCAAATGATTTGACGTTTGTTTGTCTGATTAAAACTTTATAACGGCTTGACTGATTGGAAAAATTTTGGTTAGTTGCGAAGTATTTGTGGAAATCCAGAAAAGGTTTAAAGGGTGAACAATTATTAGAATCTGATACGGTTCGAATTTCGTCGAGTCATCAAGTTCACAACCTACTTCTGTTGAAAACTTTCTACTATGCTTTTTTCTTTACAGTTAAACAGTTTAAAAAGCATTTTATGCATGCATGATGCTTATGCATACTCAGTTTATAAATGTTAAATATATGTGTACCTTATTTTGCTATTGGATACAATAGCAAAATAAATAAACACTATACGATCAATTCTCACACCCTACAATTTACATAAAAAATTAATTAAAATCAGTCTAGGTGTTTAAAAGGAGGTAGATTACAAACACCGTGAAACGAGATTTTATTATAATAGATATTATGCACATACATGTGCCTTTCAATTTATATGAAACAGTCGAAAACAACGTATCACATATCACTCTCACTTAAACCACAGAATAACTAATCGTGTCTACAGCTACTACGTGCTTAAACCTTGATAAGTACATTCTGTCACTGTAGGGACAAACAAGGACACTGATAAGGTTTTAAATTACGGTAGCCGTGCTAGTTTGTTAACAAACCACGGATCACTTCTAACATGACCGAAACAAAGCCTATTTGACGTTGCTCCTAGTAGTCATTCAAAGCCTACCCCTACCTAGCCTAAACCATAGATTTGGTTAAAAAGGTCGTAGCCCCGATTAGGTACTCAGTGTTCTAACAACAGTCACCACCGCATTAACATCTTCTGCTACGATCAGTTCTTTTATAGTCGTTTATGAAAGAGCCTTATTTATATTCTTTTATTATTATAAAGTAACTGACCCTCATTATCAAGCAACAAGGTCGTGAACTCAATTACCAATCCATATAAATCTTTAAGGCTTGTATGTTCGAAAGAGACTCATCTTGGGGTGAACTTTATACTAGAAAATATTCTTCGATTTGATCTGATAAAACTATATTATTGTAATTTATTAGATACTCTTGCTTTTTAACGTATCAAAACAAAAACTTTACAAGTAAAGTACTTTTTTTTTATCTAAATAAGTGAGTTTAATTCTCATAAAAACTTGTCATAAAATAGATATAAGTCTTTAGAACAATATTTTACGTATAGGTTTTTTTTTAAAACTATCAGATTTTATAACAGTAACATAATGTATAATCGAATGAAATCCGGCAAAAGCGTACGCTGCAATCATTTGAATTGCCTTAGGATTTGTCAAGGTCGAACATTGCAGCCTTAAAGGAAGAAATTACTTGTTTTTGTTGCTAGGATGTACCTACCGAATTTATAGTTCTTAGATGTTATTTTTAATGCCTTAAGGCCTACCCGGAGCTCCCGGCTGTAGGCCTAGTGTAGTTTTCGTAGGTAAGAGACCGGCATAGTATCTATGAGGGATTTCCACACGTATAAAAAAATGCTTTAATTTCTCACAACTTGCAAAGGTCAGCCAATATGTAAAATAATTAATAGAATCCTAAGAAACTGCTTTTAAAATAGACACAATCTAGTAATCAGCTTTTAGATTAAGAAGAAAATGACTATTGAAGTGAGGGTTTGTTAATTCCACAAGGCGTGTTAATCCGATTATGTGACATTGACCATAGTTCGTGAATTGAATAGATTGTGGCTAGAAGCTTTCTCTTTGAGATTAGCGTACTTCGTTCTGTCTGGTGTTAATACCTCAATATTCCTCAAATGAATACAATCACTCACTACTAAATTTGTACCTACCAAACTAGCTGTGACCAGGGCTTTGTCCGTGCATACATCGATAAATTTTAAGCCCCTATTATACCTCTTTTTGGGTTGAGTTTTTAAAATCCTTTTTAAGTGGGTGCCTACATTATAATAAGGGTATAGTTTATCCTAAAATCATTACCCTCTTTTTGCGTAGTCAGCTAAAAAGTAGCCTATGTCCTTCCTAGGTACTCAAACTATCTATATACAAAATTTCATTTAAATCGCTTCAGTGGTTTAGGCGTAAAAGCGTAACAGATAGACAGATAGAGTTACTTTCGCATTTGTAATAATAATAGGGATTTACCTATAGCCCGCTTTTTGACCCGCAGTGTATGCTTCAAACCTCTGTCAATTCTTTTTGACTCGTACAATTATTTTCTTAGTTAATGGTATGCCTAAACTATCTTTGAATTATATTTTAGCAAAGTTTATTCAGTAGAAGAGTAGAGTAGAATTTTAAATGTACAAGTCTATTAAGTTTAAAGAATTGCAAGAACTGAGATCTTTTAAAAATACAAAGATACTGAAATTACATTAGTGAAATTGATGGCAAGTTTGTTAAAATTATACATACATGAGATTTTTTTTTGGCATCTCACACAACGCTATCTGATCCCAAAGTAAGCTAGGAATAACCTGCTTGTGTTATGGGTATCAGACCACGGATATTAATACGTATATACTTATAAATACATACATATATACATAGAAACACCCAGACTCTTGGGACAAACATTTATGGGTTACACAAATATTTGTCTCCGGTGGGAATCGAACCCACGACCTCCAGCGCCGCAGGCGGTATCACTACCGACTGCGCCACAGAGGCAGTAATATTTACTATTCGTTTAGAAAACCCTTTGTTAAGTTCAAAAGTGCACTAAAAAAAAAGAAAATAACAAAGAATACTAAAGTAATATAGACGTCTGATAGAATATTTACAAAAAAAAAGATAAAACAATAAGATTATAAAATTCAACTTTTAATTTTATGATGAAAGTACATCCAAATGATCCTAAAAGGGTTTATAATATTCATTCTATGTTTACAGCTTCATTATAGAGTCTTCTTTATTTTCTTATTCATAAGAAATTATTTTTTGTAAGAACAAGCTAACCCGACAAACATTATACCACCTCAGAATCAGTCTTAGCCATTTTAAAATCTCCCCTGGACTTCCAAAGTTATTTCCAATCTAAAATTTTCCAATATGTCCTACAGTACTCGTGATTTAGCGAGTTTAGTTAGTGAATGATGACAAACAATGCCAACGAAAATTATTATTTTATCATTAGCAGGTAATATTTTTAACAAATTTCATATAGGCAATATTACGAGTAAGTATTTACAAGGTAATATGTAATTATTATTATAAATTTCAAACTAAAGTGACCTGCATAAAGAGCTCAGCTGAAATTGAAACCTTATTTTCTCCAGATATACCTACTATAGGCACAAAGTGGAATAAAAGATAATTCACATTATTGAAATTTACCAAGGTTTTTCATCTCATTTGTTACAGTGGCAATTTTCAAATAATCTCCATAATAGTAATCACTAAAAGACAATCTAGGCGATTTCTTACACAAAAAAAACTCATCTAGTCATATTTTCGTTGAGCTCCAGCTTCAACAATAGATAATGATAAAATTTACTTCATCATTATGTTCACCCCTTTTAGTATAAACGACTTACACGCAATGCGTATAATCTCGGAGTTTATGGAATACAATTCACTTCAAATATTATCGAAGAAGTGGTCATCATCGTCAATTTATACATATATATAGAGGATAAAAGTGATTGACTGATTAGTTGAGTCCACTTCGTTGTTCAAATCGCTGAGCCTAGTTAAATTTCAGTAGAAAGATGATCTGCTATTAATGTTTATAATTTATGTTTAGTTCTGGTGTCATTCGGGATGTATATCATTAAGTATAATGCCTGTAGCCTATAGATATTAGCCCGTAGCTAATAGATAATGACATTCACGAAGACTCAACCCCACTCTTTTCTCAAATCGATGACACAGTATTCTCTTGTACTTTCACGATTTTTGATGTGGCGAACGAAACCGTAAGTCACCCTAGTGGTCAAAACCTAAATCCTTATAATTCCTTAATATTTTGTTGCGTCTCTAGTAAGCTGTAGCAGTAGGACGAAAACGTCGTGCCTAGTATTTATAATTTACCTACTTTAGGCAGATATTAGTTGATTTCAGATCCTCCGAATACAACCTATTTATTATTAATCTAAGACTTCGATTATTCTACCACTGTATAAACAGCAGCCCTAATAACTTCGAAATAAAAGAGATAATAAGTTATCGTAATCCCTATTATTAACCGCGATCAGAAGCTAATACTTATTTGCGCAGTAAATAAAATAACTCATATTAGAGAAAGCCCATAATACTAGCCAGCACCAAAGATTTAGATAGATTGGATAACCCATACGAGTACTCGTAAAAATACGGCATTGCAAACTTTTTAGCTTGTAACAAAAATGAATGAAATTGTTGAATCTCTTTCAGAGTTTTAGGCAATTTTCGTGCTTATGCTAAAGATAAAGAAGATCTACAAATAGGTACATGTAAAGTTCATTGCACTTGTATGTACAACCCGTTCGCTCTAAGTTTGTCGGTCCCCTAAACCGTGGAGACATGGAAGGTGCGACTTGAGCGACCAAAGGGGGGATCCGCCCAAATCGAGGCCGTCAGACCGATCGTGGACGAGTGGCTGGAGAGGAGACAAGGTGCTCTCTCCTACCGGTTGACACAGATGCTTGCCGGGCACGGTAGCTTCGGTAGGTATCTGTGGCGAAAACACCGGGAAACCACGGCCGAGTGTCAGCACTGCGAGGACTGCAGCGATGACACGGCGTTCCACACGCTGGTGGAGTGCACGGCGTGGGCGCAACAGCGCCAGGTCCTCGTAGTGGGTCTGGACGTGGACACTCTCTCGCTCGAGACCATGGTGCGAGCCATGCTCTAGAGGGAGTAAGTGGGACTGCGCCGCCTCCTTCTGCGAGCAGGTCAGGCTCGTGAAAGAGGCGGCGGGACGGGTACGGGAGAGAACTCTTCCACCCGAGTTCCGCAGTCGGCGGCCTGGGCGCCACCGACGTGTCTTCGCCGAGGACTATCGGCCACCATGACTGGGGGCCTGAGGACGGTGAGAAGGGGCGGCTCACCGTCCTTACAGAAGCAGGCCCATGACGGCAGCGTGACGTGAGCAATTCACGCACGCCCCCCCTTAGAAGCGGAATCACACCCGAAACCCCCAAAGACGCGGGATAGCACCCGAACCACCCCCTGGGCGAGGCCGCTGTGGCGGCCGTGGGTCTGTTGGGAGTTCTGGGACATCCTTCCGAGGGCTTCCCCGGGGCTCCCAACCACAGGCTGTTGGGCGTGACGTGAGGTTTTTTTAGTCGGTAGGAGTCTGGCATAACATCCATGAGGATTTTCCCTCACGTTAAACAAAAAATAAAGTTTGCCGGTCCCCTTCTATACTACGTCTCTACACCAGCCTTTTCGCCAGCGTCAAACTTAGGGCAATATACTATGTTTTTCCACTTTATGTCTCGACTATTGCACACAAATGTAAAGTCGATTGTCATTGCTTTGCGTCTGGATACATCCACAGATGTACTACCAGACTCAAATCCACTAAAACCACGTCGCTACCTAGTATAATGTCTAGCACCGCCCAGTCCCCCCAAGTAGCTCCTCCCAAAAGAATGTGGCAATTTTCTCGATAGACATTGACTAGCTTTTTAAATCCTTGTTCAGTCAGTAGGTACCCACGTTCATCAAGGGCCAAAGTATTTTTATAGCAGCCATTATCAACGAGGAACATATTTGTATTGCTGTCAGCTTTATTGCATTGTAAATATCGGTAACTGCGAATAAATACGAAGGACAAAATAATGATTTCGCTATATTTTTGTCGAACAAATAGAATGAGATGTGAGATAGTATGACAGAATTATTTATACGGTATTATTACATTATTCTGAGTGTGTTCTATTGGTAATATAGGTACCTACCTACTTCTTTATAATGCTAGCTATGCCCCTGGCTTCGCCTTCCTTAATTTCCTGAAAATGTTTAAAACTAATCCTTAATTAGTTTTAAACATTTTCATAAGTACTTTAAACGGTGTGAAACAGGAGTTGAACGTACCTACAACTTTTTTTTTCCGGCTTTACCTATTGCGTTGCGAACTTGATTGAATACCGCAATAGGTTGTTACGTCCCCTTGTTTACGTCGGTTAGGGGACTGCTCACCGTCCTTACAGAAGCAGGCCCTAGACGACAACGTGACGTGAGGGAATCACCCCCCCGCCCTCTCTAGAAGTGGGATAGTATCCGAACAACCCCCAAAGTCGCGGGATAGCACCCGAACCACTCCTAGGTGAGGCCGCGGTAGTAGCCGTAGGTCTATTGGGAGTCCTAGAGTATCCTTCCGCAGTCTTACCCGGGGCTCTCAACCGTAGGCTGTTAGGTAGTATACGTGTGGTTTTAGTCGGTAGTCGGCATAGCATCCATGTAGAATTTTCCTAACGTGGAAAAAATAGGCTGTTACGTGGGACAATTTTCAATAGTATAATGTGGAAATATTAGTAGGGCTCTGTCTGCTCTTTCAGGAATAAAGGCGTGATCATATGCAGTTTTTCTATGAACACGAGTTTTTAAATTATTCAGTACAGGACCTACACAGTGTATTCAGCGAAATTGAACAGAATCGAATCTAATTGCATGTTGTACATCATCCCCAATGTAAACAAGCATGACACGAATTCATTTAACATTCAGATACTAGTTTGTATCCCATATTAATGATTGAAATAACAATATAAATGTTTTAGGCAAAATTACATAGAGATTTCCAGCTTCATTGGGAAAATATACACAGATAGTAGGGGAGCCCACGAGGCTAAATGGGGATTTACTCGAGCGTCGTAGAGACCTATTGGGATGCAAAGCTTAGATGATATGAAGAAAAAAAATGTTATATGATATATACCTTTACATCGTTGGGGGAAGCGGCTATAGATTTTTAAACAGTTAAAAAAAACTGTTGCATGGACATCCTCGAGCGCGTCAGATATTGATAGCATCAATGCCCTACGTATTTTTAATAATGTACGTATGTTAATCTGATCGTTAGCATGATGCGGGTGGTTGTATTTAAGGGTTGAAAATGAAAAAAAAAAAAAATTAATCGAGCGCGTCAGATTTTCTAAGGGAGTGTTAAGTGCACCAAAAAAAAGCTCTCATTCACTAATCTGACGATTTCGATAGGACGCAAACTCGCGGCCATTTTCATAATGTGCAAAAAAAATTCGCCATTTTGAAATACTCAAGCGCGTCAGATTAAGATATAATATGGTTCATCTTTATGTTCTAAACGTACTGTCTCATAATCTGACGATTATCTAGAGGAATTGGCCTGATCTGACAAAAAAAAAATAGAAAAACGGTTCACCTCATCCCTGCAACTTCCCGCTAATTCCATTCCTGGGCTCTTAAAATTGTACTTATGACATTTTTGAGCTCAAAATAGAATTTATGTGATATTTTGAGCTCGCTGAGTTCAACGAAATAATATTTCTATGCATTTGAGCTCTCTCAGCTCGAAAGTCTGATAGAAGTTTCATAGAACACTATTTTTGGAATTATCGAACCGCAATAACTTTTGAATGGATCAGACGTCATGGCAGCAGAAACCAGAGTGGGGACGGAGTGAGAGAGTAATAGATAGAGAAAGAGTGAGAAAGCAATGTAGGCATCACGCAACTGCACGCATTTACACTACGCGCCAAATATCTTTACGCCTATGAAGTTGGTTAAAAAATCAAGGTTGCGCAGGTACAATCGCAAACAAAAGTACTAAGTCTAAAAATTCATTTTATCGATGCTGTTGCGTAATTTCCAGGACATAGATGTTTTGAATAGGTCAATATTAATTCTATACTATTATTAAAAGTAAGTGGTACATAGTAGTAGTACGAACGAAGTTCGTAGACGCAAAGATATTTGGCGCATAGTGTAACTTTATCGACGAATTTTTGTTATTTCGGCTTGCGGAAATCGTCTTTCCTTCAAAATAAAAAAAAATTTAGCTACTCTCGAGAATGTCGAGATGACGTTTTTTTTACAACTTTGTTGCCCTCCCCTTTTTTTACGTCACTCTCAAATTGTCAGATTAGTGGAATATACACTTTTTAGAATGTAATTAACTCACCCTACCTTAATCTGACGCGCTCGAGAATTTCTGATGGTCAATTTTTTTTACTAATCTGATCCTGTATCCTTCACGGGCGGCCTTATATATGGGCCTCATGTTTTGTGGAGGTACTTAACCGGGTACAAGGTATCCCCGTGTATATTAATCTGTCGCGCTTTAGTAAATCCCGAAATCCCTTCTTGGGCTCCCCTACTCTACATACCTATGTGCATACTGTAGGTAATTAGCATAGTTACATTTTATTACTTAGATACTGGAAGTAATTATGAAACTAGGATTTCAATATTGTTTTTGCTATTATTATCTACTAGCGACCCGCCCCGGCTTCGCACGGGTGCAATGCTGATACTAAATACACTAAGTACCAAAAAACTGTGAACTTTAAAGCATTGTGGATGCCAAACCCGCAGGGATACGCGGAAATTTTTTATGTTGTCGTATTAAAGACCATAGTTACTTATCAAAATATAAGGTTGACCTTTATACTTTGATACTGAACTGACAAATTGAACCATATAAATTCATTATTTTTTTAGGCATGAATGAATCATTTTATGGAAAAGTTGTAGTACTAAATGTTAATTAGCACTATATTTCCTATCCAAAACAAGTTTGTCTCAAGAGTCTGGGTGTTTCTATGTATAATATGTATGTATTTAGAAGTATATAAGTATTAATATCCGTGGTCTGATACCCATAACACAAGCAGGTTATTCCTAGCTTACTTTGGGATCAAATGGGATGCGGGGTCCTACTAACATCTTAAGGACCCCAATGGGTCGGATCCTCCTCGTGGTGCATCCTGGGCAACGGAGTAGCGACCACTCCCCTTCCTCTGTGGGGGAGTGGTGCTACTCTGGCTAATTCCGGCCGAGGCGGGAGTAACCCACCTGTGGGTTGCTCGGTGGTGTGTGTTGCTGCCGGCCGTGCCGTTATTCACGGCCGGCAGCAGCAATGATGGGTCGCCGTCGCTTCGCCTCCTTTGCTGGCGAGACGATGGCGGCAAAGTGGGAGAGGCACTGCGTGGAGGCGGGAGTTTGGGTAGATGCTCCCGCCCTGCCATGCAGTTCGGGCTGCCGGCCGTGAATAACGGCGCGACCGGCGGCCACAGTGCTGGGCCGCTGTCACCTCGCCAGTTGACGAGGTGATGGCGGCAAAGCGGGAGGTGCACTGTGCGGGGGAGCGGGAGTAACCGATAATGCTCCCGCTCTGCCGTGCAGTTCGGGGGCGCCGCGGTGAGAAGTCACTGCGCGCCCCCGATTGTTTCTTGACCGTGGGCGTAAGGTCGGGGGACCCCGCCCACCAACGGTCACATGGCGGTGGGCACCTTTTCCGTGTTCCGGGGGTGCCCATTAGCGCACGCCTGCGCCAGCCGCTCTCTGTCTCCTCTATTACAGAGGGGCGCTCGAGAGCGGTGCAGGCGTGGACTTCAGCTCCTTAGGGAGCTTTGGGGAGCCGCCCATCTGGCTCCCCCGAGGAGAGCCCCGAATAAACGGGGCGCCCCTAGCCGGGTCGACGTGAATAATCTTTTGATATCCCTCGGCCCGGCTAAAGGGTGAGGAGGAACACCGCGGGGTTTAGTGGGTAGGACGGTCCATTCCGGACCGGGCCGGGAGTCCCACACACCATCCCAGCTGCCCCCGCAGTTGGGATGAAGGCGCGTAAAGGCGTTCCCCGCGTCAACAAAAAAAAAAAAAAACTTTGGGATCAGATAGCGTTGTGTGAGATGTCCGTGAATATTTATTTATTTATTTATTTATTATATCTTAGATCGTATGTCCACCTATTTAAAATGCGGACCAGTCCCGCAATTTTATATCTGTAATATCTTAGAAAATATTCATTTAAATCTTATGCTGTAAAGGGCCATATAGATCTATATTAAATAAACAATGTTTTTAAGGTATTTAATTGGATAAGGATTAATGCTGTATTGGTTAAAACCGCTTCGAAAATAAGCCATTATTTGTCGTAAAAAGTAAATGATATAAAAATGTTATTGTGGTGTACTAATAGGATTCAGCCTGCATTTGCAATGTACATACATACATACATATGGTCACGCCTTTATCCCCGAAGGGGTAGGCAGAGGCATATTATATGCCCACATTTCACCTTCGTATAATTTGTCCCACGTAATAGGTGGTGAGCCGTATTGCCGTGTTTAAATGGACAGGCGCAGGTTGTGACTGCCTGCTGTTGAAATAAAGCCTTCAACTTAGCTTAACGACTGCCATTTTACTGGCAACCGGGACCAACGGCTTAACGTGCCTTCCGAAGCACGGAAGCGCTCAAATAAATGTCACAAAGTGATCACATGAATGGTCACCCATCCATGGACCGGCCATAGTGAAAGTTGCTTACTGCAGTGATCGTTTACAGAACACTGAGTCCGCGGGGCCACGAGCGCTTCAGTCCGCGGGGCCACGAGCGCTTCTTTTTGCAATGTAAGTGGAAAAAATGTAATTATTTACGACATCACATTAGAAACTTCAAAAATAACAGTATTTCTCCAGTATTTAATGGATGTTATTATACATATAAACCTTCCTCTTTAATCACTCTATCTATTAAAAAACCGCATCAAAATCCGTTGCGTAGTTTAGAAGATTTAAGCGTAGAAAGGGACATGGGGACATAGGGACAGAGAAACCGACTTTGTTTTATACTATGTAGTGATGAACAGATTTTGTTAGATACGTTCATACAATATTTTGAGGTTCACTAACAGAAACTTTTCTGTGATAAACAAAGTTCTAAAATCTTACTAATATTATGAAATTTTTTTTTTTTGCTTAAGTGTAGGTACTCGCTAGGAAAAGTACCTGTACACTTAAGCAAAAAAAAAAGAATGCGATAGTTTGTAAGTGTGTATGCGTAGATGTGTGGAATTGTGGATGTCGATGTTTGTTAATCTTTCACGCTCGAAAGGCTGAACGGATCTAGCTAAAATTTGTGACATGGATACATTATAGTCTGGAATAAAACATCAGAGGCTACTTTTTACTTTGGGAATAGGTTTTCACGGAAAGCGGGAACGGTAACAAATTTAACGCGGGCGAAGCTGCGGGCATCAGCTAGAATAGCAATAATAACTTCATTGTGTGCAGAGCCGCGAGTCTTAGCTAGTCTTACTTTGCAACGATCAATAGAAGTAAAACAAAATGTCAATATTGGACGGAACTATTCAAACAATCTCTTTGCATGTAACGGAGCAAAAGGCGTGTTTAATTAACTAAAAGGTCCCCAAAACTGTGTCCATATTTGCATACACTAAAATATTGCGAAAGTTCGATATATTCCATCAAACTCGTTGGGTTTATTTTTAAATAAAATCTTTAGATGTCTATTGTTTAGTTTCTTGTCGAGACCTATTATTTCACGGAGTTAAAATAAATACCTTGTATCTAGTGACATTTTTTCATCTATTTAGTGTTTCCTCATACCTGTACATTACATACCCGCGCTGGCATCAGAACTTATTGGCAAAGTAAACTTCCCGTTACTGTTTCGACCTCAAATTAAAACGAAAAGGAACTGCTCTTTAAAATACACATAATTATGTGAGTACACCCTCAGTACCTATATACTCGTATAATAAAAAAAAAATTGTTGGACATTCTCACACAACATCATCTAGCCCAAACTAACCTATAAGCTTGTGCTATGGGATCTAGACGACTGATAGACATACATAAATATTTCTAAATACATTCATATTATACATAGACAACACCCAAACTTCGAAACAAACATTTTGTGCTTCACACAAATATTTGGACCGACCCAGGAATCGAACCCAGGACCTCCAACGCCGTAGGCGGTACCACTACCAACTACGCCACAGAGGCAGTCAATAATGAATTATTAGGAAAGATATCCAATTCCAAAAGCCCACAAAGTATCAGCTACATTAATGTACATTATTACAGTTCTGCATCTGCTCTTCTCGAAAACCTTTCAGCATCATAGCAAAATATAAGTATGTATAGAAAGTAAATGAGTCCTTGTTATGTGATATTACTTTGATACATTTCGAGAGGGAAGGTTCCGTACTCAATATCCTATTACCGTGTTCGTGATCGATGACATCTGTGGACAAATTTGTGTCAGAGGTGAACCTTGTATTATTATAGAAAACTAGCTTTTTATAGATAGCTTATTATAGAAAACTAAAAAAAAGTAGATTATTGGGAATGCTTCACACAGTTTAAAATAGCGGCGTTTTCCCTGAAATTATTATTTATTTATTTAAAAGCAGGTTACACATTTTACAAAGTAAACATGTTGCCAAACTGCATATGCAGTTTGTTGGCAAGCGTACACTCACTTACTTAATTATTACCTACCTTAAACTAATCTACACATGATTATAACAACATAAACCAGTACCTAGTTTACCCAGAATACCTACCCAAATACAACAACGATCTAATTAAAGCAAAACAAAACAGAACTATTTTTTAAGTAGTGCTCCTTTAACTTTTACCTTCAACGAGTATTTACTTACTTTCCTTTCTTCCCTTAAAAAGTCTAATCTATTAAAGATCTTTGGTAACATATATCTATTTGTTCTTTGCCCGTAATAATTTTTAACTTTAGGAACGGTATAATTTTTTTTCCGAACTCTTTTAGTATTATATTTATTTGTTACAACATTTCTAAACCAATCGCTATAATAATTTTCCACTATCATTAAATACTCAACCTTAAGTTTAACCGGAAGTACATTAGTCTCAAAAAATAGTTCGTCATAGTTGTCGCGACATTTCCTTTTAACTTTAGTACTGACTAGATATTTTAAGAATCTAATTTGCAAGTTCTTGACGTCTTTAAGGTACGTATCAAAAGTTCGACCATACGTACTTAGGCAATAACTGAGTGTCGAGTCAACCAGCGCGAAGTATATAATACGTAATAAATGTTTGGAGAGAGTATGCTTAAGGTGGTAAAATTTTCCCAGCAGGATTCTTAATTTAGTACATACCTGCTCCACATGCATCTTCCAGTTAAACTTGCGGTCGACGTGCAAGCCTAAATATTTGAAACTGTCAACAAAATTAAGTTCTTCACAAGAACAGTCCCTGTCCCACTGTAGACATTCGTAAGTATGACCCACGATACTGACGTCATCGACAATCAGTCTGGCGGCCATTCTATTGTATGGCGAGTGTATATGTATGCATTTTGTTTTAGATTGATTTATAATTAGCCCGTTATCGTGCGCCCATTTGGTAATATTATTTAAATCTATTTGTACACACTTTATCACTTCAGTAATATCCTTTGAGGAGTAAAGGAGGCACATATCGTCAGCATACATATACACACGACAACACCGTGCTACGTTTGGCACACTGTTTACATGCATGATAAAGCCCACCGGGCCAAACACAGAACCGGTCGGGACCCCCAGCACAACCTCACACTCTGCACCCTCCACGCCACTGACCACTGTGCGGATAGTTCGGTTTTGCAAATAATTGCGGAACCAATTATTCGTAGGCCCACGTATACCACATTCGTCCATGGACTGCAATAAGATTTCATGATCTAAAGTTTCGAAAGCTTTTTTATAGTCTATGAAGACACAAATCACCTGGTGCCCTCTGTCCAGACTATTGTTGACCTCATCCGCAAAGCACGTCAGTGCCGTGGAAGTGCTTCGGCCGGGTCTGAAGCCGTGCTGAGCACCCGACAAAATCTCATATTTTTCTAAAAAATTACTAACTTGATTAACAATAACTTTTTCTACTAATTTATTTATTACAGATAAAATTGCTATAGGCCTATAATTACCGTAGTCAGAAAAGCTTCCCTGCTTATATATCGGGCGGATAATGGACTTTTTCAGATCATCAGGATATATACCTTGAGATATGCAAAGGTTTATAAATAACGCCAGAACGGGGCTTAATTCTTTTTTTATAAGCTTGATATCTTGCACTCTTATGTTGTCAATACCGGGAGACTTCTCTGAACTAAGGTTGTTTATATATTTTTCGACTAAATCGCTTTTAATTTCTTTAAATCGAAACGATATATTCGACGGGCAAACATATGTATTTCTATCCAAGAATTTTGTGCTACAAGTGTGCTTGATATTTGTTATTTCACGTGTAAATGTATTCGTGAAGTTAGTACATATTTCATATAAATTATGTTTCTTACCTAAATATTTCATGATCAAATTATCGACACTATTCCTACTTCGACCTATCCATTCATTAATTTTACCCCATATTTTCCTCATGTCCCCATTACAATTTTTAATTTCTTGCTGCCTATAATTATTTTTTGCGACATTTATTAACTTATTTAGCCTATTTCTAAATCTGGTATACTCCAAACGGTAACACATATTAGTTGGTTTAGATTTCCATATTCTAAAAAGTTTGTCACGGTGCACCATCATTACATACAGCTCCTTATCTATCCAAGGGTGCCTATACACTCGTTGTTTCACAGATACTTCAATTTTACTATCCTGATATATTTTACCAAAAGTACTACATAAAGCTGTATATAACATCAACGGACACGTAAACAGCAATAGACTCGACCAATCAAATGATAATAGTTTTTCTTTCACTAATTTATTACTAATTACAGTCAATTTATCAATCTTACTATTTGAAAACAACTGTGATTCGTCCTGTCCCGTTGTATTAATAGAAATTCCAAGCATATGATGATCCGATATGTAACACTCAATGACAGCTGTGGAATACGCTGTCATCTGCCTCGCTCGCACCCATACGTGGTCGATACAGGAACAAGTGTACTTACCGTCGACTATCGCCTCGCGCGTTATCTCCGTGCAAGGTATTGCAAGCTGCAGGCCTTGTTCACACAACATATTTTTGTAACGGGAAATAATTGGATTGATTTTATTTTCGTATAAGTCGATATTCATATCTCCAATTAATATGAGGTCTACAGTCGACGGTATTTTCTTTACTAACTCAGAGAGTTCCTCAAGATATAACAATCTATTCTTGTGTGGCGGTCTATAAGCCACTATCAGGTGTATACATTTGCTATTAAAGCTCAACTGAAGTTCAACAAGTTCTACAGATAAACTTTTTACTATTTTAAATTCTACAATGAAATCATTCTTTGTGTAAATAATTATTCCGCCTCCTTTTTGGGATATTCTTGTTTTACTCCACAAACTGTATCCATCAATTCTGTACAAATCCACTTCCGACTCTTTAATATTGACCTCCGACAATATTAGAATTTCATAGCGACCTTGTTGTAAGAGAGTTAAAAGTTCATTGAAGTGTTTCCTCATGGATCGAATATTTAAGTGTAAAATATGCATCTGTTTGCTGTTAATATCGTTACTGTTATTCCAAGTTAAAATATCTGTAAATCTCGCATAAGTTGTATTTATACTATTAATAACCGATGTGCTATCGTTACCGTGGAATGTTAAAACTAATTAAACTTCAGGTAGTGTGATCACGCACTATTTTTATTGTGCTTAATGAATGACTTGTGATACCGGCGATGAAGGCAGCAATTTATCAATATCCTTCTCGTTTCTGATTTTATATATTTTGCTGTCTTCATTACTCTTTCTAACCAGGACATTGGAATTCTGTATCCAAATAAATTTAAAGGATCCCCGTAGGCGCACTTTGCAGTTCCACAATAGCTGTCGCTTATACCTCGTAAGATTTTCGTTAATATAAATACGTGTGCCATTTCCATTATTTAATATATCATCATTAGTGATTACATTTCTACGTGACGACAGCCACTGATCTCTCACCTGCTTGCTAGAAAATGTGGCCACCACCGGCTGGTACTTGTTTTCTGCACTTTTATCTCTTCCTACCCTTACCACACTTTCGACAGCACTATGATTTAAATTAAGCTTTTTAGCAATTTTCGATACTGTTACATATAAATTCTCGTTTGCCACTTTCTCAATGCCCACAATTTCAAGATTCTTCTGTAATCCTTTCTCTTCCAAATCATGTACTCTTTCTTCCAGAGCGCTGTTGCACTTTTCCAGATAGGCATTCTTGTGTTCAAGTGCCACTAACTTCCTCTCTGCAGTTTCCTTGAATTTCATGAGTTCTTGGTACTTCTCGGCATAGAAATCCACTGCCTCCGAAATATCTGACAGCTTCTTTTCTATTTTATAGATAACTTCAAGCTTTTTATTCATTTCTTGAAGTAGCACTTCCACAGAAGTTTCAGACGGATTTATATTCATCTTCGGAGTCTGGGGATTAATTTGCTTTGAGCTCTCACCGTTATGACAGTTGGCACAAACACCCAATTGCATAAATTGTTTAAGGTTTTTAACACATTTTTTATGGAAGTATCCTTCACATGCACCACGACATCTCACTATATCATCCTTGCTAAGTGAAATGAACAATTTGCACTTTGAACACTGCACCATTTTAAATTTCTATAACTTTACACAAATACGTATTAGGTAGGTACTTAGCACAATACTACTCGCACATCCGATCGCAGAGTGCGCTCGCGCCGGACCGAAAGAAAACGCATATTAAAATACTTACCTAATTCGAAGCTTATATAATGAGATAGGCATATCCGTTACCCGTAGGCTTATCTTACTCATGTTTGATGACGTATTTCCGTCGACTCACCAGCAGGGGGCGCCACCTGTAAACTTATAAAAGAACATGGCGTCCACTTTGTCCTCATTGGGTTTTATTCACCAGGCAGATTTAAAAAGTTAGCTTCGAATTCGGTAAGTATTTTAATATGCGTTTTCTTTCAGGGAAAACGCCGCTATTAAAAGTACTTGACCGTAATTCGAAGCTTATATAATGAGAAATGTTTGTTTTCGCCTGGTGAGTGACGGAAACGCCAATGTGATTCTAGTTTATTTTTAGGAAAATAATATTATAGAATGTTGTATGTATGGTATCTAGATTTATAATCTTTACCATCTTGAACAACTTCATATGTAATCTTAAACAGACTAAATAAGGAATCTTATTTAAGGAGTAGTAAGTATTCCTTCTATTGACAGGATTAAATAATTGCGAATTATTATTATATTTGATTGGTGGTAGTAGCTGACATTATTACTCGACAATAATTTTTTTTGAAATCCATCGTCAATTACCTCGTGTTAAGGATTAATTTGATCTTACCACCACCATCAATTCTTAGAAGCTGCTGTTGACCGGGTAGTGCCGGGGCTAGAATAGTTGGAGAACCTCTAACAGTCATAAATAAACTATTAGACTGTGTAGTCTCATATCGGTTACTCTGATATCCTAATTTCTATCTAGAATAAATGATTCAATTGATTAGTCGTAGGTGTTATCTTTGTTTACAATAGTTTTCCAACTAGATTGTCTGAAATGAAAATGATCAGTTTCGGACTCTTGATTCGGGCCTAAAAGTAGTACCTATGACGTGAGTTAATACAATCGAGCAAAGTTAGATCGTGGTTGCGGCGACCTAAGCATAAAATCACTATGACGAGAAACCTGAAAAATGTTCTCTGTGTATCAATACTTGGTAATATTGAACTAAGTCATCAACCTCCATATCAATGAATATGTGACTTAACTTTCTTTACATTTTTTAAAGAGATCGACCATGTTTAACCAAAACATGCGAACTATGTAAAGTTGACTAACGGTTTCTATTTTATCAAGAACAGCAACAACAGATTTATGTAACAGAATCGTATTATATAATAACCATGAATAAAATGCAAGTCGGTTAAAACTGTAAAATTTTTAAGTATCTTAAAAGGTAGGTCTCAAGGAGCTCAATAGTAGAAGTTTTTGATTTAATATCTGTTATTTACCTCTTCGCCCCCCCCCCCCCCCACATTTTCACAGATTCTCTATGTGAGGTGGTGGGAGACCTGTCGAGGTGTTTATTAGAAGGAAAGAGATAATGTTTATTAGGTTCTTTTGCAGGTTCTGCAGAACGAATGGAGCTTACAGAGCTCTCGCTTTGAGATCTGCCCTCTATTATTACCTTGTGCCATCGCGGCACCACAAACACTCCTGTTGACCGATTAAGGTGTGACAGCATCTTGGGTATTAAAAATGGTGGTGGAAGTAATATCCACACATTACAAACAGGCTTATCATGTAGTGTTCTCCATTTCATTATAGGAATATTGTTTGTAGGCAATCTTGCCTTAGTGGTGTTTGAAGCAGGATGCTTACATAAAATATAGTATGGTGAAGTCAATTTGATGTCGGACCATTACACGCAAGCTGACGAGTTAAGTTCGTCAAGGCAATTGATTTGGTCTCGTCCCTCTGGGGGGATGGACTACAACTGCTTTGAATGAGTACAGACTGTAACACAGTACCGGTATATGATTTCGAATCATGTGTAAGATTATCAACATCTCTCTTTGACGCAGTACAATCTTTGTTATTCTAGGACCTCGAGCCTGTTAGAGAAATGTTTTCTAGCTGGGCTCCCAAGCGAAATCTGACGCGTCCGTGGTAAGAAAGCATCTCGTATGGAAAGCTTGTAAAATTATCGAGAACCGGTAATTGCGGACCCACTATTGGAGTTCCACTTGTACCACTCCGTGCACTACTATTTTCTTCAGTGGGTTGTCGGTTAGGGGATTGACCGAATGTGACGCTGAGGTAAAGCTACCTCTAGGCACTGTGAAAGTGGTAAAAATTCAAAAGACCCACCAAGTTTAAATTTTCTTTAAAAGAACTAAGTTTCTTTGATTTGGAATTAAATAAATCTACCATCTTTTCTTTTGGTATTGGACTTTCAGGTAGTTCTATGTCTATCGCATAACGATATGAGAGGTTTCTTTGGGAACCTATTATTGTTTTCTCCCAATTGTCTAACCATCCCTGGGTTTGAAGAGTTTTCAAGGCTATTTGTACGTGTTTGTGAAGAGTAACAGGATTTTGATGCGTAAAATGAGATTTTGTGTAGGTAGACGAGTATTTGAATACTCTTATTCTATAGAAATCGAGGCACCCAGATGGTGAGAAATGAAAATGTTTTGGGTGCGGCTTACCCGAGCGGAAGACAAGAATGTGCTCTGAAAAGGATAATGTACACTACATCAGCTTTATCATGAAAATAAGCTAGACTGAGATGTATTTTGCACATCCAATCTCGTGGTTGGAGGAAATCTGGTAAACGGAACATGCTGAAAGATAGAATTATTCTGGCTTCACAAAGGCGTACAATGTCCTAAAACTGAATTCTGGGCGGATGACCCATCGCTATTTGAAGTTAGGAAAAGTGGAGAAACCGAACTTGGTGACAAAGGAACTAGTTTTAGAGTGCCTTGAGCATTCATCTTTTGAACCATTACACAATGTGGTCATTTCAGTTAAAAAGGAAACCTTTTAAAGAGTTCGTTGTATGGATTCTTAAGTATTTAAAGCAGTTAGTATTCCACCTTAGTCAAGTTTTCCATAGCATTTTAACATAAAGTGAAAATTTACAACTTTGTCAGGACGGGACTTGAACAGAGTTCGGTGTAAATTTAAATGTGGGAAGGTTATCAGTTTTGAGCAGGTTTCGAACCTGCGTCCTCTCGAATACCGTGCAGGACGGATTGGAGTTTCTGGATAAAGGGAATGCGGTACCCTTTTATAAATTTAAAACTTTTTGGTACTCTCGTTCCTTACCAACGTATTTTGTACAGAGTTAACTGACCGACATAGAATGACAGGGTCATATCATTTAGTGTTTCCTTTGCTGGTGTGGGCAGAGGATGTTAGACCTCTCCTCGTCTCTTTAGAGCCTCGAGCTCGGAAATTTCGTAATTGAAGGGACATCCTTGCATGGTTACTTAGTATGTTATCGTACGCCTGGTTACTATCGTATACCCAATTATTATAGATACACAATATTGTACATACCCCTCGAGGGTAGTAACTGGTTAGTGTTTCCTTTGCTGGTATGGGCAGGGGATGTTAAACTTCTCAGTCTCTTTGTGAGCCTAAAGCTCAGAAATTTCTTAATTGAAGGGACATTTACTGTCGTATGCCCAATTATTATGGATATTGTACACACCCCTCGAGAGTGGTAACTGTAATACAGGCCTAAAAAGGCTCTTGGTACAATGGAATCTGGACTCCATTCGATGGAGATCTGATCTTGACGCCTGATCCTCTCGAAGGCTGGCGTAATGATTTGGATGAACTTGGGGTCATCCTTTTTGGAGATCGAAGACCAAAATGCATGCCTTCCCGAGTGCCGTTGAAAAGGCTTCAGCCTCGAAAATGTATGTGTTTGAAGGCGATATTTTATCAAGGTTCATTTTTAAGAATTGGGTCTTTGACAATTCTGAGAATAATATATGAAATCAGATCTATGGCCGCAAGCCATTTGTAATAAATTGATAAAAGATTTATGGAAATCCTATTATTAAAGTAGGTCTTCAATTTTGTCATAAATATTTTCGAAGAAACTTAAGTTTTTCAAAAGATTCTCTTTGTTTAAAAATACAAAAGGTTTTGGCAGAAAAGCCTTTTGGCAGAAAGAACCTTGTCAGCTTTTTCTAAATGTAGCAGGGATTCGAATTGTCGGATCTCCCCGTTTTTGTATAGGTTGACGAACCCAGGACTATGATTTTACAATAGTGGGTATCAGCATATTATCTTATCAAGGCAATTTGCCGCCAAAACGTGTCTATCAACCTCTTAGGTTATACTGTGTCTTAGGATCTTGGGTAACCGAAATCTCTTTTAATGCTGTCCCTATATAAAATACGAAGCAAGGATGATTGTTTCTATCATCCTCTTAAATTAACCTCTGATCTGTGAAGAAATTTACACTTGGTCAGGACCAGTGTTAGGTAATAAGAAATAACTCGCCTATTTCCATCATCCTTATCTGGTTTAGTGGAAGTCTTCTTTTACTCCACTTACGACAATGCACGTGGCGTTGCGATCGCCCTTATTTGAAGTTCGAGCTAAATGAGCTGGAACTGCTATTTAACGTACCTAATACAGTAACTGGAGCTCAGAGCGCGCTTCTGAAATACTTCACTTGGAATTAGCTCACTTTCTAAGGATGGAGGATTAATTTCTATCAAGAAACCAAACTAAAAGAAATAGTATTATGTTAGGTACCTAAAATTTAAGTACCACTTTCATGGTGAACATTTAGTGGCGGTACTTACGCTGTACATACACGAAGCAAATAATATCTAAAAAAAAAGTATTAGTACCTATGAATACAATCTATAAAATCAGTTTGATATTAGCTGTAACTAAAGATATTAAATAAAAGAAACTGCAACCTCGAAAGGTTTACGTGCTATTTTAAAATAATAGGTTATTTCACGTTATGACGTATCACACTCATATGTGATCGTAAAAATATGAAGTAAAAACATACCTGAGACTTAAACGAACGGTCAAACCGTTAAATATGTCTGTAGGTTCACTTACTTCAATCACAAGTCACTTGTTTTAAATTCACTGTATATTCAAACGAACGGCAAAGCCGTTAAATAATTATTTCTGTAAATTCACTTACTTCATCCCAAGTCACTTTTTATAACTTTACTAGGTATATAACTAGTAACTAGAAAAAATAAATTCACTAGCAGGTGTTCCTGCTATAACCTTTTGCTACGGGAATCAAAACGCCAATGAGGACAAAGTGGACGCCATGTTCTTTTATAAGTTTACAGGTGGCGCCCCCTGCTGGTGAGTCGACGGAAATACGTCATCAAACATGAGTAAGATAAGCCTACGGGTAACGGATATGCCTATCTCATTATATAAGCTTCGAATTACGGTCAAGTACTTTTAATAGTATGTTATGAGAAATGGAAAAATCATTATAATGAAATATCTAAAGAAAAGGGGATCTGGTATAGGTCTATTCAAAATCAGCCTCCTCGTGGACCCTGGTTTGATGACTATAGGTTAAATAGAAATTATATTAAGTTAGCATTAAGACTTCGTTGCGGACACTATCCATCGGCGAAGTTTGCATTCCTAATGAAAAAGGTTCCATCACCTAATTGTGAGGTATGCAACAAAATTGAGGATGTGCAGCATTTGCTGATGGAGTGTGTCCGGAACGAACCTGAAAGGCAGTTGCTGATTAGAGACTTTAATTTAAACAGATATGACCTTGGCTTGTGTCAAAGTATTTTAGCAAATCCTAAATCTGAGGTCTCTCAACGGCTGTGTGGATTGGTACGCGCGACTAATCAGTAACCACCTTTCATAAATAAGAAATAATTGTGTGAGTATGTATGTGTGTGTGTGTGTGTTAGTTAAAATATTGATCTGTTAGGTATAATGTATAAGGTACAATGGGGTTGACATATCCATATGGACAAAAACCCCTACCATTGTAAATTAAATAGAATAAAAAAATAAAAATAAAACCTTGTATTATTATAGAAAATATTACTTGCTATCTTTATGTTTATTTCTTATTTGTGTTAATGAACCCTAAATTAAATAGCTACTCTTCAAACTGTTACCTACAATTTAGGATAACTTTGTGGTAAGTATTAAATATTTAAAGGTGACTTTTTTATTTCTTTTTTGTTTTTTTACGTGAGGGAAAATCCTCATGGGTGTTATGCCGGACTCCTACCGACTAAAAAACCCCGGGTGGTTGTAAGCCCCGGGAAAGCCCTCGGAAGGATGTCCCAGGACTCCCAACAGACCTACAGCCGCCTCTGCAGCCTCGCCCAGCTGCATCCCGCTTCTAAGGGGGGTAAAACTTCCAAAATAGGTACCTAAGTACTTATTCTAAGAAAATAATCAATTGATTTTCTGAAAGCCTTATTTTATAGATACACTTTATTATTGTGTTCTAACAAAAAGCAATAAGTCACGTATTGTTTTACTTGATTCTTAAGGCCATACCCAGGGCTAACGACCTTGAGCATATGGGCGATATGACTCGCCAACATAGAGTAGCGCAACTACAGAGACATCAGAGTAAAAGAACTACGGAAGAAGAAAAAAAATAGTAGCGGAAATGCGTTTCTCGCTTTACCAAATAAACAAGAAGCTGTGAGACGGTCTCACCCGACTGCCCCTCTCTAAAACGTTTATTGTGAGAGTTCAATCCGATTGACGTTGTCATTTTTGTTTTATTTCAACTTTGAACAGATGATCCACGTGACCTAGTGACGTAGTTTAATGCAACAGAGTCACAGACTACAGACAAAGTCTCGCCATAAGCCCCTCTGCACTGTATTTTATAGAGAGAGGCGAAAATAAATTAAAAAACAAAGGAACGTTTGTATTTCAATTTTCCTTTGTTTTTAAGTGTAGTAAAAATACACTGCAGAAATGTGATTGATTACGTAAAAATTAAATGTGACGAATTCACAACTAAAGACGAATGTTCATATATTCATTGTTTTACTTAAATTATTACAAATCCAGACAAGAGGGGTCTTCCACTCGCTTAAAATTTTTGTTACTTTTGGAACAAAATTTAATTTCATTTTATTATAACAAACAAAAATAGTCGTAAAGGCAGTTGCGACTTGCGAGGGTCTGCTAGTTATGTATAATCTTAAATATAAAAATGAATCGCAATATGTGTTGGTAAGCGCATAGCTTCAGAACGGGTGGACCGATTTCACTAATTCTTTTTTTGTTGTGTAAGGTATTGTCAGGAGAAGGTTCTTATGGAAGAAAAATATTGTATTCCAACGGGAACGGGAACTACGCGGGTGAAACCGCGTGACGTCCTCTAGTTATGTATAAATAAGAAGCGCTCGTGGCACCGCGGACTCAGTGCTCTGTAAACGATCAATGTAGTAAGCTCATTCGCTATGGCCAGTCCTTGGATGGGTGACCATCCATGTGACCACTTTGTGACAGTTATTTGTTCGTGTCGTTTCCGTGTTTCGGAAGGCACGTTAAGCAACTGCTTAACGTGCCTTCCGAAACTTACGGGCAACCAAGACCAACGGGTCTTGGTTGCCCGTAAAATGGCAGTCATTAAGCCAAGTAGAAGGCCCTTTTTGGCGGCTTGAATAATTTCAACAGCAGGCAGTCACAACCTGCGCCTGTCTATCTCAACATGGCAATACAGCTCACCACCTATTACGTGGGCAAAATTCTGAAAAGGTGAAATGTGGGGACATAATAATATGCCTCTGCCTAACCCTTCGGGGTTATCCCCGAAGCGGTAGGCAGATACATACATAAATATGTAAATTATGTATGTATGGTCACGCCTAGCCTATAAAGGCGTGACCATATTTATGTATGTATGTAACTAGCTGACCCTCACAACTTCGTTTACGACGCTTAAGGTGTATGAAAGGGGAGGTATTTCTTCATCAGACTCAGCAAGTGGTAAGTGAAACTGCCCTGTTTGTTTTATCATAAAAGAACGTACACGTCGAGGGCGTGGACTGTATTGTTTTAGAATCTATTCTAAAATAATTTATTTCAGTCCACGCCTTCGGCGCGGACGAAATATTTTGCTCTGGACTTAATCATTAAGCTCTTATATGATAAAGCCAACACGCCGGTTTAGATTTACACTCACATTCAAAGGAACTCTTGAATTCTAGGTTTTAAGAAGTTGAGATGTCTCTAACTCCTGAACTTCCACAGATCAATTTTCATTCAAATCAGTAGTTTCGGCGTGATACGTATTCGGAATACAGACGGACATAAAAATTTAAAATTTTATTTTGGCTTAAGTAGGTATCGATTAGAGAACGCGTTCTTTTTTTTTAAATAGCTTCCATGTTCAGACTCTCGACCCTCATCAGTTTTTTTATTATGTATAGTTACAGACTAGCAAGAAACTCGGCGGGCTATTCTTTTTAGTGCTCTGCTTACTGTAATATAGACTTAAAAAATCATAACAAATTGTTTGAGAATCCAAAAGAGCCAGCAGATCATTTCCAGACTTACTTGTCTAGCAAATAATTGAATATAATTTTTGGTCCCGAGCAGGATTCGAACCTGCGTCTTCTGGTTTGCCGGACCAGACGACCTCACCATTGGACCAACGAGACACTGCTCTCGACCGTCAATTCGTTCACTTTATTACCTTAACCAAGTTGCCGGTAGATGGTGCCTACGTCACCCCAAGACGTAATAAGCTGAAAAAATTGACGGTTAAAATAAATAAATATATTCACGGACATTTCGCACAACGCTATCTAATCCCAAAGTAAGCTAGGAATGACCTGCCTGTGTGTGCTGCCACGACCTCCAGCGCCGCAGGCGGTATCACTTCCGACTGCGCCACGGAGGCAGTCAAGTTGAGAGCAGTGTCTCAAAAAAAGCAGTGTGTTAATAATAAATGTAATAAAATTATTTTCATCAGTTGTCTATATCCTTTAGCACAAAGTTATAATAGCTAAGTTGTGTGGGAATGTCCACGAATATTTCTTCATTTATTTATTTTGAAATGATTAAGTACCGCTTACAATATTAGCATGACTACCTTCCGAAGTAATTTAATAAAACAATACATAAAATAAGTTCAAATGCATTATAAGTATTCTCATGTAATGCAGTATGCATTGTGTAACTCGGGCTCTGTCTGTTACACGCATTACTCTGTACATGAATGTAAATATAACGTTTTACGAGAATATTTTGCAGACCAGGGCACTGATTCTCGCTTCACACGACATGAATGCGTCGACGGAAATCGGCGGGTGACGCGTCGCCTGTCTCATATTTAGGAACGGCGAACTTGAGACGGACGACGTTTCATCCGTAAATTTGCGTCCACGCATTCACGTCGTGTGGTCGAGAATCGGCGCCCAGAGCGACACACGTCCGTCTAGCATCACGACTCCCCCCGCACTAGATTTTCGGGCGAGCGAGGGGAAGCAAGCAATGTAATGTATTGTTTGAATACATTATTAGGTATAATTAGTTTAAACTAATACTAAATCGAAATTGAAGAAAACCATTCCGTCATAGCATCTCAATGTAGATGTTTTAGAAACTGCACGGGAACCTTTACAGAGAGAGAAAATGTTAAATTTGTTCAAGTCATTTGGTTTGTATAATATATTTTTGGAACCTACTCGTATAACTGCCACTAGTGCTACTTGTATTGATAATATTTATACTAATATAAATCCCATTAAAAAATGTATAGTGGACCCTGTAAAATCAGATCATCGCGGTCAGTTTGTTTCTTATCCGAGAAATAGTAGGGAAAATAAGAAGATAATTAGTTTTGTCCCAGTTAACACACATCGCTTGGAAACATTCAGAAGAAACTTAGTCAAGAAAATAACAGAATTGCCCAATTACACTAGTGTAGAAGAATCCTACTCTGATTTATTTAACTTGATACATGATGTGTTTGGGAAAATCTTTACCCCGTATCAATTGGAGGCAGCTCTGCTTTCAGTGACTGGGCAACACCCGGAATTTATAAAAGTCGCCATAAACTATATGAACTGTATTCTGAAAAATCGCATAATTTCAACCCAGAGTTTCAGGAATATGTTAAAAAATATTCAAAGATATTTAAGCAAGCCTGTACCTTGGCCAAGTCTAATTTCATCTATACTTATAATAAATCTGTAGAAGTGAAAAATCTGTACATTGAAAATATAAAAAAAATAAATAGCAGGGGGTGTTACTAGACCGACACCGAACCCAAAAATGTGATTAAAAAAATTTTTGTCTGTCTGTCTGTCTGTCTGTCTGTCTGTCTGTCTGTCTGTTTGTTCAGGCATCACGCAAAAACTACCGGTTCGATTACGATGAAACTTGGTATAATTACTCTTTAATATCCTGGGCACCACACTGGGTACTTTTTATCCCGGAAAAGTATACTTATTATAAAATAAAAAACGAACCTAAGTCGTATAAAGTTATTATCAATTATTGCTTAAACGGTTAATGGTACGATGATGAAATTCAGCAAGAGCGTTGTTTGTTACAATTTGAAATAAGTAATTTTACCATTATTGCAAATTCCACCTCTAAAGGTATAAAAAAGGAGGGTCAAGTTTGTATGGGACAACGCGATTCCTTAGTCCGATCTACTTAAAATTTGGCATATAGCATTATTAACATAATTGATGGAAGACGTGTTCCTTATTTTATTGAAATTTATACATTATCGACCTAAAAAGGGAATGTTAATTATTTTGGAGCTGATTTTCTCCGGAGTTGATATCAATACTCCTTAAATACTCTTATTTTTGATTTAAATTACTTTTTTATTTTGACACATTTGTGGAAGTTTAATCCGAATGACATTGTCATTTTCATGATTTTGCTTTAAAGTACATACTATCGGAAATATTATTGTTAAATTTTGTATAACAAAAAATAAATATGTGAAAGATGAAGAAAATTCGAAGATGACTAGCCAGGAATAATGAAAGACCACGCTTCAGGTAGTGTCCACTGTGCATTAGAATGAAAGATTGTCAGCCCTAAGCGACTGGTCATGGAAGGTATGAACTTTATTCTATAGTGCTGGCTGCATTCGGTGCAGGACACAGACTCACTAAGTCTTTGTAAAATACGGGAATGGCCTCTACGAAGATCACATTTGACAAGTAAAAAGAGTCATTATAATGAACATGAACGCCTAGCAGATGAAATTTACATGGTTATTAAGTTAACAGGTCTTGGTTGGACATCTGTAGTATGAGGACAAAGTCTACCGTAGTTCGGTTTTCCCATACGTCGTAGGCTTACAGTATGACTGGGACTATCTGAAGGAGGAACTAAGTTACGATGTCAATTGCTTAGAAGAGAAGTTGAGTCAAGTAGTAGTCTAGCCAATGAATTAAGAAATGTATTTAATAAATAAATTTACATTACTCATATAATATGTATTATGAATTTGTTATTCAGAAATCCATCTATCTAACTACGATTACGAATACGAATGTTTGTGAGTGTGGATGTTTGTTACTCTTTCACGCTGTAACGGCTGAACGGATCTGGATAAAATTTGGTACCTACCTACAGAGATAGGTTAGAGACAGTGTAGGAACTAAATTTCACGCAGGCGAAGCTGCGGGCATCAGCTAGTTAGAAATAAAATTTTAGATTCTGCGAATGTCATTAAAACTACTTGGAACATTATAAATGCGGAATGTGGTAGGTGTACAGCGAATGAAAGAAAGTTTCATTTAAAGATAGACAATCGCCACGTTTCGGGGGATATGGAAGTGGCGACCGAGTTCGAAAAATTTTTCAGTAACGTACCTATAGAGATTACTAACACTCTCCGGTCGTCTTCCACCTCCGCCGAGCTTTTATTAGCAGAATCTGTAGCTGCCTGTGATTGCGCGTTCGAATTTACGGTTGTCAACTGCAACGACATCTTAAAAGCATTTAAATCTATTAATGTTAAAAAAACCGCTGACCTTAGTGGACTATCAGTAAAATCCGTATCAAGTAATAATACTTGATACGGATTTTACTGATAGTCTCTAAAGATGTCATTGCCCCCCACTTGGCAACTGTGTTTAACGATTGCGTCTCGAGTGGTGTATTTCCTGATTTGATGAAACACAGTAAAGTTATACCACTGTTCAAGGCTGGCAGTACCTCAGATCCTGGTAATTTCAGACCTATCTCGGTGTTGCCGACCTTGAGCAAGATATTTGAAAAACTAATACTAGAGCAGATGCTGATCTATTTTAATAGTCACAAATTGTTTCATGAGAAACAATTTGGCTTCACTAAAGGACGCTCGACTACCGATGCTGGTGTAGTGTTATTGAAATGTATTTACGAGGCCTGGGAGAATAAACAAGACGCAATTGGTGTGTTTTGCGATTTGTCTAAGGCATTTGATTGCGTCCAACATGAAACATTAATCAGGAAATTACACCATTATGGCATAAGAAGCAAGGCTCTCGATCTTCTGACTTCATATTTGAACAATAGAATTCAGAGGGTTGATGTTAATGGTACACGCTCAGAGGGCTCTGTAGTTACTATGGGCGTCCCACAGGGTTCAATACTCGGACCATTTTTATTCCTTATATATTTTAATGACCTACCCTTTTACTTGGGGGACAACAACAGGATTGTTTTGTATGCAGATGATACTTCTTTGATTTTCAAAGTTAAAAGACAAATAGATAACTATGACGATGTCAACAACGCAATCTTGAAAGTGGTTTATTGGTTTAACACTAACAATCTTAGACTGAATGATAATAAAACTAAATGCATAAAATTTACCTTGCCTAATGTAATACAGTCAGAAACCAATGTTCAACTTAATGGTCGGGTGTTGGAACTTGTGGAATCAACGACGTTCCTAGGGTTAACGGTCGATGCTGGTTTACAATGGGGTCCACATATTGTTAAACTAGCAAATAGATTAAGTTCAGCAGCATTTGCTGTACAAAAGATAAGGCACTTGACGGATGTAGATACGGCTAGAATAGTCTATTTCAGTTACTTTCATAGCATAATATCTTACGGTACTCTACTGTGGGGCAATGCTGCAGATATAGATAAAATTTTTATTTTACAAAAGCGGGCCATAAGAGCTATATATAGATTAGGTCCAAGGGTCTCTCTGCGCGAAAAATTCAAAGAGGTTAAAATTCTTACAGTAGCATCACAATACATTTTTGAGAATCTTATGTATGTACAAAGAAATTTACAACGTTTCGGTAAGTTAAGTGACAGACACAATGTCAACACTAGAAATAAAAGTAACCTTGCTGTTTATCATAGCAGATTGCACAAAATCAGCAATTCTTTCATGGGTAACTGTATACGCTTTTACAACAGGCTACCAGACGAAATTAAAAGTATGTCTCTTAATAAATTTAAAAAGGTTGTAAAAAGTAAATTGTACTGCAGGGGCTACTATACAATCGGTGATTATTTGTTGGATGGAGAAGCCTGGAAATGACCTGCTCTAATGGATTCTCAAAAAATTGTTAAAATGCATAGTTTTTAGATTCATTTTGTAAATAGAGCTCTAAAAAGAATAACCCGCTGAGTTTCTTGCCAGTTCTTCTCAGGTGGGTCGCGTTGTGAACTGGTGGTAGATTTTGATTTGTATTCTGGACGATTTAAAAGAGCATCTGTAAATGCCTATGTGAAATAAATTTCTTTTTCTTTCTTTCTTTCATTTTAGAGGTCTATGTTTTCTTTAGTCTCTGATATAAATTTTATTATCATTCATTAATAAATAGATGTCATACAACGTCTTCTTCTAAAAAACTATGGGCTATTTCAATGATGTTTAACTAATATCTATACATATAATAAAATGATAGAAAATCCAAAACTGTACATTGGAAATATTAACAAAAAAATAGTCGCTGGGTGTTCTACATAAGATACCGAAGCTGAAAATATAGTTAGAATTTTTTTTGTCTGTTTGTCTGTTTGTCTGTTTGTCTGTTTGATTTGCTTTGTCCGGCAGGATCTCGAAAAGTACTGAACAGATTTGGTTCAAATTTTGCACAAATATTACTTAGGGGTGTGGTCTTAAAATAGGCTATATATTATCACGCCACATATCCTAGGGGCTAAGCAGAGAGCAATGAAATGTTTAAACCGTTGGATTGATTTAACTAAAACGTAGCAGGAATATTAGTAGGAGATAGGTTTTACACTCAGACAACATATTATTACGCTAAATTTTTTAGGAGCTCGGCAGAGAACAATGAAAATCTGTTTGTATATTTTTGCAAAATACAGAAATTACTGAATAATTTTAATTAATCTTTTATTTGAATAGCAATCTAGAGGTTGGCTCTTTAAATAGGCTATATATTATTACGCTACATATCCTAGGGACTAGGCAGAGGGTAATGAAATATGTAAGTGTGTGGATTGATTAAACTAAAACGTTGCAGGAATATTAGTAAGAGATCGGTTTTACACACCGGTTACATTTTATCACGCTAAATATCTTGGAGGCCCGATAGAGAAAAAATAAATTCTGTGTTTGCTACGATATCCAGACGACTGATATACATACTTATATATTTCTAAATACATACATATTATACATAGAAAACACCCAAACTCTGAAACAAACAGTTGTGGATCACACAACTAATTGGAACAACCCAGAAATCGAACCAAGCCCTCCGGCGCGACAGGCGGTATCACTACACCAACTACGCCACAGAAGCAGTCAATGAAATTATATTTCAAATTCTTTCATGTAATTATTCTAACGGCTTGACAGACACAAAATATATTTGTTTATGTATTTACGGGCAACAATCAAAAGTACCTAACTTTATAGATTAGTAGTAGTAATTTATAGGCTTGATAAAGAACAATAATCAAATTCATTAGTACGTGTTTGTTTTTAAATATGCATTTAGTATATAACTTAATAAGTAAGTTTATCAGTTTTCTAGATCTCATAGCTCACACTAATATAAATCAAATTTCAGGCTACGCTATACTATTGTACAAGCCATGTAATATGTAGTATACTTTTTTATAACGTGAAGGAAAATCCATCGTGGATGCTATGCCGGACTCCTACCAATTAAAAAAAACCTTACGTAACGCCTAACAGCCTATGGTTGGGAGCCCCGGGTAAGCCCTCGGAAGGATGTCCCAGGACTCCCAGCAGACCCACGGCCGCCACTGCGTCCTCGCCTAGGAGGTGGTTCGGGTGCTATGCCGCGTCTTTGGGGGTTTCGGGTGCGATCCCGCTTTTAAGGGGGGGGGGCGTGAGTGAACGCCTTCGGCGCGGACTGAATTATTTTACAATAGCCTTAATCATTAAGCTCTTTTATCATTATAGATTTACCCTCACATTCAAAGGAATCCTAGAATTCTAGGTTTTGCGAAAGTTGGGATCCCTCTAATTCCTGAACTAGAAAACCTTTAACATGGAAACTTGTGTGAAACATTCCTTACAGTATTCCCTTTATAACACTAAAAAAAAAATTTGTAATCCGAAAACGCATTGAGAAGTAACAACTAAAAAACCGTTTTGTCTTTCATCTCTTCTCCCAAAGGAACCGCGCAAAATATCGAGATCAAAAGTATCCTAGAACCTTCCTCGGATTATAAGCTCTGAATGTACTAAGTTTCATTCAAATCCATTCAGTAACTTCGGCGTGATACTTATTCGGAATACAGACAGACAGACACACATGAAAAATGTAATTTCATTTTCGGCTTCAGTAGACTCTCGACCCTCAACAGTTTTACTATATGTATAGACTAGCTAACCCTCGCAACTTCGTTTACGTCACATAAGATCTATGAAAGGCGAGGTATTTCTTCATCAGACTCATCAAGCAGCGTGTGAAACTGCCCTGTTTGCTTAATCAAAAAAGAGCTTAAAGATTAAGTCTATTCTAAAGCAATTCAGTCCAGCAGGACTGAATTATTTTACAATAGCCATAACCATTAAGCAGCTCTTTTATGATTAAGCCAACACGCCACACAAACGTTGTTTATAATGAACATTCTTAAAACAACTTTACTGAAAAATGTTAAATTAAATCACCTTAAACATAATAAGTACATGCATACGGTCACGCCTTTATCCCCAAAGGGGTATCGAGGCATATTATATGTTTACCTTTTTTTAATTTGTCCCACGTAACGTAATAGGTGGTGAGCCGCATTGCCGTGTTGAAATGGACATGCGTTAGTACTGCCTACTTTTGAAAATTATTAAATCTATAAGGTCTTCAACTTGGTTTAACGACTGCCATTTACTGGCTACCGTTAGCGTTAGTGTTATCGTCTCAACTCTTCCGATATGCGTAAAGTTTTCAGTCTGTGGCCCTAATCTAACAAACGTTTCGTATTCGCGCTTCACCATACTACTTACTCTTATAATTATTAAAGGGGCTAATTAATAAACACGTACGTCATACCGGCCTTGGACCCACTAAAACCATGAGGTCTCTTCCTATCCATCTAGCGCAGTCCTAGGGTATCCTTTAGAGGGCTTACTCGGGGCTCCCAATCGTAGGCTGTTAGGTAGGATACGTGTGGTTTTTAGTCAGTCGGAGTCATAGTACATTCATGTGGGATTTTCCTCACGTTAAAAAAAACTCCCCGGGTAAGTTGGAGGATGTCCTAAATTTGTTCCCACATTTTGGTTACGACTTATCCTAGAGGCTCAAATAGAATACGGTTCAAACTTTGCTTATAACATAATCTCCACGCGGACGAAGTCGCGGGTAACAGCTAGTAACTTAATAAGTAAGTTTATCAGTTTTCTAGATCTCATAGCTCACACTAATATAAATCAAATTTCAGGCTACGCTATACTATTGTACAAGCCATGTAATATGTAGTATACTTTTTTATAACGTGAAGGAAAATCCATCGTGGATGCTATGCCGGACTCCTACCAATTAAAAAAACCTTACGTAACGCCTAACAGCCTATGGTTGGGAGCCCCGGGTAAGCCCTCGGAAGGATGTCCCAGGACTCCCAGCAGACCCACGGCCGCCACTGCGTCCTCGCCTAGGAGGTGGTTCGGGTGCTATGCCGCGTCTTTGGGGGTTTCGGGTGCGATCCCGCTTTTAAGGGGGGGGGGGGGGGGGCGTGAGTGAACGCCTTCGGCGCGGACTGAATTATTTTACAATAGCCTTAATCATTAAGCTCTTTTATCATTATAGATTTACCCTCACATTCAAAGGGATCCTTGAATTCTAGGTTTTGCGAAAGTTGGGATCTCTCTAATTCCTGAACTAGAAAACCTTTAACATGGAAACTTGTGTGAAACATTCCTTACAGTATTCCCTTTATAACACTAAAAAAAAAATTTGTAATCCGAAAACGCATTGAGAAGTAACAACTAAAAAACCGTTTTGTCTTTCATCCCTTCTCCCAAAGGAACCGCGCAAAATATCGAGATCAAAAGTATCCTAGAACCTTCCTCGGATTATAAGCTCTGAATGTACTAAGTTTCATTCAAATCCATTCAGTAACTTCGGCGTGATACTTATTCGGAATACAGACAGACAGACACACATGAAAAATGTAATTTCATTTTCGGCTTCAGTAGACTCTCGACCCTCAACAGTTTTACTATATGTATAGACTAGCTAACCCTCGCAACTTCGTTTACGTCACATAAGATCTATGAAAGGCGAGGTATTTCTTCATCAGACTCATCAAGCAGCGTGTGAAACTGCCCTGTTTGCTTAATCAAAAAAGAGCTTAAAGATTAAGTCTATTCTAAAGCAATTCAGTCCAGCAGGACTGAATTATTTTACAATAGCCATAACCATTAAGCAGCTCTTTTATGATTAAGCCAACACGCCACACAAACGTTGTTTATAATGAACATTCTTAAAACAACTTTACTGAAAAATGTTGAGCTTTGGCTACAGTGACATGGGTACATAAATTAAATCACCTTAAACATAATAAGTACATGCATACGGTCACGCCTTTATCCCCAAAGGGGTATCGAGGCATATTATATGTTTACCTTTTTTTAATTTGTCCCACGTAACGTAATAGGTGGTGAGCCGCATTGCCGTGTTGAAATGGACAGGCGTTAGTACTGCCTACTTTTGAAAATTATTAAATCTATAAGGTCTTCAACTTGGTTTAACGACTGCCATTTACTGGCTACCGTTAGCGTTAGTGTTATCGTCTCAACTCTTCCGATATGCGTAAAGTTTTCAGTCTGTGGCCCTAATCTAACAAACGTTTCGTATTCGCGCTTCACCATACTACTTACTCTTATAATTATTAAAGGGGCTAATTAATAAACACGTACGTCATACCGGCCTTGGACCCACTAAAACCATGAGGTCTCTTCCTATCCATCTAGCGCAGTCCTAGGGTATCCTTTAGAGGGCTTACTCGGGGCTCCCAATCGTAGGCTGTTAGGTAGGATACGTGTGGTTTTTAGTCAGTCGGAGTCATAGTACATTCATGTGGGATTTTCCTCACGTTAAAAAAAACTCCCCGGGTAAGTTGGAGGATGTCCTAAATTTGTTCCCACATTTTGGTTACGACTTATCCTAGAGGCTCAAATAGAATACGGTTCAAACTTTGCTTATAACATAATCTCCACGCGGACGAAGTCGCGGGTAACAGCTAGTTTATAATAAATACACAATTTCTAATAAAACCATCTTTTGACACACATCTTTTAGATTTCAAATCTACTTTTGGCTATAATTTTTCGTATACTAATACCGAGAAGGATGTCTTCATTTGCACCTCTTTTTCGCAAACTTTGTCAACCAGTCCCCTTAACTAACACAAAGTCAAAACTGCCATTTCAAGATGCAATAACTATGCCCCTTACTTCTGAAACGCTGTAGGATATTTTTCACAGTTTTACACAATATGTTCACACTGGCATCAGTACTTGTTTGTGAAGTAATAGTTTGTTTAGTGTTGACAAACTTGACTTCTTTCCAAGTATCACATGCACGGGATTTCACCCGCCTTGAGTTATACAAATAAATCTTCCCCTGGGACCCCTTTTTTGTCGTGTGGAAATCCACCATGGATGTTTTGCTGGACTCTTACTGATTAAAACCACACGGAATCCTAAAACCTACCACGGCCTACGACCGGGAGTCCCGGGTAGGTCCTCGGAAGTATGTCTCAGGATCCTCTTGTACCCCTTTTATCAGTTTAAGCCGTTTAACAGTTTTTGAGTTTATCATGAACAGAGGGGTAAGTGCGAGTTCATGTCGACATTCACGGGTGAGCGCGTTATCACCGATTTGTATGGAATCGAGACAAGTTCCCGCGTTTACACCTAGGTGGCGGGGTCTCGATTCTATACGAATTGTCGCGCCGTGAATGTCGACATGCTCACGCAAAATCTCGCACTTGCCCCTCTGATAGACAGATGCTTAAGGAAACATAAGGATTAATAAAATTACGACGCCAGCGAAGACCCTTGAACCTAGAAACTTGATTTTTTTAGGGTAAGCTTTCCCAGCATTGCAGGCCCCGACTAGGAAATTATTTTTTTTAAAATCCTCTACTAAAGGGAATACAATAAGAAGTTAAAGGTAAAGCTATTTGTTTTAATGTACCTAAACATATCCGAAGTCTTCTAAGTCACTGAAATCCCAGACTAAGAAACTTGTCTGTGATATCAAAGCGAAATAACTAAGTACAGAACAACTATTCTGTTGAGCCTAACAATCAGATAACAAGTCTTAATTTTAGATGAACTACATACGTTTGTGGTTTGAGGCTTTATCTGAATAGACCTAGTAAGTCTAGTAACTTTATACAGAATACAAGGTTTTGAACCACAAACATTTATAATAATCGACACTATATTGGTTCCAATTTCGCTCGATTGGTAAATAAGAAGATATATTATAAGTCGACTAATTGTGGTAGAATATGAGATTGAACGACTTGTATTATCAATAATGGGCTAAAATATGTTTTCAAGAATTTAAAATTAGTAAGTACCTACTTGAATCGCAAATCGCACTTTATTTTAGGTTACGTTCAGATGAGGCACAGACGACATTTCCGTGGCGCTAAGTTAGTGAAAAATCTGTGTGCCGCAGACTCGATCGCACAAAAGCCTATCTATCGCCTGCGTCGTACCTTATTGTAACTGACTCGGGTAAGGGGTCCAACAAAGATCCCCGGGGTTTCAACGACCTCACCTTTGGAGGCATGGAAGGTCCAAATGGCAATCGCTCCCAACAATACCAAAGAAATAGACCACATGTAACTACTCCTAACAGCTAATTGGACCTCAGGCTTCAAATGCAGATAAGCTAAAGATTTGAAAGCAGCTGTTATAAATCGTACCTTCGATGACGACATTCAGTCATTTATAGTAATTTTTCCTGAAAAATTGCCATTGTGCTTTTACATAATATCTTGTTAGTAAATAGTGGCAAACAAACATAGGTACGCTATGCTTACTTGATCGAAAGTGGTAGGCTAGTCGATTGAAAAAACAACCACCAAACCATGTGATGTGCCCCACTGTACCAAGTACCTAGATGTTTTATTATAATTAAGCACCGTCAAAATTCGGATCTCTATAGGAAAATGTAGAGCTACACTAAGTATATTACGTAGGTAATCCAACAAATGAATCTGTGGTATATTATATTAATCGTGAGTCGGAACTTTTTCTGCGCTACTACATAGGACATGGCTATCGATTATGTCTTCATACGTTCGGAAATTGACTGAGGCAGTTTCCTGAATTATACGGACTGAGGGAGCGATTTGCTGACGGACTTTGCCGAGTATTTTCCTGTTCGTGACAACTGTACCGAAACCGTTCATATGACCAATGATCAGTCAAGTGTGAGCTTGTTATGTTAACTGTACCTTTGTGGGGTTCAGACCATAATTGGGTTTTTGAGTATCTTGGTGTTCCCTTCACATGACGTCATAATATAAGATGCTATAGTAGTGATCGCAACTTCACACGCGTGGAATTTTGTTCCCGTTCTCGTTTCCCATGGAATAAAATTTAAGGATAAAAAGTAGCGTTTGTGTTATTAAAAAGGTACTATAAATTATCTTTGTACCAAATTTCAATCAGAGCGTGAAAAGTGACAAACGTCCACACACACTCCCAAACTTTTTTGCCTTGTCAATAAGAACGCCCATTGTACTATTATTTATAGTCTGTAATCCTTCGTGAAAAAAAAACGCGTACCTACGTAGTGTTTTATATAACTGCTGTACAAAACGGATATATCTGGATAAAGGAAACTTCAACCACTCGATCATTTGCGTAATACAAATTCATGTAAAAGCGCGAATAAGGTGGTATTTTAACCCTCCCTACCTCCGTCGAAATGTCGGGGCTTATCTCTCCGAGAGAGCCATAACTTACTCGAGCTGGCTAGGGCCGGGTCGGCGAGATGTGTCGTGCGGTGTTCCACAGGGATCGGTTTTAGGGCCGCTCCTGTGGAACATCGGTTACGACTGGGTGCTGCGTGGTCCGTTGCTCAGAGGGGTCGGCGTAACATGTTACGCCGACGACACCCTCGTTACGGCGCGGGGAGCAACGCACCGTGCCACGTTAAGGCCACGGCAGGGGTTGCTCAGGTCGTGGGTCGGATTCGGCGGCTGGGTCTTGAGGTCGCCCTTCACAAATCCGAGGCTCTGTGCTTCCACGGACCTCGGATGGGGCCACCTGCGGGATCCAGCCTACAGGTGGGGGGCGTCAGCATCGGCATCGAGCCCTCGATGAAGTATCTGGGGCTCGTACTCGATGGCCGGTGGAACTTCGGACATCATTTCCGAAGTTTGGTCCCAAAACTGAGGGGAGCATCGGCCGCACTCGCGCGGCTGATGCCCAACATCAGGGGACCCAACGCTCCCTACAGGAGGCTGTACCTGGGGATCGTGCGAAGCATGGCCCTGTACGGGGCTCCCGTATGGGCGGAGACCCTGACGGCCAGCAATGAGGCTAGACTGATGAGCCCGCAGAGAGTGATGGCCGTCAGGGTGATAAGAGGATACCGCACGATCTCCGGTGAGGCGGCATGTCTCCTAGCCGGGACCCCTCCATGGGACCTGGAAGCGAGAGCCCTTGCGTCACTATTCAGATGGCGCAAGGAGGCGCTGGAGCGGGGCCAAAGGCCTGCGTCTCGAGAAATCGAGGCCCAGCGGACCCTGCTCCACCAGGAAACCCTGGAGACATGGAAGATGCGACTTGAGCAACCAAACGGGGGATTCGCCACAATCGCGGCCGTCAGACCGGTCATGGACGAGTGGCTGGAGAGAAGACACGGTGCTCTCTCCTACCGGTTGACACAGATGCTTGCCGGGCACGGTAGCTTCGGTAGGTATCTGTGGCGAAAACACCGGGAAACCACGGCCGAATGTCAGCACTGCGAGGACCGCAGCGATGACACGGCGCTCCACACGCTAGTGGAGTGCACGGCGTGGGCACAACAGCGACAGGTCCTCGTAGTGGGTCTGGGCGTGGACACCCTCTCGCTTGAGGCCATGGTGCGAGCCATGCTCTCCAGCGGGAGTAAGTGGGACTGCGCCGCCTCTTTCTGCGAGCAGGTCATGCTCGCGAAGGAGGCGGCGGGCCGGGTGCGGGAGAGAACTCTCCCACCCGAGTTCCGCAGTCGGCGCCCTGGGCGCCGCCGACGTGTCTTCGCCGAGGACTATAGGCCTCCATGACCGGGGGTCTGAGGACGGTGAGGGGGCCGCTCACCGTCCTTACAGAAGCAGGCCCATGACGGCAGCGTCACGTGAGCACTCACGCACGCCTCCCCTTAGAAGCGGGGTCACACCCGAAACCCCCCCACAGACGCGGGATTGCACCCGAACCACCCCCTGGGCGAGGCCGCATTGGCGGCCGTAGGTCTGTTGGGAGTCACGGGACATCCTTCCTGAGGGCTTACCCGGGGCTCTCAACCATAGGCTGTTGGGCGTTACGTGAGGTTTTTTAGTCGGTAAGAGTCCGGCATAGCATCCTACGAGGATTTTCCCTCACGTTAAAAAAAAAAAAAAAAAAAAAAAAGGTGGTATTTTAATATGCTATTTGGTGAGACCCTCTTTAAGTAATCCGGGGTAACTTATAATAAAATCTCTTGAAAATAAGGGTCTACCAACTTGCCACCTGAGTGGTTACCGAATATAGATTGGATTATCTAATGTATCTGTCCCCAGTCACGATAAGCTTCCCACTTCAGTGAGCGCCTGAATATTAATGTTGGGACTTATTGTATTAAAAAAAGTTTGTAGAATAAATATTGACAAACAAGTTGTCCTGGGTTCTTAGAGCGAACCGTGAAAGGGCATTTTAGAAGGCCACCAACATGAGGGTCACTGGTTATTACAGCTAAAATAGAGAATTTTTAATAAGTTGTGTATTTTTAAAAAGAAGTAAATGCAACATAATATCACACCTTTGGGAGTGATAGAAGGTTAAAATAACATAAGAAGGCGACTTGACATACCTTTCATGATGAGACGAGCGTTATTAAAGCCCGCGCTGGAATCTTCGAAATCATTCATTAATTCATTTTTTTTAAGAAAACCTTTATCGGTGCAAGAGTATTTATAATAGTTATTGGAGAGAAGATCGACATGCTTAATCTTTTTTAATTTATTTTATTTAACAATTTATGTACACACGTAATATATTATAAATAGAGAATTAGTTAGGAAAAAAGAGTACAATGGCACTGCTTATTTCTAAAAGAAATCTCTTCCAGCAGGCCAGCGAGAGGAGAACATGATATAAGATAATTCAGAGAGGTAGAAGTGTGTCAAAGAACTAGGTTTAACTCCGACAAGAAGAGTGTAATTTCATTATTTACCACGCCATGCATAGCTGCCGCTTGGTAGATATAGAAAATTCTTTCTAAATACCAATCATGGTAAAGTCTTTGCCTTTGCAAAGACTTTTCCATGATTCTACTGTGGGGCAATGCTGCAGATATAAATAAAATCTTTATTTTACAAAAGCGGGCCATAAGAGCTATATATAGATTAGGTCCAAGGGTCTCTCTGCGCGAAAAATTCAAAGAGGTTAATATTCTCACTGTAGCATCACAATATATTTTTGAAAACCCTATGTATGTACTAAGAAATCTACATAGTTTCGCTAAGTTAAGTGATAAACACAATGTCAACACTAAAAATAAAAATAACCTTGCTGTTTTTCATAGCAGATTGCACAAAACCAGCAATTCTTTCATGGGTATACGCTTTTACAACAGGCTACCAGACGAAATTAAAAGTAAGTTTAAAAGATCTGTAAAAGGTAAATTGTACTGCAGGGGCTACTATACGATCGGTGATTATTTGTTGGACAAGGAAGCCTGGAAATGACCTGCTCTGCTGGATTCTTAAGAAAATTGTAAAAATGCATAGTTTTTAGATTCTATAAAATTGTAAATAGAGCAAAAAAAGAACAACCCGCTGAGTTTCTTGCCAGTTCTTCTCAGGTGGGTCGCGTTGTGAACTGGTGGTAGAGTTTTGTTTTATATTCTGGACGTTTTACAAGCGCATCTGTATAATGCCTATGTGAAATAAATATAATTTTGATTTTGATTTTTGGTTCCATGGAGAGGTCCCGGCTAGGAGACATGCCTCACCTGAGATCGGTGCGGTATCCCCTTATCACCCAGACGGCCATCGCCCTCTGCGGGCTCAGCAATCTAACCACATTGCTGGCCGTCTGGGTTTCCGCCCATACGGGGGCCCCGTATAGGGTCATGCTCCACGCGATCCCCAGGTACAGTCTCCTGTAGAGAGCGTTGGGTTCACTGAAGTTGGGCATTAACCGCGAGAGTGCGGCTGATGTCCCCCTCAGGGGACCTGAAATAAGAATAATGCTTCGATTGTAATTCAAATAACGCTTTCGAAAAGATAACTCTTTTTAAACGATTTTATAAACTTTTCTAAACGCATAGGTACTTAACGCTGCGCAAGTTGCAGGCATCAGCTAGTACATAATAATGGAAAAGTAAGAAAAGTTGTAGAAGAGAAACTCAATAGTTCTTTTATTCATATTTAAACAAAACTTCAGCTAACTTATTTCTATCTGCACCAAAGACGACTGAAGGAAAGTTACTGACTGCCAATTACATTCGTCTGAGGTGTCTGAAAATGAAGACTGTACCTATGTAGCGAAAAATTCTAAATCTACGGTCTGTATTGTGAACAATGCCGATTACTAATGTGACTCTATAAATTTAAAAAATTTTTGTAGTTGGATTTTATATACATATTATACGACATTTACCACAGCTTAGCTAAGTAGTCTTAAAAATATTGGGCGTGAAAAACAAATGAGAGTGATAGAACTAGTTAAAACATTCAATAATCTTATTTTTAAAGGTACTAGGCCGCGTTGACGCAATGTCTATGTGGTTAAAATTACTATTGTATTCTATATGAATGAATTCTCTTACACACAGAGAACATTTCACTGATCTGTATTATTACCAGTGGTATTAATACAGATCAGTGGAACATTTGAATCACTAGGTACTTTTTATCTTTGGGAGGTAGGTACCTAGGTTCGTTCACAAAGTTAAAGTTTATTATTTTTTTTTAAATATAACTAGCGGTTCCCTGCCACGCTTCGCTGTGACTTTTTTATGGTGGTCATGTACCTATGAGAAATGAGTAACAAACCTAAGAATGGGTACATTTCAAAAAAGTTGAATGTTGAGCCGTAACCAAAATTATAAATCTTTCTGAAAATCTACTTAACATCCAAATCAATTTAAGCTTCACTTGAAAAAAACATTTCTGTGATCAATGTTCAGTTTTTAAAACATCGTGCGCACGCTTCACTCTAATAATATTTCCCTAACCGGCCCCATACACGTACAATATTATTGACTCAATAAAGTTGCATCAATATTTATTTTCGTCTGAATATAGTCTGTTCAAACCTCAATATTACCCATACACGGTCAATTTATTGCCGGTAACGCGCCAAAACTCTAACTTCAAAAATAACATGCAAAACATATCTGACCTCTTTATTAGGTAAGAACTCTCTTTTATTATTCTGAATGCAAGGAGGCCGCAATCAAACTTCTCTTAAAAAACAGCAATCTGGTAGGTACCTTCTAAATAGGTTGTTTCTAATATTTTGTTCTGAAGCTGTCAGAATATAATTTAAAAAAAACGACCAGCGCCACCTATTGGTAAAATCACTTTTTAAAGCTGTTTTATTCTTATTGCTGTTATGATAAAAGTGTATAAAGTAGCGTAAAACCATCTCTGAATCCTATTGTTTATCGTGTCCAATTTTGAGCTCAGTGGATTAAGTAAATTTTGAGTTTTTAATAAGTACTTAAACGCACACAACATTTATATATATATATATATGTATATATATATATATATATATATATATATATATATATATATATATATATATATACTAGCGGTACCCTGCCACGCTTCGCTGTGACTTTTTTAAGGTGGTTTTATGTACCTATGAGAAATGAGTAACAAACTAAATGATGGGTACATTTTAAAAAAAATGTGTGCGTGTACACACGTAAGAAGTGAAACTTCTTCATGACCTTATTTTTCGAAAGAAATATCATGAAATATACATAGGAGTTAGTAGTCCAAAAGTTCAAAAGTTCAAAAGTCCAAAGTCAAAAAGTCAAAAAGTCCAAAAGTCCAATAGTCCAAAAGTCCAATAGTCCAAAAGTCCAAAAGTCCAAAGTCCAAAGTCCAAAAGTCCAAAACTACAAAGTCTAAAAGTCTAAAATTCTAAAAGTCCAAAAGTCCAAAACTCCAAACCTCCAAAACTCCAAAATTCCAAAAGTCCAAAAGTCCAAAACTATAAAAGTTCAAAAGTCCAAAATTCCAAAGTCCAAAGTCTAAAACTCCAAAACTCCAAAACTCCAAAACTCCGAAACTCCAAAACTCCAAAACTCCAAAACTCCAAAACTCCAAAACTACAAAACTCCAAAACTCCAAAACTCCAAAACTCCAAAACTCCAAAACTCTAAAACTCCAAAACTCCAAAACTCCAGAACTCCAAAACTCCAAAACTCCAAAACTCCAATACTCCAAACGTCCAAAACTCAAAAACTCCAAAACTCCAAAACTCCGAAACTCCAAAACTCCAAAACTCCAAAACTCCAAAACTCTAAAACTCCAAAACTCCAAAACTCCAAAACTCCAAAACTCCAAAACTCCAAAACTCCAAAACTCCAAAACTCCAAAACTCCAAAACTCCAAAACTCCAAAACTCCAAAACTCCAAAACTCCAAAACTCCAAAACTCCAAAACTCCAAAACTCCAAAACTCCAAAACTCCAAAACTCCAAAACTCCAAAACTCCAAAACTCCAAAACTCCAAAACTCCAAAACTCCAAAACTCCAAAACTCCAAAACTCCAAAACTCCAAAACTCCAAAACTCCAAAACTCCAAAACTCCAAAACTCCAAAACTCCAAAACTCCAAAACTCCAAAACTTCAAAACTCCAAAACTCCAAAACTCCAAAACTCCAAAACTCCAAAACTCCAAAATTCCAAAACTCCAAAACTCCAAAACTCCAAAACTTCAAAACTCCAAAACTCCAAAACTCCAAAACTCCAAAACTCCAAAACTTCAAAACTCCAAAACTCCAAAACTTCAAAACTCCAAAACTCCAAAACTCCAAAACTCCAATACTCCAAAACTCCAAAACTCCAAAACTCCAAAACTCCAAAACTCCAAAACTCCAAAACTCCAAAACTCCAAAACTCCAAAACTCCAAAACTCCAAAACTCCAAAACTCCAAAACTCCAAAACTCCAAAACTCCAAAACTCCAAAACTTCAAAACTCCAAAACTCCAAAACTACAAAACTCCGAAATACCAAAACTCCAAAACTCCAAAACTCCAAAACTCTAAAACTCTAACGGTCTTACTACATAAAATAATTTAAACACTGCTCTAGCATGTGTTTAGTTAGACACTTCTAAAAAGATAAACATATGTCGACCATGTGTTTAAGTTTCGCTACCACAAAACCATATTTAGCGTGTGTCTAACAAGATAACGTTTATCTCAATCAGTTCTTTTCACATAGGCAACACTACTCATCATTCGTATAGGTTCGTTCTTTTCTGTTTCGTTGTATTCAAAAATAAATAAATTTAATGACATTATTTTTCTTTTACTTAGTTTCCCTTTCTTTTTACCTTTCAAAAATACAAATTAGATCGTTTTTAATTGAACATTAAATACAAAATGTAAGGAATATCAATAATTTTGAATAAAATAACAATATAATAGCCGAGTGCAGGATGAAACGGAACGTGTCGTGTCACTCGGTGTTGTCAAATTGTTTGTTTGTTTTTTGAGTGGGGTTTGAACAATGATGTATAATTACCCAGTATGGCGCCCACGTGCACTATAGTGACAGAACTGTCATCGGCTCCGACGCCCACGGTCATCTTAATGCCAGTTTATATCCGTTTATATCCGGTGTTATCCTCTTTCATCCAGGCCGGAAATAATGCAGGATGAGTTTATAATAATGATTAACATAGCGTGCAGAGTAACATTAAAAGAAAAAACATCAGAAACTTCGAGTTGATTGTGATAAATAAATTTTCTGTTGAGCCGCCATTAGCGTTCCAATTAGTTACGGGGTAAGTATTAAATATTTTAGTTTATTCTGCTTTTATTTATGGTTTTATTTTTTACATTGAATGATATATTATTTTATAATATATACTTATTTATTTCAGTGTATATTTATTAATAGTTTTTTTTATTGGCCAATGTAAATACGCAAAAAATGTATAACTTTAATACTTTTATTTTATTAATATTTTTGTTTATTTTGATTCAATTATTCTTGTTTTGCATTTAAAAGGTGTTGTTTAACAGCTGTTATAAATATTTCCGTCCCAAATCGAGGTAAAATTAATTATAATAGCATGTGAAGATGACAATTTTTGGCAATGAAAATACGCTAATATTGATAAATTTATTTTCGGAGATTTTGTATCTACAAATTCTTTTTTTTTATTTTTGGGTAACGTGTTTGTGTGTATATTTGGTAAATAAAAAAATATAAGACTTAAAACTGGTTTTATTTTGAATTACATGGTAAAACATAAGAATACTACTTCATTTTAACCATCGTAATTTTCAGCGACATTTCATTAATCCATTACACATCGGATATCCTCGGATTTAGTTTAGTTATTTTCGTCAGTTATCCAGCATGATGAAACAGTAAGTATTTCTGTAGTGCGACTCCTATAAAAGAAATAAGAATTAATTTTGTGAAGCTCGGCGCGCAACCGCTGTTCCCGCCAACGCTCGCGAAGGTGTTGGGCGTCGGCGGCCAGTGACGTTTGACAGTTCGGCCGTACGACTGGTTATTATAGATACGTTATCAACACTCCGAAAATGGCAATATGAAAAGAAGCTAGGTATTTAACCTGACTGCTGTTTAGTACGGACTAACAAGTGTCGCGACTGTACGCTTAGCGAAAGTTCTACTATCAGTGTTTTATATTCTGTTAGTAAAGAAAAGTCGTGAAAAACATGCCTTCGTGGATTTTCAGACAATTAAATAATTACACCGCAACTGTAAAATATAAAAATGTGTCATTAGACATCAGATTTTTTTTTTATTTTCTCAACACCGGGCCCGCCATTTAAGGTAATGAAGTAACCACAGAGTACCAAATCACTACGTAAGAATAGTGACTAGCGAGAACCACTCACGACTAACTTCACGTTCAATACATTTGTGCTGTATTTGAAAGCCGAGCCGTGATGTTCATGCATGACGTGTCTAATTGTATTATATCATTGGGTTTGAAATAATAAAGAGCACTCCAATTTGAATTTAAATTGTCAAATGTGTGGTTTAAACACGCGCTAAACTATCAGCTCCGTGTGCCTAAAGTGATGTCTAACTTTAGACGTGTCTAAATACGAAATCAGCGTTACGCGCTACTTTTTGGTAGAACTTTTTCTTAAACACGTGTTCAGCACATGTTTAATGTTTTTGTAGTAAGACGGTAAATGTCTAAAACTCTAAAACTCCAACTCCAAAAGTCCAAAATGTCAAACGCCCAAAACTCGAAAAGTCCAAAAGTACAAAAGTCCAAAAGTCCAAAAGTCCAATAGTCCAAAAGGCCATAACTTCAAAGTCTAAAATTCTAAAAGTTCAAAACTCCAAATTCTAAAAGTCCAAAAGTCCAAAACTCCATAACTCCAACACTCCAACACTCCAATACTCCAAAACTCCAAAATTCCAAAAGTCTAAAGTCCAAAACTCCATAATTCCGAATGTCCAAAAAGTTCAAAAATAACATGCGAAACATATCTGACCTCTTTATTAGGTGCGTACTCTCTTTTATTATTCTGAATGCAAGGAGGCCACAATCAAACTTCTATTAAAAAACATCAATCTGGTAGGTACCTTCTAAATAGGTTGTTTATAATAATTTTGTTCTGAAGCTGGCAGAATATAATTAAAAAAACAACGACCAACGCCATCTATTGGTAATATCACTTTTTAAAGCTGTTTTATTCTTATTGCTGTTATGATAAAAGTGTATAAAGTAGCCTAAAACCATCTTTGAATCCAGTTGTATATTGTGTCCAATTTTGATCTCAATCGATTCAGTAAATTTTGAGTTTTTAATAGATACACAAACGCACACAACATTTATATATATATAGATAGATATATATATATATATATATATATATATATATATATATATATATATATATATATATATATATATATATATAGATTAATTCAATTAATGAATTCCATAATGAAACTCTTTACTTAGCAGCTTTGTTTTAATGAGTTTTCTAATTATAATGAAAACTTGAACCCTCAGACTTTAATCAAAGTGGTTTTTAATATTTGAGCAGAGGATCTAATTTATATTCTACGAATAGGTAGATATCTACATAATAATTGTAATAATCTCTTTAGATGTTTGTTCGTATAAAGTCTGTATTATGAATATGACACATCGTTGGTAAAACTAGACTTTTTAATTTTCATCAGTAGCTTACGAGTATTTGAGCAACTTATTTCTATCATTACTTCAGTCAATCAATACCTCCTTGGAGTAGGCAACTTGAGATGCAAGTGAGATTAAAGGTATGATTCCGAAATAAATAGCCGTAACTTTTTTCTGTGTTAACTTGGAAGTTTTCAGGGAGGGATTTGGCGGCATTGGAGGGCAAAAAAAATGCAAAAGATGGAAAGTGTAAATATTGAACAAAGAGTTTTCGCAGGGAATAAAGTGAATGTAGCCCGCCTTTATGAGCAGTCAGAACGTGTCTAAAAAGGTAAGGAAGGCTGTACATGCTTTACAAATTTATTATAAATTTATTATTATTAAGAAAACCGTCAGGCCGTCTCTGAAAATTAGAGTTGTATGCGTGCACCACACGCATACAGCATTAAGCTGAGAGACAGCCATTGTTCTACATTAGGCTTATATTTTGTATATTTTAAATAGTGTATTCTTAAGTATTTTAGTTTATTTTTATAATTTTATTTTTAAGATTGTTTTTATTTTTAGGTAAGTGTTAATGTGGAATAAAAACTTTTTCTTTCTTTCTTATATCGAGGAGTGCTGGTACCTACACTTATGCATGACAGTGAAAGTTGGGTGTGGCAGAAGAAGCATGAACGTCAACTTATTGCAGTGGAAATGAGAAGTTTGCGAAGTATAGCTGGAGTGGAGTGACATAGATGGATAAAGAAAGGAATAGTGTAATAAGGGAACATTGCGACTTGACAGAAGATGTAAGTAGTGACTAAGAGAACGGAATTCTATGATGGTTCGAATACCTATGTGAAGAGAATGGATGAAAACAACTGACAAAAGAGATATATTGTAACACAGTGATGATCAGTGTTACTCACCAACTAGCGCGAGGTAGCTATGCAGAGAACTCTTTCCCAGGGCGCCTTACTACAGAGATTCCAGTGTGCGTGCAAGGGTAGGCCAGGGCTCTGACGAAAACAGTCAGGTAGGGTGTACACACATATATTTATATAACACAGAGATACACAGAGACACACAGAGAGCTTATTCACTGATAGACACAAATATCACAGGTACACAGAAGTATAGTCAGTGCTTAGGTACTTATGCTACTAAGCTACACATAAGTAGTGGATTTACTGGCCTGCAGAGTGAGCTGAGTGAGAGTGACTGCCTGTTGTTACTGCCAGGTGATGACGGCAGATACCTCTCACATGAGAAGCTCGTGTAGTCCGCACTTCCACGTTGTCGTACCACGTGCAGCCCACTAACTTATAGGTGCGGCACCAAATATCTCATCCGGCAACTAGCCCCGTAGTAAAAAACCCTGTCATGAAAGAAACGACAAATTAAGATCTTGGCTGCGCGACAGACGACAATCGACCCGCTTTGCAAAAGAAGAAGTGACTCACCAGTTTTCTGGGTAAAATGTAGCAAGATGCAATGCAGCAACCCAATCACAGCCCGTTAGGCCACGCGAGGTAACAAATAATCGCGCTTGAGCGAAAAACTGATTCGCGGCACAGTCTCAGAGCAAAAGCCAAAGGACCTCCAACTACCCCAAAGCAGGTCTCGGTCAAAAGTCCGTCTTTCACGAAAAATCTTAACAAAACCTGTTCCTTTAAATGCGAAACGCTTCGTCACCGAACTTATGACATCCTGTCATTCTGACAGCAGAAATGTCACCACTGACAACCGATTAAAAAAAAGATAACTCGATAAGGCTGCTTTCACATCCTGAATACTGCATCTATAGAAAATAAATGCTACAACCACCCCCCCTTTAATAGTATTTCCTGCGGATATGACACGCTGGAAATACACAATAAAGAAAACAGAAAAGTACTGACTAATAAACAAAGACAACCAGCTAGGTCCTTCAAACACCAGCTGACTACGACCATTACAATACCAAAGAAAGATCCTCCTATGTACCTAACTAGACACTGACTCGTGTACCGGTTAGGCTAAGTAACTAGAGTCTAATGCCCTTCATAGAAAACGAATGCTCCCTTTACTCACTGCCGATATCCTAACACTACCCAAGCTCTCAGGATAATGTAGAGTACTAAGAAGCGAATGAGAGAAAAACGCTCGGTGCGGTGCATAGAAGAAACTACAACGTGACAATTTAAAGTCACGTACACATATAGAAATACAAACAAAAGATTAAAATAGTCTTACATAATGATCACATAGCACTGGTTTAATAAACTAGAGAAACAGTGCTATGTAGTTACGTTAGGTATTGGAGACTGCTCCTCCTGATACTTCAGGATGTCCTTGATATGGTACTCCCCAAGATCCTTACCGTCCAGATCTGACAGCCTATATACTAAAGGGGATCGTTTAGCAGTCACCACACATTTAAGGAACTTAGGAGCTAGCTTAGCAGTAAAATTCTTGGCCTTGTTGGACAGGTAGAACGTGCGTTTGTAAACTATCTGTCCCACTTTCAGCTCTACATGCCTTTTTCTGAGGTTGTAATACTTTCATTACGCTGGTGGGCAACGTTCAAATGTTTCCTCACCTGGTCGTAAATGCGTTGTATTTCTCTCAGCTTGACACCGAAGGCTGATGGATCGTCTACAGAGACTGAAGTAGGATGGCACGCGATATCTGTCTGCCTGTATAACACTCCATCCCCAATAAATTCCCTACCATGTACCAAAAAGTAAGGGGTGAAACGAGTTGCTTCGTTAACTGCAGTGTTTAAAGCACACTGTATCTCAACCAAGAACTGATCCCAAGACTTGTGTTGTGACTTCACATAGCATGAGATCGCTTGAACCACATTGCGAATAGCTCGTTCCGCCTGATTAGTTTGGGCATGATACCTAGGGTTATAATATATATTAGGTACATTATATTTAGCCAACAGATCCTTAAATGGCTTACTCACAAACTGAGGGCCATTATCCATGTAAATAGTCTTGCAGACTCCGTGCACGAGAAACACACTCTTCTCTATGAATCTCGCGACTACAGCGCCTGTGGCAACCCGAACAGGGCACAACATGACGTATTTGCTAAAGTAGTCGGAGACCACGATCAGGTGTACGTTTCTATTGCTCGAAGTGGGAAAGGGACCAAGCAGATCGACAGAGATAGCTTCGAATGGCTTCGAAACCCGCTTCGGGCTACCCATTAGGCCGGGACGAGACGTATTTACGGGTTTGTACTGCTTGCATGTTTCGCAATTCCCAACATATTCTTTGACGTCCTCGTACATCTTGGGCCAGTAATAATTTTGGGCTAACCTTTTATGCGTCTTCCAAACGCCACCATGGGCACTTAGTGTGTCATCGTGGTACTTAGAGAGCAGGGGCAAGCGATCCTCCTGAGGTACCACCAGCTTCCAGTCAAAGTCTGAAGTCAAAGAATATTTATTTTTTGTTAACCTATATAGAAGGTTGTCACGAATGTCATAATTTGGTGACTTCCTAGGGTTCTTCCGAACACTATTCATGGTGTGGTCATACCACGGGTCTTTAGTGGGTACTGCATCGAGGGAATCAATTTTGATACGAGACAGAGCATCAGGTACAACGTGGTCTTTACCTTTTCGATGCTCTATGTCAAAATCGAATTGACTGAGCCTCATGCTCCAACGTGCTAGACGACCCGTGGGATTTTTTAGCTTATGGAACCACAGAAGAGATGAATGATCCGTGACGACCGTACATTTTTGGCCTTCGACGTACTGTCGAAATTGTTCCAAAGCGAAAATCACGGCCAGAAGTTCTCGCTCAGTTGTGCTGTAGTTCACCTCGTTCTTGTTGAGAGAACGGCTACAGTAGGCGATAGGGTGCTCAACACCATCGTGAGTTTGTGTCAGTACAGCAGCAACTGAGTAAGCTGACGCGTCACTAAGAATGCGGAAGGGCATCTCAAAGTTAGGCATTTTTAATATAGGGGCAGAAACCAAGGCTGACTTTAGCAGGTTAAAGGACTGTTCAGCCTCAGGGGTCCATTCGAACTTAAGGTTCGTAGAAGTGAGTTTGCACAGAGGTTTACTAATCTTCGAGAAGTTGTTAACAAAGCGACGATACCAGCCGGCCATTCCCAGAAATCTCTTAACCTCCTTAGGGTTAGAAGGGGTGGGATAGTTGAGGATAACCTCAACTTTACCCGGGTCTGTCCGTAAGCCATGTTTGTCCACATAATACCCCAGGTATTTGAGTTCACTCCGACAAAAGTGGGATTTTTTCATATTAATAGTTAGGCCAGCATCCTTGAGTTGCTGATAGACTCTATGTAAGAGCTCTACATGCTCCTCAAAGGTGCTGGACACACAGACTATGTCATCCTGAAACGCAAATACCTTGTTGTCGAACTCGGGACCAAACAGACGGTCCATGAGGCGTTGCATCGTGGCACTGGCACCGACAAGACCGAAGCACATGGAATTGTAATGGAACAATCCTCTCCGGGGAACCGTAAAAGCAGTCTTCAATAGTAGCACACCTCAATTTCGATTTAGAGGTTGTAAGTTCTAACCTGAGGACTTGTTAAGGAGAATTTCCTGCGTTTCACCTATTCTTATCAGAAGGAAGTGGACTCTGTGACGACCAATACCCAGATTCTGGTAAGTTTCAATTAACTATTTGCAAAGCGGGTCGATTGTCGTCTGTCGCGCAGCCAAGATCTTAATTTGTCGTTTCTTTCATGACAGGGTTTTTTAGTACGGGGAAAAGTTGTACAGCCACACCCCAATCATACGTGGACTGCGCGAGCAGGTTGCATGTGAGAGAAGCTCGCCGTCTACACCTGGCATTACCACCAGCCACTGCCACTCTACGCTCACACTGCAGGCCAGTACTTTGTCAGCATACTTTTACATGTAAACTAGCCGCCTACGTTACTTCCTCACGCTGATTTAGTGTAGTGCTGTACTAATAATACCTAAACCTGTAATATTCTTATGTATGTCTGTGCTTTCTGTATCTATGTAATCTCATTGTCTCTGTAGTGTACTGTGTACTATATAAATATATGTGTGTACACCCTATTAGCTGTTTTCGTCAGAGCCCTGGCCTCCCTTGCGCACCCACTAGAAACTCTGTAACAAGGCGCCCTGGGAAAGAGTTCTCTGCATAGCTACCTCGCGCTAGTTGGTGAGTAACATCATTGTGTTATACTACTTTGCCATTTCAAAAATTCACTCACAATTGGAAAGCTACATTTACTCGGAGTAACAAAGGGTATATTATTTGACCATACTCGTATTTCTATGGGAACGAGAGTTACGCGGGTGAAACCGCGTGACGTCCGCTTGTATTCTATAAAATACCCTCAAAAATATTCAATTATAATTCATGTTGTTTTAATAACTTTGAGTAAACCTTCACTTTTCCTTAAGTTCATAAAGCATCTTAACATTTAGGTTTAACTAAGTTTGTTTTTATCATTAAAATTTATGACGAAATTCCTATAAAGAGAAGTGGGTGATCATAAAAAGAGAGTCTATTGTGTTGAGGCTTCTAAAACATTTGCAGTATCTTGCTAATGTTCCCATCAAGTTTTGAAAAATGAACAGCGTTTTCCCCAAGAGACGCTCAGTATTTTGCTTTTTAGGGTTTCGTAGCCAAATGGCCAAAACGGAACCCTTATAGATTCGTCATGTCTGTCTGTCTGTCCATCCGTGTGTCACAGCCACTTTTCTCCGAAACTATAAGGCCTATGCTATTGAAACTTGGTAACAAGGTGTATTCTGTGAACCGCATTAAGATTCTTATAATATATAAAACTAGAAAAAAAATTGTAAATTTTGGGGGTCCCAATACTCAGAACTGAATCTCAATTTTTTTTTGTCATCATACCCATACGTGTGGGGTTTTTATATGTAGGTCTTCAAAATTGCTATTGAGGTTTCTAATATTTTTTTTTTCTAAAGTGAATAGTTTGCGCAAGAGACACTTCCAAAGTGGAAAAATGTGTGTGTCCCCCCCCCTCTAACTTCTAAACTAAGAGAATGATAAATCTAAAAATAAAATATGATATACATTGCCACAAAAACTACCAACGAAAATTAGTTTGAACGAGATAGAGCTAGTAGTTTTTTTAATACGTCATAAACCGCAATTTTCGGTTAGAAAAATCACTACCACTACGGACGTGTTAAAACATTAGTCAAAGTTACAACCAACTATAAGAACTTTTATATTATGTTACTTGCTGCTACGAAACCCTTCATGACCGAGTCCAACTCGCACTTGGCCGGTTTTTTCTGTAATTATTTTAAGCAACTGTTTATAACGTAATGCCGACAGTGAATTGTGTTTGCAATTTTAAACTTCGTGTTAAATTAAGCACATAATTGTTTGTTATTCTAACGGAAGTAATTTGACCTTTTACGCGTTTTTCCTCCATCGTATTTTTGGAGTTATTGTTGGAAATTTATTGAAGATCGTTGTTACTCAATTTCCTGAGAGTCAATCATAAACAATAACATTATGTTTTATAATCTATACCTTTTTCTATTGATCCCAATCCCAAGGTTGCCTGGCTGAAATAACTTTTTAGCGATAAGGCCGCCCTTTGGGTGCAGATAAAGTTTAATTTTATTCTTTTTATAGATTAGTTGAAATTTTGTTGTAATGATTTTGATTATCAGACGTCATTTGACAAAACTGTGTGCAATATCTGACTATATTGCAAGACTACTGACAACTGCACTGCACTGAATCGGCAAAACAGCAAAGAAACAATGTAACTAGTAGGATAAGCCTTTGAACCTTAGAGTATATAGGGTGTGGCGTAAATAGTAGTCCAACCGTCAGGGTGTGATAGAACAGGTGCCTCACTATAATATACTACAATTTCACCCACATTTAAGCAAGGGTTACAGAAAACAGAACCTGTTTTAAAATCGTTCCTTTTTTGTAAAGTTGGCTGTAGTTTAAACGAAAATCGCATTTTTTTTTATTTCTGTTTTCTCTATCTTAAAGTTAAATACATGAGCTATCAAAAATAATATAGTTAATTAATTTCTACTACAAACGTTTCAAGTAAATATAAGTTCATGTGATTTTTTTTTAAATTTTATGGTATCACTAAAATTGTGTAGATATTTTTTATAAAAAATATGTACTACACTGTTGCTGCCCAAACTTTAAAAAATATGCATAGGTATGTAATACTGGTTTTAAAATGGTATTATAAAGGATTTCCCATAAAAAGAAAATAGTAATTGTTACTGTTAAAGCTAAAAAAAAATCAACTAAAATCAACTAACATACATTACACTTAAAACAGGATAACACCTCCCCCCCCTCGGTGAGGCCACAGTGGTAGCAGTAGGTCTGTTGGGAGCCCTGGGGTATCCTTCCGAGGGCTTACCAGGGCCTCCCAACCGTAGGCTGTTAGCAGGATACGTGAGGTTTTTTTTAAACGTTAACTGAGTAGTATGTTATGATGAAAAAGTACATGATGCCCTACAAGCCTTTTTGATCGTAAATAATTAATGGTCACTGCAATAAACATCTTTCACTATTGCTCTTTCTCGGATGGAAACTAAAGGTGGGGATTTGCAAGAATTTCCGGAAATTAAAGGCCTTAGCCAAATTAAAGGCCTTATCGGTAGCTTAAAGATTTTTAACAATATCACGTCGGTGACGTGAATTAAACCAATGGCAATGTTCAGTGTGCAGATTGTATTCCATGTTTGAACAGAACATTGGAGAGAAGAATCCAATCGTACAATGAAATTAATCTTGATTAATAGCTAAGAAAGAATCGTCCAACTTTCTACAAATAAAGTTCGCTTTGAACCATTCCACTCAGAGAACTCGTAAGTATAAAATGAAATTATTCCATTTGGTGAAAAAATGTAGCACATTTTATCTCAGCAATTTAATTAAAAAGATTGGTAACATTTTCACAAGAGTTCAACAGGAAATATTTGGTTATTGTAAGCAAAATCCTTGTAATTCGTTGGTGAAACGCGGGCGGGAAGGCTCCCGAAAAATCTGAGTTGGAACAAATTCGTTCGTACGACGAACATTTTGTAGTCTCACGACCAATTGCGCCGGTTTTTATGGCCCTCGCTATTGTTTGGCGTACATTTAAAAAATATTTCCACGCTCTTGTGGGATGGAAGAAAAATATGATCAGCTTTTTATTACAGTTTTACGCAAAATGAAAATCGAAGAAATTACCTCATTATTTGTTATTAAAAACTTTTGTTTTCACGTTATTATGGAAATTTTCGAGTGTAGCACATCTAAACGTTGCAAACCTATGATCAAGCGACGACTTTCTATCAGGTGGGCTGTATGCTTGTCTGTCGCCAAAGCGATGCGGCATAAAAGTACTTTTCGTAAATACCTACGACACCTAAGTATTGTAGCATTTATTTTCTATAGATGCAGTATTCAGGATGTGAAAGCAGCTTAATCGAGTTATCTTTTTTTAATCGGTTGTCAGTGGTGACATTTCTGCTGTCAGAATGACAGGATGTCATAAGTTCGAGGACGAATCGATTTCGCATTTAAAGGAACAGGTTTTGTTAAGATTTTTCGTGAAAGACGGGACTTTGACCGAGACCTGCTTTGGGGTAGTTGGAGGTCCTTTGGCTTATGCTCTGAGACTGTGCCGCGAATCAGTTTTTCGCTCAAGCGCGATTATTTGTTGCCTCGCATGGTCTAGCGGGCTGTGATTGGGTTGCTGCATTGCATCTTACTACATTTTACCCAGAAAACTGGTGAGTCACTTCTTCTTTTGCAAAGCGGGTCGATTGTCGTCTGTCGCGCAGTCAAGATCTTAATTTTGTCGTTTCTTTCATGACAGGGTTTTTTACTACGGGGAAAAGCGGCCCGTCCACGGTTGGCAGAGCCACACCCAATGACACGTGGACTACATGAGCGAGGTGTTTTGAGAGGGACCAGCCGCCTCCACGTGGCATTCTAGGGCTGTGCTGCTCTCAGCTTACTCAAGGCCAGTAACTGTCACCCTATTACAGTGTAGTTAGCTGCTTACCCGTTCTACCTGCTCACGCGGCAGTGGTCTATTAAGTGGAATTAGACTTTACTTCTGTGTACCTGTGATATTTGTGTCTATCAGTGAATAAGCTCTCTGTGTGTCTCTGTGTATCTCTGTGTTATATAAATATATGTGTGTACACCCTACCTGACTGTTTTCGTCAGAGCCCTGGCCTACCCTTGCACGCACACTGGAATCTCTGTAGTAAGGCGCCCTGGGAAAGAGTTCTCTGCATAGCTACCTCGCGCTAGTTGGTGAGTAACACTGATCATCACTGTGTTATAAATTGGCTCCCAACGTAGTGGCAAATCTCTGGGTCTACTCTGCGGTAGCCTCAGTCTAGTGTATGTGCATAGGTGGTTACCTCTGGCGAAACCATCCTGGTGAATCGTCCGAGACGCTCCAGGACGTTAATTGGTGGTGCTAGCAGCTAAGCACAAAACCTTCCCTTTCGTCTTCTTCCAGCTTCCTACATCTTTGGCTGGAAAAGACACAAAATTCTAAATTCAAAAATTTAAAATAGCTGTGATTTTGGAAAAACTTTTTGATTTTATTTGGCATACCCACTTCTTTTCTTATTGTGTTTCTTTTCTTTGTTATGTTCCTTTTTATGGTGCACACATATATTTATTGTAATATTATATTAGCATAGATTAATATACTACATATATTATTCTATAGCTTCACCTCTGTGTTAACGTAGTGAATTTCACTCTGTGTAATTATAAATTTTTTTTTGAAGGTATGTTGATACCTTGTAATTTTAATTATTAACCTGAACTGTGTTATCAGAAAATTTAGAAACTTTTCTCTCTTAGTATACCCTTAATCTTTGTTAAATTCTAAAAGTCAATTTGAAACATAATTACCTAACTTAGTACACTTTGTTGTAACTCAATTTACATTTTTACTTTGTAATTGATCCCTATCTGTGCCATTTTATCTTTATAATTGTTGTAAGTAAATTTTTACATAATGGCACAGATGAAAAAATATATTAATTATTTAAGAAAGGATGAACTTGCTAACGAGCTGTCCCACATGGGTATTTCAGTGGAACTGGAAACGACAGTGTCTGGCCTTCGGAGTGAGCTAAGAACGGCACACCGACTCGTCCGTCGAGGTAGCATCAAAGCGAGTGCTCCGGTACCCGCTGATGCATCGGCTGAGCTCTCGACCTGCCTTCCGAAGGTCTCCGAGTTGGAGGAGGCTCTTCAGTCAGGTGAGTTTTTGGCCAATAATAATTCTCGTCTTAGGGTGTCTATCAGGGCCAACTACTTATTGAGTAGGTTAGCTCGTTGTGGTCTGGATTGCCCCGACCTGGTGGTAATTCGTGGTAGGCTAGTGAAGATCATCGCTAGGGCTGAACCCAGTAGTGATTCTGAATCCGAAGGTTCGGATGATGATGGTGATGATCCTTCGGGTCGTGACCAGGTGGAATATACTTCACCAGTAGTGAGAGAGGACCGCTCGGTGCGAGCTAGTTCAAGTAGGAATAGTTCTACATGTAACATAGTGTATAAAGAACGTCCCCTTAACTTATGTTCATTTAACTTAAAATATGATGGTTCTACTTGTGTACGTGTGTTTTTAGAGAGATTAGAGGAACTTAGATGTGCTCGGGAGGTTACTAAGCCTAGACTCCTTATGGCTTTCTCCGACCTGTTGGATGGACCGGCTTTGTCTTGGTTCCGTACAAACAAAGCTAACTTCATCTCATATGAGGATCTTATTAGTGAGCTTAGAGATACCTTCGATATTCCTGATTATGATTACCGCCTCAGGAACGAGATAAGACAGCGTACACAAGCCCGCTCTGAGTCCTTGGTTAACTATATATGTACAATGCAAGCCATGTTCTCAAGGTTGTCATGTAAGATGCCCAGTGAGGAACAGCTGGACATTCTCATGCACAACATTAGACCTGACTACATGAAGGAACTGGCCTTGCATGATGTCAACTCTGTAGATGACTTGAGACGTTTGGGTAAGCGCTTGGAGCTTGCGCGTACTAGGGCAGACGCTTTCCATGAGCCTGCTCTTGACAAGTTTGAGATTACATCTGACTTACACCAGCTTAAGAACAAAGGTGTACAAAAGCCCGCTAAGCAGGTGTCTGCAGTGGAGACGCCGGTTACCCCCCACGATCGCAAATGCTTTCGTTGCGGCGGGGGCGGTCACACTGCATACAGCTGCACACAGTCAAGGGAGCTGGTGTGTTTCCGGTGTGGTCTCAAAGGAGTCAAGACCCCAGACTGCTCACACTGTACTAGCAAGTCAAAAAACGCGTAGGCCAGGGCCTTATTAGGAACTCTGTGCATCACTCTGTATCTGAGTCTATTTCTGATAAGGTCCTGTTTCCTAAACGGGATAGTGACATTAGACCGTATCTAGTTGTTAAGGTTTTAAATTTAAATGTCTTAGGCCTTCTAGATTCCGGTGCCTCCTGCTCTATACTAGGTAAGGGAGCGCACCGCATCTTCTTGGAACTGGGTTTTGATCTTGTGAGTATCAATCCTACTTTTCGTATTACAACTGCAGACAGCACTCACTTGCAATGTCTGGGTTGTATCTCTTTGCCAATTGAGTACAATTCGGTTATCCGAGTTGTCAAGTTCTATGTTGTCCCAGGTATAACCACCTCCATGATATTTGGAGTGGATTTCTGGCAACAATTTAAGTTGAGTGATAAGTTAATTTTACAAAATATTAGTCTTGATAGCTTTAGTGATAATAATCCTATAGAGTCTGTGTCCCTTAACGGTGGCCTCGAGGATTACAACAACTTGACTGCTAAACAAAGGTGTGTAATCAACGGGGTCATTGAGAAATTTGACTCATTGAACACTGATAAGGTGGGCTTAGGTCGGACCTCACTTGTACATCATGTCATTGACACTGGTGACAGCAAGCCGATAAAGCAGCGTTACTATCCGCTCTCTCCCCTTAAGCAGAAGGCCCTGGAAGCCGAGCTGGACCGAATGCTGGAGATGGGAGTAGTGTCCCCGTCTCAGTCCGCCTGGAACTCTCCAGTGGTCATGGTGGAGAAGGCGAACGGCGACCTCAGATTGTGCTTGGACTCTCGCAAGCTGAACTCTGTGTCAAAGAGTGACGCCTACCCCTTACCCTATATCAATCAAATCTTGGACCACCTTAATAATGCTAAGTATTTAACTTCTGTAGATTTGAGTGCGGCTTACTGGCAGATTCCATTCGACTCACCCCAGTCTGCTGAGAAGACTGCTTTTACGGTTCCCCGGAGAGGATTATTCCAATACAATTCGATGTGCTTCGGTCTTGTCGGAGCCAGTGCCACGATGCAACGCCTCATGGACCGTCTGTTTGGTCCCGAGTTCGACAACAAGGTATTTGCGTTTCAGGATGACATAGTCTGTGTGTCCAGCACCTTTGATGAGCATGTAGAGCTCTTACATAGAGTCTATCAGCAACTCAAGGATGCTGGCCTAACTATTAACATGAAAAAATCCCATTTTTGTCGGAGTGAACTCAAATACCTGGGGTATTATGTGGACAAACATGGCTTACGGACAGACCCGGGTAAAGTTGAGGTTATCCTCAACTATTCCACCCCTTCTAACCCTAAGGAGGTTAAGAAATTTCTGGGAATGGCCGGCTGGTATCGTCGCTTTGTTAACAACTTCTCGAAGATTAGTAAACCTCTGTGCAAACTCACTTCTACGAACCTTAAGTTCGAATGGACCCCTGAGGCTGAACAGTCCTTTAACCTGCTAAAGTCAGCCTTGGTTTCTGCCCCTATATTAAAAATGCCTAACTTTGAGATGCCCTTCCGCATTCTTAGTGACGCGTCAGCTTACTCAGTTGCTGCTGTACTGACACAAACTCACGATGGTGTTGAGCACCCTATCGCCTACTGTAGCCGTTCTCTCAACAAGAACGAGGTGAACTACAGCACAACTGAGCGAGAACTTCTGGCTGTGATTTTCGCTTTGGAACAATTTCGACAGTACGTCGAAGGCCAAAAGTGTACGGTCGTCACGGATCATTCATCTCTTCTGTGGTTCCATAAACTAAAAAATCCCACGGGTCGTCTAGCACGTTGGAGTATGAGGCTCAGTCAATTCGACTTTGACATAGAGCATCGAAAAGGTAAAGACCACGTTGTACCTGATGCTCTGTCTCGTATCAAGATTGAGTCCCTCGATGCAGTACCCACTAAAGACCCGTGGTATGACCACACCATGAATAGTGTTCGGAAGAACCCGAGGAAGTCACCAAACTTTGACATTCGTGACAACCTTTTATATAGGTTAACTAAAAATAAATATTCTTTGACTTCAGACTTTGACTGGAAGCTGGTGGTACCTCAGGAGGATCGCTTGCCCCTGCTCTCTAAGTACCACGATGACACACTTAGTGCCCATGGTGGCGTTTGGAAGACGCATAAAAGGTTAGCCCTAAATTATTACTGGCCCAAGATGTACGAGGACGTCAAAGAATATGTTGGGAATTGCGAAACATGCAAGCAGTACAAACCCGTAAATACGTCTCGTCCCGGCCTAATGGGTAGCCCGAAGCGGGTTTCGAAGCCATTCGAAGCTATCTCTGTCGATCTGCTTGGTCCCTTTCCCACTTCGAGCAATAGAAACGTACACCTGATCGTGGTCTCCGACTACTTTAGCAAATACGTCATGTTGTGCCCTGTTCGGGTTGCCACAGGCGCTGTAGTCGCGAGGTTCATAGAGAAGAGTGTGTTTCTCGTGCACGGAGTCTGCAAGACTATTTACATGGATAATGGCCCTCAGTTTGTGAGTAAGCCATTTAAGGATCTGTTGGCTAAATACAATGTACCTAATATATATTATAACCCTAGGTATCATGCCCAAACTAATCAGGCGGAACGAGCTATTCGTAATGTTGTTCAAGCGATCTCATGCTATGTGAAGTCGCAACACAAGTCTTGGGATCAGTTCTTGGTTGAGATACAGTGTGCTTTAAACACTGCAGTTAACGAAGCAACTCGTTTCACCCCTTACTTTTTGGTACATGGTAGGGAATTTATTGGGGATGGAGTGTTATACAGGCAGACAGATATCGCGTGCCATCCTACTTCAGTCTCTGTAGACGATCCATCAGCCTTCGGTGTCAAGCTGAGAGAAATACAACGCATTTACGACCAGGTGAGGAAACATTTGAACGTTGCCCACCAGCGTAATGAAAAGTATTACAACCTCAGAAAAAGGCATGTAGAGCTGAAAGTGGGACAGATAGTTTACAAACGCACGTTCTACCTGTCCAACAAGGCCAAGAATTTCACTTCTAAGCTAGCCCCTAAGTTCCTTAAATGTGTGGTGACTGCTAAACGATCCCCTTTAGTATATAGGCTGTCAGATCTGGACGGTAAGGATCTTGGGGAGTACCATATCAAGGACATCCTGAAGTATCGGGAGGAGCAGTCTCCAATACCTAACGTAACTACATAGCACTGTTTCTCTAGTTTATTAAACCAGTGCTATGTGATCATTATGTAAGACTATTTTAATCTTTTGTTTGTATTTCTATATGTGTACGTGACTTTAAATTGTCACGTTGTAGTTTCTTCTATGCACCGCACCGAGCGTTTTTCTCTCATTCGCTTCTCGGTACTCTACAATATCCTGAGAGCTTGGGTAGTGTTAGGGTATCGGCAGTGAGTAAAGGGAGCATTCGTTTTCTATGAAGGGCATTAGACTCTAGTTACTTAGCCTAACCGGTACACGAGTCAGTGTCTAGTTAGGTACATAGGAGGATCTTTCTTTGGTATTGTAATGGTCGTAGTCAGCTGGTGTTTGAAGGACCTAGCTGGTTGTCTTTGTTTATTAGTCAGTACTTTTCTGTTTTCTTTATTGTGTATTTCCAGCGTGTCATATCCACAGGAAATACTATTAAAGGGGGGGTGGTTGTAGCATTTATTTTCTATAGATGCAGTATTCAGGATGTGAAAGCAGCTTAATCGAGTTATCTTTTTTTAATCGGTTGTCAGTGGTGACATTTCTGCTGTCAGAATGACAGGATGTCATAAGTTCGAGGACGAATCGATTTCGCATTTAAAGGAACAGGTTTTGTTAAGATTTTTCGTGAAAGACGGGACTTTGACCGAGACCTGCTTTGGGGTAGTTGGAGGTCCTTTGGCTTATGCTCTGAGACTGTGCCGCGAATCAGTTTTTCGCTCAAGCGCGATTATTTGTTGCCTCGCATGGTCTAGCGGGCTGTGATTGGGTTGCTGCATTGCATCTTACTACATTTTACCCAGAAAACTGGTGAGTCACTTCTTCTTTTGCAAAGCGGGTCGATTGTCGTCTGTCGCGCAGCCAAGATCTTAATTTTGTCGTTTCTTTCATGACAGGGTTTTTTACTACGGGGAAAAGCGGCCCGTCCACGGTTGGCAGAGCCACACCCAATGACACGTGGACTACATGAGCGAGGTGTTTTGAGAGGGACCAGCCGCCTCCACGTGGCATTCTAGGGCTGTGCTGCTCTCAGCTTACTCAAGGCCAGTAACTGTCACCCTATTACAGTGTAGTTAGCTGCTTACCCGTTCTACCTGCTCACGCGGCAGTGGTCTATTAAGTGGAATTAGACTTTACTTCTGTGTACCTGTGATATTTGTGTCTATCAGTGAATAAGCTCTCTGTGTGTCTCTGTGTATCTCTGTGTTATATAAATATATGTGTGTACACCCTACCTGACTGTTTTCGTCAGAGCCCTGGCCTACCCTTGCACGCACACTGGAATCTCTGTAGTAAGGCGCCCTGGGAAAGAGTTCTCTGCATAGCTACCTCGCGCTAGTTGGTGAGTAACACTGATCATCACTGTGTTATAGTATATCTATAGTTAAATATGAAATAATATTAAACCATCATAGTCATCACATGCTGCTAAAGCCTATTCAACTCATAACCGAAAATATTTTCTCTATTCGATAATCGTGGACACTGTTGGAACTGCGGAAACTAAATATTACAGAGCTTTTCAGTTATCTAATAGGTACACAAACTTTCCCAACTTCTATCCCGCGATACAACAAAGTTTTAAAAGCTCGCATGCTCTACAGCTCTCTCAGGGCCACTAATTTAAAAAATGTTACTTTTTGATGGAGATAAATAAAAATGTAGCTCAAAAATGTAATATCATATCATAATGAAAAGTATTTGAAGCTCGTGTATACACCAGTGTGTTTTGTCTTGGAGCTTTTAGCTTGCAATTTGTACGAGAAATATTTCTTTGAAGAAACTTTGTAGCTTTTTGAGTATACTCGTACACGGGAGTAAAAGAATGTTGCAATTAAGAGCTTACTGTTTATTTTTATTTTTGAAGTGAAAGCTTCATTATTAGTCTTGATATCGCGATATTTGGTACAGGAAAATCACATAGTTTACGTCATCGACGTGATTAGTTAGTTAGTTAGTTATACTTTATTGTAACACCAAAATATATTTTGTAAACTTAGGTAAACTTAAACTTAAATGGTTTTACAATTGGCGGCCTTATCGCACAGAGGCAATTTCTTACAGGCAACCTAGCATGGAGATTTAGTTATAAGCAAACATTTAGGGCAGAATGGTGCTACAATTGAGTGCACTTTGGTAAATAGATAAATATTACATTTCAAATGTGTGTTTTACAGAAATACACATCCAGATACATACATACCTAAATATATACATACATACATACATACATACATACCTACATACATACATACATATATACAAACATATATACATACATACCCATGAAAAACCGTCAAGCAGAAAACAAGTAACGGGTGTTTTTTTTAGAGGTATAGAACTTTAAGTTGGCCTAGCTGTTTTAACCGGCGGTATTTTTGTCAGCTGTAAAGTGATTTATGTTTAGTATGGTTTGGCATTTTAACATAAATAGACTGAAGCCTGAACAATGCTTCCAAATTGTGCAAATTTATTTTGAAAATCATGGTTCTTTCCGAAATGCGTATCGTGATTTTCATAAGCGAATTTTAGCGGTGCAGCTCACTTTTGGTTGAATGGATACATCAATAAACAAAACTGCCATATTTGGGGTGATGATGATCCTCAAGTGTATGTTGAGACACCGTTACATCCAGTAAAACTGACTGTGTGGTGTGCTTTATAGGCTGGTGGAATAATTGGTCCGTACTTCTTTAGAAACGATGCTGACCAGAATGTTACAGTCAATCGTGACTGCTATAGAGCGAAGATTACTGACTTTTTCGTTCATCAATTGAACAACCATGTTGTGCAGGAGTAGTGGTTTCAACAAGACGGCGCAACATGTCACATTGCTCGTGCCACAATTGATTTATTGAAGGAAACGTTTGGTAACCGCATACTTTCACGTTTTGGACACGTGGATTGGCCTCCAGAGTCGTGCGATTTTACGCCACTTGACTATTTTCTGTGGAGATATGTGAAGTCGCTCGTCTACGCCGATAAGCCCGAAACGATTGACCACTTGGAGGATAACATTCGGAGCGATATTGTCGCTATACGGCCACAAATGTTGGGAAAGTCATCGAAAATTGGACCTCTAGATTAGACTACGTCCGAGCCAGCCCTGGCGGTTATATCATATTTAAATTATAATGCCAGAAGATTTCCTTTCGAATAAAGTCATTTCCATATCAATAAAAACAATCACCTTTGTTTTATTCCATTTCAAAGTTCTATACCTCGAAAAAAAACACCCTTTACTAGACATAGCCGATGTCTCTCAAGTAGTGATTATTTACAAGTGTCTTAAAAGTTGCTAGACTTTGCGCACGTTTAATAGATACTGGCAGCGCATTCCATAACCGAACTGCTTGAACGGAAAAGGATTTGTCCATAAAGTTAGTGGAATGACTAGGCATCCTCAATCTCAGATTTTCCGATGATCTCAGGAATCTACTGTGGGTAACGCTCAGAAAATCAAAACGTTTTTTGAGGTAGGAAGGAGTATATGGGTTGAAAAGTATGTTATATAATAAGGAGAGGATATGAGTATTCCGGCGAAGGCGAATAGGTAACCACTTGAGCTTTTTTCGAAATTCAGAAACATGATCATATTTGAGCAGTCCAAATATAAATCTTATACAGAAGTTCTGAAGTCTCTCAAGTTTATCTAGTTGGTCCTCATTAAGATCCAGATAACTGACGTCTGCATAATCAAGGATAGGTAAAAGGAGCGATTGCACAAGCGCAACCTTAGTAGCAATAGGAAGGAAATTTCTCAGCCTGCGCAGAGACCCCGCCGCTGCATACATTTTACGGCTCATTTCTTGTATTTGAGGCCCCCAGGACAAGCGCGAGTCCAAGTAAATACCCAAGTTCTTTACCTTATCACTGTATGATATGTTAACGCCGTTGCATATTACTTTAGGTACATGTGACCAGTCAATCTTAGGCATCATCCTGGAGCCACCAACGATCATGACCTGGGTCTTAGAAGGATTCACCTTTAGGCCATACGACTCACTCCATCCACAAATAATCTGCAGATCGTCATTCAATTTGCCAACAGCTTGGCTCAACCTGTCCAGTGGGGCTTGAGAATATATCTGGAGGTCATCTGCGTAAAGGTGGTAGGAAGAAGATAAATTCTTAGTGATTGAGTTGATAAAAACCGAGAAGAGTAAGGGAGATAGAACGCCACCCTGCGGCACACCAGCTGATGTATTGCACCAAGACGAAGAGGAGTCTTCAAGATTAATACGTTGCCGGCGGCCAAACAGGTAACTATGAAACCAATCAATTACTGTTGGAGATATGTTAAGGGAGGCTAGTATACCGAGTAGAACGTCAAAGTCCACCGTATTAAAGGCGTTGCTGAAGTCAAGCAGTGCCAGTACTGTGAGGTTGCCATTTTCCATACCGGCTCTGATGTCGTCCGTGATATGAGTTAACGTAGAGGTTGTACTGTGGCCAGTACGGAAACCAGATTGATAGGGATTCAAGAGTTGATTTGTAGAAAGGTAATTCATGAGCTGAGTGGAAAGAAGTCGTTCGAGAACCTTAGAGAGAAAAGGGAGAATGGAGATAGGGCGGTAATCAGAAAAAGAGGAGGGATTTTTCTTTTTAGCTATGGGAATAATCTGGGCGTCTTTCCACGCCACTGGAAATTTACTTTTAGTGATTGAAAAATTCAAAATGTGACAGATGATGGGGAGAATTTCTTCAATGATGGGAATAATCATATTACGGCTTAAACAGTCAGAGCCTACCGCGTTTGAACCAATCGACATAATAGTCCTCCTCACATCACAATCAGATAATTGAATAAAACTGAAGGGAGAACAGTCGGGAGGGGATATAGATGAAAGAACATTAAGTGTTGCTTCTTTTGTCATTCTATCAAAATTTGACGGCGCAGAGAAATGCTGATTGAGTAAATTCAGATTCAAAGATTTTGGCAGAGTTTGATCACACTTTCCCACTCCCAATGACCTTAGAAATTTCCAGACTTTAGCTGGATCTCCATTTTCAACAGAGGTGTGAATATGTTGGCGTTGAGCATTCCTACACACTTTACCGCAATGATTGCGTATAAAGACATATTTTTCCCAATTCGATGCTGTTGGCCGATGATTATATTTTGACCTTGCTGCGGCTTTTTTGGATATCAGTCTCTTTATCTCATCTACGTGATATTGTTAAAAAAATTTAAGCCGCCGATAAGGACTTTAATTTGGCTTAAGGCCTTTAATTTCCGTATTTCCCTTTAAAAATACGGAAAATCTCGGAAATCCCCATCTTCAGTTTCCATCCGAGAAAGAGCAATAGTGAAAGATGTTTATTGCAGTGACCATTATATTATTATCATTTACCTAGACGACCGATGCACCGGACTCCTACCGACAAAAAAACCTCACGCGTCCGACTAACAGCCTACGGTTGGGAGGCCCTGGTAAGCCCTCGGAAGGATACACCAGGACTCCCAACAGACCTACTGCTACCACTTTGGCCTCACCTAGGGGGGGGGGGGGGGTCGGGTGTTAACCCGTTTTAAGTGTAATGTTTGTTAGTTGATTTTAGTTAGTTTTTTTAGCTTTAACAGGAACAATTACTATTTTCTTTTTATGGGACATCCTTTTATAATACCAATTTAAAACCAGTATTACATACCTATGCATATTTTTAAAGTTTGGGCAGCAACAGTGTAGTACATATTTTTTATAATTTTAGCTTTAACAGGAGCAATTACTATTTTCTTTTTATGGGACATCGTTTTATAATACCATTTTAAAACCAGTATTACATACCTATGCATATTTTTAAAGTTTGGGCAGCAACAGTGTAGTACATATTTTTCATAAAAAATCTCTGCACAATTTTAGTGATTCGTACCTACCATAAAATTTGAAAAAAAAAAAAATAAAAAAATCAGATGAACTTATATTTACTTGAAACGTTTGTAGTGGAAATTAAGTAACTATATTAGTTTTTGATAGCTCATGTATTTAGCTTTAAGATAGAGGAAACAGAAATATTAAAAAATGCGATTTTCCTTTAATCTACAGCCAACTTTACAAAAAAGGAACGATTTTTAAAACAGGTCCTTTTTTTTATAAGCCTTGCTTAAATATGGGTGAAATTGTGATATATTATAGTGGGGCACCTGTTCTATCACACCCTGACGGTTGGACTACTATTTACGCCACACCCTGTATACTCTAAGGTTCAAAGGCTTATCCTCCTAGTTACATTGTTTCTTTTCTGTTTTTCCGATGCAGTGCACTGCAGTTGTCAGTAGTCTTTCAATTTAGTCAGATATTGCAAACAGTTTTTTCGAATGCTGTCTGATATTAACATAAATCATTAGAACAAAATTTCAACTAATCTATAAATAGAATAAAATTAAACCTTATCTGCACCCAAAGGGCTGCCTTATAGCTCAAAAGTTATTTCTGCCAGGCAGCCTTGGGATTGGGATCAATAGAAAAAGGTATAGATTATAAAACATAATGTTATTGTTTATGATTGACTCTCAGGAAATTGTGTAACAACGAACTTCAATAAATTTCCAACAATAACTCCAAAATTACGATGGACGAAAAACGCGTAAAAGGTCAAATTACTTCCTTTAGTATAACAAAAAATTATGTACTTAATTTAAAACGAAGTTTAGAATTGCAAACTTAATTCAATGTCGGCATTACGTAGTAAACAGTTGCTTAAAATAATTACAGAAAAAGCAAAAATACTGAGCGTCTCTTGGGGAAAACGCTCTTTATTATTCAAAGCTTGATGGGTACATTAGCAAGATACTGCAAATGTTTTAGAAACCTCAACACAATAGACTCCCTTTTTATGATCACCCACTTCTCTTCATAGGAATTTCGTCATAAATTTAAATGATAAAAACAAACTTATTGAAGTGTTCGGAATGTCGGAAAATTTAGTTAGTGTTCGCTTCGCTTGAAGAACCGGGGTTATAAGAGGTAAGAAATAGGTACCTACGTGCGCGAGCAGGTCGTTCTAATTTTTTATAGTTCGGAGGAAAGATCTTTTGAATCGCTCAGTTCTGGCGAAGTACTCTCGAATGTAGGAGCGGTACGACTGGCCGGCACGCTTTATTCGGGATCGAAAACGAGAGGGTAGGATTACGTTGAAGTTGAAGAGCTCTACTAAGAGGTAAGCAGACCATGATCTATCCCTGTACCCTCGGGGATCAAGGGATTAGCGTTACTTGTTCATGGACATAACGCAGCAACCTTTGGGCACAGTAAATTTGACTTTTTCAATTAGCTCCATAAGATCAAATATCTTTGGAATTATCAAAAAAGCCCACATTAAGAGGGAGTTGCATAAAGGTACTCCGTTTTTAATAAAAATTAAAAAATATGGCCTCTAGCCGCCCGCAGGCTGTACGTCAGCCAAACCTGGGGATTAATTAATCTCCGCCCCAGGAGGCTGAACCAGCAGCCTGTGTAAAGTCCCTGGCGCTGTGATTGTGCCGGAAAAGGATATGGAGTAGACGCGGCCACTGCATTAAGGGGGACCGAGGGCCCTTCCGTACACCGTGGCAATCTACCGCATTACCCGTGCTGGCTTTTGGACTACTGAAAGCTCGCTTTGTCTCTTGCGCCACCAGTACACAGATACATCATGACAAGGAAAAAGAAACATGTCGTCCACACTTCAGATGGACTTTCGTCATATCAAAAGCACGTCAACGCAGTCCACCACCATCTGGAAAATGCGCAACTGACCCTATTTTTCTAGATTGAGACGCAAATCTCCTGTCAGGACGATACATCTTACTTAATGTTCCCTGGCACATTCCTGCTGCTGGAGCTGGAGCACATCCGGGATGATATCTGTTGTCACTTTCTCAGGAGTCTTGAACAAAAAGAACTGTCTACTTTGTGGGCACGCGTGGATCGCGGGGCCACATTGGGATCTACGCGTGTTTGTACAGGTCTCACAGCGGCGACACAGACTGGCAGGCAATCGTTCTGGGTGTCGTAAATTCTGGTTGCTTGCCAGAGTTGCCGAGGGAAACTTTTGTCGGTCGGGTTTGCCACCCCTACTTAAACCGGATGGTAGCCTGACTCAGAGTGCCAAGGAGAAAGCTGACCTTCTCGGTTCTCTCTTTGCCTCCAACTCGACTATAAACGGCAATGCCACGAACGATGGAAGAAGATGAGATTATTTTTGAAAAGCAATTAGTATGCTAACTGATCATAAATTTTAAATATGGAAAAAGAATTGGTTTCGAGCAGGATTCGAACCTGCGTCTTCGGCGATCCGTGCCGACGCGTTATCCACTCCGCCACCGAAACCTACTCGGAACCAACCAAATTTTCCACCTTATTATACGTCTTGGGGCGACGTAGGCACCATCTACCGGCACTTTTTAGAAAGTTACACGGCACGAATGTATAGAATTACACCTATATTCATTCGATTTATGATGAAACCAGCCCGAACAATGAGATTATTTTTGAAAAGCAATTAGTATGCTAACTGATCATAAATTTTAACCTACTCGGAACCAACCAAATTTTTCACCTTATTATACGTCTTGGGGTCACCTTATTATAGGTTTCGGTGGCGGATTGGATAACGCGTCGGCACGGATCGCCGAAGGCGCAGGTTCGAATTCTGCTCGAAACCAATTCTTTTTCCATATTTAAAATTTACCGACCCAATATCCCTCGGTATGCTGGAATCCCACGAGGCTAGGTGTTGTCGTTCACTCTATTTTGGCATCGCTCGCTTGGCTCGTGCACAGGGTATCACAGTTCCAACTTAACCTAACCTAATTGTATCTTCTTTTACTCTTGTCCCTGCGGGTAAGGACTACAGCGAGACGGGTTTTAACCTAATTTTTATGTTAGACGAATACCTTGTTAATTTATTAACAAAATAAGCTTGTTTAAGTAAGATTTTAGACATTGTGCGCCTTTGACATTCCGCGCTTTTGTCTATGTGCGCTTTTGTCATTTTGCGCTTTTGACAATCTGCGCCTTTGACTATGTGTGCTTTTGACAATTTGCGATCGTTTGTCACTTTGCGTTTTTGCCCTTATGCGCCTAAAGCAGTACGGGCAACACTTTTAACACAGGCCGACCCAAGCTCCCTCGGTGCGTAGTGGAAGAATGTCGTGAACTATCTGTGTCTGAAATCGAGACTACTCTACTCTCACACAAGTGTCCAATTGGGGTGGACGTAACCATGCCGTACACCCAGCTACAACTACAACACGCTATTGTCATAAGTCATGGGTCTCCACGCTGTCATGGACTCATGACAATACTGATGACTGTCAGCTACAACTTTAATTTTGGAAAATTGTGTGATCTCCTAAAGGTATTATTTCAACAGCAGTGGGTCGTAATTTTGGCGGAACCCCGATGACTAGTCCACGGAACCCCTAGGTTCCGCGGAACCCACTTTGGGAACCGAGGTATTAACGACGAGACGCTACGGGAGTACTGCACTACAGTAATACTCTCTCTTATGTGGCGCAAACGAAGTTGCGCGGGTTAGCTAGTAGGCTATATAGCATCACGCTACAACGAATAGGAGCGGAGCAGTAATAGTAAATATTTCAAAAACGGGGGAAAAGTTATTCCTTTTGAGAGCGACGTGAAACCTTTCACTTTCTCTCTCTCTCTCTCTCTCTCTCACGTAGTATTGAATATTAACGACAAGACGCTACGGGAGTAGCCGGAACGTGACGGGAGTAAATGCGACGGGAACAGGTAATACTCTCTCTTATGTGGCGCAAACGAAGTTGCGCGGGTCAGCTAGTAAATAAATAAATAGAATTAAAAATCTTAAAAATAAAATGGATTCTATGATTTCTTTGAAGTTTTTATCGCTAAACTCGATTTTGTGAGTAAATTTATTATTGTCGCTGTATTCGCAGTCATTAAAATAGTCTTACCACTCATTACTATCTTTTAACTTATTGGGTTTTGATTTTCGCTTCATCCTCATTCCAGTTAAATAAATAAAGTCGAAACCTACCAGTGATCCGACGTTATTCAGTCGGATTCCCGGTTCCCCGGTTGTTTGAAATGGTCTGATTTTAGCGGTAAGCGTGTGACTTAGTCCTGTAAACTGACCTGCTCCAGAGCCTCGCCGGACAACAGGTGCACCATTAGCAGTCTAGCTTCAATGGTGCTTCAGATTAATCTTATAAAATTTAGTGTTTCAGTATAAAATATTGTACCAGAACGTTACTCAAAAACTGCCTGGAAATGCAAAACTAAATTGGAATGTAAATCACCCGGCCTATGTTCGTCTCGATTCCCGATACATCTGATTACTAAAACAAACTTCACTGCGAGTAAACAATGCAAAACAAACATTTTAGTTGGAAGCAGCAGTGCTCGGCGTTCTGTAAAATACTGTATGAGAGAGGAATAGGAAGTATTGATTGCACTTCAAGAATGCATTGTTTCACATTTTGTGTGTCCAAAGACCCTGAAATTAGTTTTTTTTCAAAACGATTCTTTTAGATATTGCAATGTTTTATTTTCTACAAAATTTGTATGCCCTACTTATGTAGGTAAATATCTTGGTGGCAAAATTTTCCAAAAGTACTTACTAAAATACCTCGTATAACCACTGTTATATTTGTGATATTTTTTCTTCTAGATTTTTCATTCATCATATTACTGTGATCTTTTTGCGACCTTTCCTAACTGTCCAAGCATTCAGTAGAATGCTTGGACAGTTAGAAAAGATCTGTAAAAATCGGTCGGTGTAAAGATCGGTAGAAAAGATACTGTAGCAAGGAAGGTAATCATTCTAAGAACTGATTCTGATTAACCTATCGCCATTGTAATGCTTAAATAATAGTAATACTTAATTAATATAGGTCAAAATCACAGTCTATGAATAAAAGATGATAAAATAAGTCTAGAAAGGTTTTGTTCTGATGCCTCGAGAAAAAGTTTCTTGAGTGTTAATTTACTTTAGGAACTACGATCGTGCCGGCTATGCCAAGAAGCATCGTTATTAAAACTGAATGAATAAATTATTTTACGCTTGCGACAAAAAATGTCCATCAAACTGTCTATCTGAACAATTTTACACCGTCTAACAGAATACGCAAGCCAGCAAAACCTATTTGCCATTAATTTTTATTAACCGAATTAGGATTAGGGCTTTAATTGCCAGCTCTAAAGCCTTAAGTAATTGCCATCATTGGTTGCTGAATTTTTCTTTTATATGGTTCTTTATGGCACATAAAATAGAACACGTAAGGTTTGAAATTGCCTGTAGGAACTGTTTAGATACACGATCTCTTAGAGAAGGCTTTCAAAAACGAATTCTGTGTTTATGCCGGTTCCATTTAAGCGGTGCTGTCTGAATGGCCCATTATTTTGATAGTTCAGTAATAGTTATGCTTTGGAAATGTAGCTATTAAAGCATCTAAATACTATTTACTGAACGAGTTTAGTACAACTCATTTTATTTCCAAGTGAATTGTGCCACAAGAATACGTTTGCCGTTCGCTCTCTTTCATTAGAATAACTAATATAAAACAACTTTAAATTGAAATGAATGGAGTTAAAGCTAACGGTGCAAAGCCATTTGAATAAATTGGCGGACGACAGCTAGTAAAGTATATACCTGCATTCTAGTGACTCTGAGAGCGAAGTACGTAGCACTCGTAAGCATTTATAATAATTTACATTATCGACACTCTTTTGAGGGTTGCGCAAAGGGCAAAACCGGGACCCTATTTACTGAGACTTCGCTATCCGTTCATCTGTCTGTTATCAGGCTGTATTTTTCGTAGACTCTCATAAACCATTATAGCTAGACAGTTGAAATTTTCAAGATGAAGTATATCTTTGAAACCAGTTACACCAATCAATAGTGTACATAATATGATTTGTAACTGTGCCGTAAACATAAATATTTAAGGGCCACACAACAAAATGTCATTTCGATACTTCGTGCGATAGTCCAACTCGCACTTGGCCGTTTTTCTGTATGGGGTTCCAAAAAAATAATTGTGGAAATAATACGGTTAATTACGGATGTTATATAACATTTTAAGGGCTTGGTAAATACAACGTAAAGTCCTCTTTGGGGATTATAAATACCTATTGACTTACTCTTTACAAAATTCACTCTAATCCGACTATCCTACTTCCTACTAATATTATAAATGTGAAAGTTTGTGAAGATGTTTGGATGTTTAGATGTTTGGATGTTTGTTGCTCAAACACGCTCTAACGACTCAATGGATCTGGCTTAAATTTGGTGCAGGGATAGAGTATAGTCCGGAATAACACATAGGCTACTTTTTATCCCGGGAAAATGTTCCCACGGGAAGCGGGAACGGGGACCAAATTTCACGCGGGCGAAGCCGCACGCCTCAGCTAGTGTTTTATAGAATCGCTTACATATTGTATTGCTGAATTGGATATGACAGTGATTGATGATATAAATACTCCAATAAGGTAACAATATATTTTTATAAATTTTGATCGTACTTAGCTCACTTCAGGGTCTTTATACCTGATTAACGGGAAACATGTTCAATCACTTGCACAACTTTAAATATTTACAATAATTTTTACTTTTTTCACATTAACCTTAGTGAAAATTATATTTAAATGAATGAATTTTTGTTTCTAGTTGGGTTTCCATTTAAACCACAAAACAGTGTCTCAAACTTTAAAACACATCAGCATATATTATGGCCACGCTTGCTCATACGAGCGTGAATTTATGACCCTGTAATATAAAGACAATTGCTACATGAAGGTAACAAGACTGAGGGAATGTTAGTGCGCGGCTCTCAAATTTATTACAAGTAATATTTGGACCCAAAACATGAAGCCGGCATCCTACCCTCACCTGATCTCACCCACTGCATACAACCTTAATAACATAATCTTTATTGCCTCCAGTAGTACTTACAAAGAGTTCCTTTATTTTATTCTTGCTTGTGGCGTACGTAATATATTCCGGATTACGTGTTGCTATGAAATATGCAGAGAGTCTGTGGAAGGACGAATGTATGATGTTTTTATAAGCACCGTGCGGGTTTCAAATCACGATGCGTTTATTATTTTTTGTTTCACACTGAATATATTGAGAAATAAGGTGCTTTGAATGTTATTATACAATTAAACTGTATAGATAAGCATACTCACGCCCAAAATCGATTTTAAAGAACCCAGTACTGTACATAGTACAGTACTGGGTTCTTTAAAATCGATTTTGGGCGTGAGTATGTATAGATAAGCATACTCACGCCCAAAATCGATTTTAAAGAACCCAGTACTGTACATAGTACAGTACTGGGTTCTTTAAAATCGATTTTAAAAGGTCTATGCTGACCACTTTTGATCAGTTGATCACATTTCATATGACCTGGTGGTCTATACCACCAGGTCATATGAAATGTGAAAAGTACCCATCGATGTCACAGCTGGAAAAATAATATTAGAGGTTAAACTTTCCAAATAAGGGTGTTTTATACTTTTGGAACGATGGAGATTTCGTACCTTTTTCATTTGTAATGGTGTTCTGACCATTAGCACAAATTTATGTGACCTAGCGTGTTTATTTCGTTGGACCAACTAATTTGTTTGCTATAACAATAATGTTTTGTTTGATATGTTTATTATTACTTGTAGAATATCGAAAAAAAAAATTAACGTTCTTCCCAAAGGAATTTGTGGGCAGTCCGATGGTTTGATCTGAATTGGGACAGTCTGTCTCGCTTGCACAGTAGCGCTTCTAGCTCAGTGTTTTGTAAACTATCACTGCGGCATACATTTTACGCTTAGTTAGACCCGAGGTGGGACACCGTTACTCGCTTTTTTTACAATCGTATAAGTTCTTCCGAAGTCACGCTAAGCTGTGATGGTACGAGCTAGTAGTTGTTGTCAGTAATATGGTATTCGTTAAAAGCAAGTTGAAGAGCTTGGCTAATTGAAAATTTTCAACAATCGAAAACGCTAACAATTTTGGCTCACTGGCTATAACGTGGGACTAAAATATTACTTGTGAGGTGTGGGTGTTTAGAATGCCTCCGCCTACCTTTTCGGGGAAATAGCATGTTATGTTTGTTCATGAGAGTAATTTGTTTAATGTTGGCATATCAACGTTAGGTAGTAAGAAAGCCATTTAATAAAGTAGCACCAATGGAACAGAAACATGGAATGAATGCCATTCGCGAAAGTTGTAAAAGTCAACTGAGGAAAATGAGTGGTACTGTAGTATTCATTATTTATACATGGTATAAAAAATGTTATTATGGTATAAACATAATTTGGTGGCACGAGGCTTAGATTTTTTCAGAATTTAGAAGCAAAGAACATTTAAATATGCCGTGAGACGAAACCGTTCAAGTTTGACATAGTAAATTGTTGAAAAATATAGATAGGTGATACATGAGCTGTGAAGCTCGCATAAATTACAAGTAAGTAACTAAGTCACTATTCCATCGCTAAGTGCCACCAATAACATGAGTGCACTACTTTGGGATACGTGCAAAGTTTGAATCTCAAAGCCGTATTCGCCAAAGTTCGCCTTGATTTTGAATAATAAAGCCACCACGAACAGTTTGGAGCTTATCGAAAGTAGTTTTCAGTTCAGTTACGAGATTTAGCTAAATATAATCTCATCTCAGCCTAGTGCTAAGGCATCGTTACGTCCGAACCCGCAGTTTCTTTAGAATTGGGGGTTCATTTTAGTTTAGAGACAGTGTTGATACTTTTTTATCATTTATCATGAACCTCACTTTCAGCGAAATCTTTATAGAAACTGATGAACCAGATATGCCAGAGAATAAAAGAGCTAGACGTCGTGAAAAGCATACTGATATTAAAAAGAGAAAAAAATAATCGTATGTTTGTTTGCACTGAATGGACCCCGAAACTATTAAGCTGATCTACACTATCCCTGGGTAATATAGGCTATATTTTGTTCTCGTATTCCCACTGGAAAGGTAACTACATCGTCGGGGAAATCGCGTGCCATCGACTAGTAACTAATATGCTCATGAATTGAAAGAATAAATGTACAAATCTACTTTAGATATGCCCTTATCAGATTCTGTATGTACAGATTAGGGTAATGAGATAACTCATTCAATATGCTGTTCATTCATTCATATTCATCGAATCGCAAGGATAGTATTATGGTTTAGTAGAAGTGAGGCATTTTTGGTTTTACTGGTTTAACATAAAATAAAAGAAATATAATACCTACCTACATACATACATACATATGGTCACGCCTTTATCCCCGAAGGGGTAGGCAGAGGCATATCATATGCCCACATTTCACCTTTGTATAATTTGTCCCACGTAATAGGTGGTGAGCCGTATTGCCGTGTTTAAATGGACAGGCGCAGGTTGTGACTGCCTGCTGTTGAAATAAAGCCTTCAACTTAGCTTAACGACTGCCATTTTACTGGCAACCGGGACCAACGGCTTAACGTGCCTTCCGAAGCACGGAAACGCTCAAATAAATGTCACAAAGTGATCACATGGATGGTCACCCATCCATGGACCGGCCACAGTGAAAGTTGCTTACTGCAGTGATCGTTTACAGAACACTGAGTTCGCGGGGCCACGAGCGCTTCTTACTAAATTACTAATTTTTTTTATTAATTAATACTATTAATACCTACCTACATGAGTGTAAAATATAAAAAGCAGCCAAATTATTGGTTGGATTACAGACAAAATTTGTTTGGCGTGATAATATTAATTTAAAACAACGCATTTAGTCACGGCTTTGAGGCATAATATACAATACGTTCACATTTTACTTTGTACTTTTTTCTTGTTCCACGTAATACGCGGTAAGCCAATTGCTATGTTGAAATGGAAAGGCGTAGTTTAGACGACATACTGTTGAAAATTTTCATGCCACCCTTTAGCCTTTTTATTTGGCTTAACGACTGTCAGTTACTGACAACCAGGACCAACGGTATGGCGTGCCTACCGCACATTTCTCTCAAATAATTATCACAAAGTGGTCCCGTGCCGGTAGCCCATCTGAGGACCGGCGAAAGCTAATGTTACTTAATGCTGTGATCATTTACAGAAATAACAATGTTCGCAAACAAGAAGTTCAGGGATCGTATCCCACAGTTGTTGATTAAGTACGTATAACGACCATTTTCTTATGTTTACTTACAAATATATATCTAGTTTTTAGATTTTTTCCTATATTGGTAGAACAAGAAGATTTTATTTGCCAAAATTCATAGTTCTACGTTATCGGAAAGTACGTATTAGTTTGATTGATTTTCGAAATACACGGTTTGATATCGTTACAGATTCGAGAGACCATAGACCTAAATATAATAATTTGTGGTGTTGATTTCACTTGATACCTCCAGGCGTTTCAGAGACAAAGGGACTTGACAGACAGACGGACGAACGTATAACAAAGGGATCCTTAAGAGGTTCATTTTTTCCTTTAGAGGTACGGAACCCTAAAAAGAAAAGGTATATAAACGTTCCTTAATAAACAATCTTTCTACTGTCTATGTCTTAGTTATGAATATTAATGTTGGGGCAACGAATACAGACGAACAGTTCTTAAGGGGCGGTTAACCCGCACAAGTAGGCATTTGGCGCTCCCCTCGCCCCGGGCGCAAGCCACACCGCGCGCCGGCAGCGGCAGTCCACTCTCATGCCACAGTATACAGTATAGTAGAAAGAAACAGCATGCTAACTTTGTTTGACGTAGTAAATGCATCTAACTTTGTTAAGTGTAGTGATTTATTAGTTTCGTAAATAAAAATAAATGAGTTAATCGTAAATAAATTATCTATATTATACTATTATTTTTAAGCTAAAGAGTTTGTTTGTTTGTTTAGTTGTTTTAACTCTAGAGTCTAAGAGACTGCTAGTTGAATTTCAAGAGTTTTTTAACAGAATGTCCATTTTTGAAAAATACCAAAATATATAACATCACGCTAAGGCGAATAAGAGCTTAGCAGCAACGAAACATTTTTCGACAACTAGGATATTTCATTTCTTTTGAGAGTTTCCGTTGCGTACGTTTGTTACAGTTGCGTAAAAAATGTAAATTACATAGTAGCTGGTCATAAAAATTTCTAAAGTTTTCTAAAGTTAGTATGCTAAGTATGAATCACGGGATCATTGTGCAATCCAAAATGGCCGCCGCGGTGTAATCACAAAATTTCATGATGGGTGTCGTTTAAAGGGTTTTTTGGTATGCTGAGTACGAATCACGTACTAATTTTGCAATCCAATATGGACGCCGCGCCGTAATTACAAAATGTCATGATGGGTATCGTTTAAGGGGTTTCTTGGTATGCTGAGTACGAATCACGTGATAATTTTGCAATCCAATATGGGCGCCGCGCCGTAATCACAAAATTTCATGATGGGTGTCGTTTAAGGGGTTTCTTGGTATGCTGAGTACGAATCACGTGATAATTTTGCAATCCAAAATGGCGGCCGCGTTGTAATCACAAAAATTCATGATGGGTATCGTTTAAAGGGTTTTTTGGTATGCTGAGTACGAATTACGTACTAATTTTGCAATCCAATATGGCCACCGCGCCGTAATCACAAAATTTCATGATGGTTATCGTTTAAGGGGTTTTTGGTATGCTGAGGACGAATCACATGATAATTTTGCATTCCAAAATGGCCACCGCGCCGTAATCACATAATTTCGTAATGAATATCGTTTAATGGGTTTTTTCGAATGCTGAGTACGAATAACATGATCATTTTGGAATTCAATTTGGCCGCCGAAGCTATTTAGGCCCACTTGCGCGGAGAGTCGAGTTAAATATATAAATATAGAGTTAGTAAGCTCTGAGTTAAATAAATAACTTCTTAACTCTGACCACGTCTTGCACAGTTGCAAATTGGCACGCGGTTAACTAACTCACAGTAAACCGAACAAGTTTTTTTAGTCTGTGTCGTTCCATGCAATCCAACCACACACAAATGTTAGAACGAAGAATGGAACATGTGTCTCTATCTCTTTTACACTACAGTCTGCTACGTATGATTTACGATACTACCATACTTACGATACTACCATTTACGATACCAATCATAAAATTTTGTGATTACGGTGCGGCGGGCATATTGGATTGCAAAATTATCACGTGATTCGTACTCTGCATACCAAAAAACCCCTTAAACGATACCCATCATGAAATTTTGTGATTATGGCACGGCGGCCATATTGGATTGCAAAATTATCACGTGATTCGTACTCAGCATACCAAAAAACCCCTTAAACGATACCCATCATGAAATTTTATGATTACGGCGCGGCGGCCATCTTGTATTGCAAAATTAGTACGCGATTCGTACTCAGCATACCAAGAAACCCCTTAAACGATACCCATCATGAAATTTTGTGATTATGGCACGGCGGCCATATTGGATTGCAAAATTATCACGTGATTCGTACTCAGCATACCAAAAAACCCCTTAAACGATACCCATCATGAAATTTTGTGATTACGGCGCGGCGGCCATCTTGTATTGCAAAATTAGTACGCGATTCGTACTCAGCATACCAAAAAACCCCTTAAACGATACCCATCATGAAATTTTGTGATTACGGCGCGGCGGCTATATTCGATTGCAAAATTATCACGTGATTCGTACTCAGCATACCAAAAAACCCCTTAAACGATACCCATCATGAAATTTTGTGATTACGGCGCGGCGGCCATATTGGATTGCAAAATTATCACGTACTTCGTTCTCAGCATACCAAAAAACCCCTTAAACGATACCCATCATGAAATTTTGTGATTACGGCGTTGCCGCCATGTTGGATTGCGAAATTATCATGTAATTCGTAGACATTTTAATGCATTAGGTAGCTGGTTACCATGTCGTGAAAACACTTAAAAAGTAAAAGATCACCACATTTTTACCATGAGTCGCGTATGTATTTGTAACGGTTAATCTAATTACATTTTGCCCATTACTGATATTTTTATACTGTGGCGCGATTTCAACGTAATTTGGCATAATAATTACGAAATAGTTGCGAAAAAAACTGACACAGGTCCTGCCTCCACAAGCGCCAGGGCGAGACTGATCGGCCGTCAGCGGCGCAATTCTATTGCGTTTGGTAGATATTCGTACATGATAACTATGTAAATAGTTGTTTATAGAAAAACGCTCGGAAAATGTGTATAAAAACTTAATACCTTTAATTGAGTGCAAAAAAAATATATAAAATGTTAATAGTTTAGCCACAGTATTGAAAAAACTTTCCTGAGAGAGTCAACTTTGGGATTTTTTTCTATCTAGTGAAATTTATTGGATCGTGTAACGGGCTCGGAATATGTTTAGCTTATATCCTTAACTATTATATTTATATTTTTCAGATTTAAAAACCCTTTACTTTTTGAATAGGATTGTTTCAAAAAACTCAAAATCTGACCCACGCGGCCTTAAGGATTTTTTGTGCCAATTTTGTTGGGGGCATGTCCCCAGCTCGTGTAGTTCCCATTTGACGGCGCTGTCGTCGCAATTCACTGTCTCAGTTTGTCAAAAACTAGTAGGCATAATTTTTACGTTTATAATCGACTAAATTCAGGGATTATTTATAAAAAAAATATTTCACATCTTTTAATTCAAAACATAATATATTTATATTAACTATTTATAGATATTTACAATGATTGATTTTACTCTTTTGCTACGAAAAATTAAAAATGGCTGCCGCGCTGCGACTGCAACGCCGCCAAGCGGCAGTTTGTGTCACAGAAAGTACATCTTCAGAGCAGCCTAAGAAACTATTCTTCTAGTATACGTCTGTATTCATTGGTTGGGGTAACGTTAGCGGAAACAGCGTCTGTGGGCGTGACAGAATAATTCGCCACCTCAATTCTACTCAGCCAGCATAGTTTAGTTTAGAAAGGCGATCATTTGTACGAGCAAACAAAGCGATTATTATTGGATTGTAAACAAATAATGAAAGTGAATTACGATCAAATTATATAGTGTTTGAAACCGTAGATTCCCTTTGCATATTACGTGTCATGATCTCATGAGTTTGGTTGGGTGGAGAAGTATTACCGGTTTTCGTTCAATGGGTAACTTGAAAAATTTCAAGGGCAGCCACAACTTGGGTGTATCTTACCACAGCAATAGAAACACCGCCTATTCATTGTCATCATCTCCGCCGATTTGGCGCCCACTGCTGGACCTATATCTAGCAATCTATACCTCCTCCAAGGATCGCCAAAACGTTCTCTCTTGTGCCGTCCGAATCCAACAGGCTCCCGGGACTTGTCTTAGGTCATCTCCCCCCCTTTAGGAGGATTCCCCTCCCAGCGTTTTACGGTACATGGATACCTATTACGTGGGACAAAAACTTTATGGTAAGTTGTAGGCGTATACAATGCCTCTGCCTACTCTATCTATACTTACTTATCTTACTTAATATTATAAATACGAAAGTTTGTGAGTGTGGATGTGTAGATGTTTGTTACTCTTTAAGGCTCTAACGGCCGAACAGATCTGGCTGAAATTTGGTACAGGGATATATTATAATCTGGAATAACACATAGACTACTGTATATCCCGGGAATAAGTTCCCACGGGAAGCGGGAACGGGAACCAATTTTACGCGGGCGAAGCTGCGGGCACCAGCTAGTATATTATAAAAGGTAAGATTTGATCGAATAGGCTCTGAAACTACTGAACCAATTTGAATAATTCTATCACTGTTGGGCAGCTATACTATTTCCGGGCGACATATGCTATATTTTATTCCCGTATTCCCATGGGAGCAGGAGCTACGCGGATAAAACTGTGTGACATCCGCCAGTGTGGAATTCGATCTTAAGTTGTGCAGTAACATTTATTATTTGTTTCAGTTTGTGACTTATCTCGTTGAATGACTAAATCATTAATCTACATCCTAACTGTTATTGATGTATCGCTAAGACAGAGAGAAAGTCAACGACTTTCTATTTATCATGCATAGTTCAGTTAATCCAATAAACGTTGAATTGTTTTTATTAGTTCTCCGTGACATTTTTCTCTGTTTGTGAGTAATATTTTGTATACATAGAAACGTTTTTCTCTTGGGAATAAAAAAAACCAGGTTAAAAGTAACTTATACGGCCGCACTCCCCAATCTTAAACTGTTCCGATAAAAGTCACGCTCATTGGTAGATTCCGTAATTAAACAAAGACAGTGCCGCAATCTCAAAAGTCACAACGGGCTTATTATTTTTTGTCAAGTTTTTTTCTGGAAATTTTAAAGAAACAACAAACATACTACCGCTATTGTACTATCAATTATGCATTATTCTCTCAGCGTAGATGGCTCAGTACCGACTTTAGATGCAACATGGAATTAATGATAAGATAGAATAAAGGTATTTTTGATACATTTTTCTTTGAGAAAGATAAGCTACGTTTGTTATTTGGAAAATTATGAAAGATCAAATAAAAAATATAAAAAAAGACCCTGGCATTTGGATTATTAAGCCGATACGAAGCTTTGCCGTACACAAAGTCAAAGATAGGATTATTTATATTTCGTACTTAAATAAATAAAATATGAGATAAATAAAATCAGACTTGTTTATGATATTAAGACTAAAAAAGGTGAAGTTCTATCGAACGCGTTTAAGTAGGTTCAAGGAAAGAAGGAAAGACTTTTATGAAATGAGAACTAAATGGGTAATTATATAAAAAGCTCGTCGAAATCAAGTAGTACAATAAATTAGTAATATCTCAATAAGATGTTACAGCAAATATTTTGTTTCAAGAAATATCAATAAATTCATAGCGCAGCGCGCTTCGTTTTCAAAAAAAAAATTGCGTGTACTTAGTGTACACACGTAAGAAGTGAAACTTCTTCATAAACTTAATTTTCACCTCACATTAAATTAAGTCAAAAAGTACAAAAGTCCAAAAGTCCAAAAGTCCAAAAGTCCAAAAGTCCAAAAGTCCAAAAGTCCAAAAGTCCCAAAGTCCCAAAGTCCCAAAGTCCCAAAGTCCCAAAGTCCCAAAGTCCCAAAGTCCCAAAGTCCCAAAGTCCCAAAGTCCCAAAGTCCCAAAGTCTAAAAGTCTAAAAGTCCAAAAAGTCCAAAAGTCCAAAAGTCCAAAAGTCCAAAAGTCCAAAAGTCCAAAAGTCCAAAAGTCCAAAAGTCCAAAAGTCCAAAAGTCCAAAAGTCCAAAAGTCCAAAAGTCCAAAAGTCCAAAAGTCCAAAAGTCCAAAAGTCCAAAAGTCCAAAAGTCCAAAAGTCCAAAAGTCCAAAAGTCCAAAAGTCCAAAAGTCCAAAAGTCCAAAAGTCCAAAAGTACAAAAGTCCAAAAGTCCAAAAGTCCAAAAGTCCAAAAGTTCAAAAGTTCAAAAGTGCAAAAGTCCCAAAGTCTCAAAGTTCTAAAGTCCCAAAGACCCAAAGTACCAATGTCCCATCCAAAAGTCCAAAAGTCCAAAAGCCCAAAAGTCCAAAAGTCCAAAAACCCTTAAATGACATGCTATCCCTGGATAAAGTACTCTTAATTCGAATCCACCGTGGTGGGGAACAGAACAAAGATGGCGCGTAACCAAAAATCGTGACGTGACGCAAATTTTTTTCCAACGCCGATAAAGAAGTTTCACTTCAAAAACCAAATGCTAAAAAAAATCATCTCTCGCGCTTCGTTTGCAAAACCTCTCACAAAGGGTAAAAATAGGACCCTATTACCGAGACTCGGCTGTCCGTCTATATACAGGGTGGAATTTAAAGACGGTAGTTGGAGGGAAAGTACCCTTAATATTGATAATGGCAAGTTTTGCTGAAAGGAAACATTCCTTTATTTTCAAAAGTAAGTAAAACTGCATTCAAAGATTTTTGAAAAATCACCTGCTTGAGCCGGGTATCGAACCTGGAAGATGTGAAAAAAAAAACATCCCGTATTTTATGATACCAACCGCAACAGTCTTTAATAAGGATCAATTTCTTTTATGCAACATAGTATCTTAAAATAAAGGAAGATCAAGTAAAATATCAGATCAATAAATATGTTTTTAATATAAAGCTTACTCACTATCTGAAGAAGAAAAAAAACAGTCTAATTGAGAAACTCCTATTTTTTTTTTGAAGTTGGTTGGTTAAGTGACCAGAACGAATATTCCCATTCACAGAAACTAGAACATTTTTTTACCAACTTCTAAAAAAAGGAGAAGAATCTCAATAACACTGTTATTTTTCTTCAGATAGTGAGTAAGCTTTACACTAAAAACGTATTTTACTAGGTCTTCCTTTACTTTAAGATACTATGTTGTTTAAAAGAAATTGATCCTTATTAAAGATTCTTTCGGTTGGTATCATAAAATACAGGATGTTTTTTTTTCACATCTCCTGGGTTCGATTCCCGGCACAAACAGGTGATTTTTCAAAAATCTTTAAATGCAGTTTTACTTACTTTTGAAAATAAAGGAATGTTGCCTTTTAGCAAAACTTGCCATTATCAATATTAAGGGTACTTTCCCTCCAACTACCGTCTTTAAATTCCACCCTGTATATGTCCATCTGTCTGTCTGTCTTATGGCTGTACCGCTTGAACCATGTATATTTGTGGCAAACAAGAACAAACAAAAACCGTAACTTCAATTTGCAGAAAAAACATTCAAAGAATAACCAGAACCTTCTAGAAATTCTATCGTTAATTCTGTATTGTAGTTTGAACTGTAGCCGCGCCGCCCCCCGTCCCCCTTAGAAGCGGGATCACACCCGAAACCCCACAAAGACGAGGGATAGCACCCGAACCGCCCCCTGGGGGTGGTTCGGGTGCTATCCCGCGTTTTTGGGGGGTTTTCGGGTGGGATCCCGCTACTAACGGGGGGCGTACGTGAATCCCTCATGTCACGCTGCCATCATGGGCCTGCTTAGGTAAGGACAGTGACCAGCCCACTCACCGTCCTCAGGCCCCGGTCATGGAGGCCGATAGTCTTCGGCGAAGACCTCGGTTGGGAGAGTTCTCTCCCAAGAAAGTAATACTTTGCCATGATTTTTTGTATTGGGACATTTTAGTGGAGCAGTCAAGCACACGGATCTCTAAAGTCTAATATCACTACAAATACAAAAACAAGAACAACAGTAGATAAGAAACAAAGCAAGTATAATCAAAATTTCAATTTACTCATGTGTAGTGTACCATACCCAAAGAGTAAAAAAAGAAATTTGAAGCGAACGAACTAATCAGTTACCCACGGTAGCTATACCTACGCTACGAACAGCCAAGTAAAATTGAATATTTTATGTCCGACGTCCCTATTTATCTTGTGATTGAAACTGGCTTCCAATTTAGCCAAGCGAAATAGTCTCACAGTTTCAACTAAGATTGGTGACGAAATTTCCTTTAGCTAGATCTAGTAGTGTACAACAAAACCGTAAAGGGGCATAGCAATCTGTTACTCTTTCACGCTCCAACGACTGAATGAATCTGTCTGAAATTTGGTACAGGTACAGATTATAGTCTGGAATAACTCATAGCCTATGTTTTACTTCAGACTGTAATCTATCCTTCGACCAAAGTTTTTCTGATTTACTTCCAGAAAAGGGGGGGGGGGGTGGAGCCACGGGCGCCATTTAGTGTTATTCTGAAAATCATTATAAACAATGGTACAAACTTTGTTCTTTATAAACGCCTACAGCGGTTTTCAAACTTCCAATATTAAGCGAATAAAAAGTCAAAGTAAATAAAAGTGTAAATAATGTTTTTCACAAAATTTGAAAGAACCTGTTTATTAATAGCGAGTAGACTTTAGATATATTATTCTAAGATATCGATGACTGTTATTTCAGGTTTATTTTAGGTACTTCTTACTAATATTATATTAAATGTGCGAACGTTCGTGAATTTGTTATTCTTTCCCACGTATGTGTGTATGTTTGTATCAGAATACTTGCTACAGGGATATAACAAAATCTTTAATAACACATAGGCCACTTTTTCTACTTTTAAGCCTTGAACTATATTGTCATGGGTTGCGGGAATGGGAATAGAATACCACGTAGGTGGAGCCGCGGGCATCGTATTGTAAATTTATATTAGGTTTACAGTTATACCCTGCGATGTGGTTATTTTGTGTATGAGTATGTCACCGTAGAGTTATAAAAACCATTAAATTGTAATCTTCCTAGCGAAATTGTGAACTATCGAGAGATAATCACCTAATGGATTATTTTCTGCTACATTGTACACTAGTAAATAGAAAAATTATAACTAAAATAATACGAATCGTGTGCCCCACAGCCACAATCGCGGACAGCTTGTTTCGCTCGCTCACCTTCGCGCGTTAATGGTCCAGTCTGACTTTATCATCTTTTAGGTTACAACCTTTTACGGCTCCCGTTACCTCGACGGCTTAAAATCTCGCTAGGTCAATGCTAGGTAGATTACAATCAAACTGTTTTTATAATTTTACGGTGGCAAAATATTATAGAGACATTGTAATATGCTCTGATGACATAGCAATATTCCAGACTGTCGTATCTCAACAAGTAATTGCCGTTTCCGTATCGAGGCTTTATAATCCCCTTTAAATGTTATCTATTCCTTCCAGCCACAATAACTTGCATCGACAAACTGCCAACGAAATACCGTGGCAAATATCAGACTACAAAATAATTTCCGAGGAGAGATACACCATTTCGTGTTTCTGAGAGTTTCAGTCAAATAGGAAATGTTGATACAGAATGGATGAATGAAACTGAATGCAACTTTTGTACATTTTTTTAACTTCTGTACCAAGAACTGGTGGAAATATTATTCTATTTATCAACTAATCGAATTTTTACTTGAACTTATTAAAACTCTCAATCAATAAAATCAACCCATCTCATTACAGTACAGAAATAAAAGTATCTCTTTTTGGAATTTCATTTGTGTGTTCATCATTTTGAGGAGGTAATTGGTGAGTAAGTATTTGTTGTTTAGTGGCAACAGAAATACATCATCTGTGAAAAATCTGCTGTTTAGCTATAACGATTACTGAGATAGACAGACAGACATCGGAGTTTCAGTAATAGGAGCAGCTTTACTCTTTAAAAATGGAGTTTTTTAAACTTACAGCAAGATTTACTCATCTTCAGTCAAGTTATAAAAACCGGCCAAGTGCAAGTTGGACTCGCCCATGAAGGGTTTCGTAGCAGCAAGTAACATAATATAAAAGTTCATATAGTTCGTTGTAACTTTGATTGATGTTTTAACACGTTCGCAGTGGTAGTGATTTTTCTAACCGAAAATTGCGGTTTACGACGTTTTAAAAAGAAACTACTGAGTTTCAGTTCTGAGTATGGGGACCCCCAAAATTTACTGCTTTTTTTCGGGTTTTATATAAGAATTTTAATGCGGTTCACAGAATACATCTACTTGCCAAGTTTCAATAGCATAGGCCTTATAGTTTCAGAGAAAAGTGGCTGTGACACACGGACGGACAGACAGACAGACAGACAGACATGATGAATCTATAAGGGTTCCGTTTTTGCCATTTGGCTACGAAACCCTAAAAATGAACTGAAAGGATAGGAAATTTTTCTTTTAATACCTACTACGAGTATCAAATAAATAATCCGTCAGTCTGTTAACTTCAAACGCGACTATATCGCGTTTGAAGTTAACAGTTACAAAAATGGAACAGCTTTTTAAGCTGACTTTGACATTTTTTGTGAAGGATGTTGATAAAGTAAACATATTTTTTATTTAAAACTAGCAACCCGGCGAACTTCGTACCGCCATTTTCTTTTTCCCAAAAAAATATTCTATACAAACCTTGTCCTGACAATAACAAACAAAAAAATTAATGTGGTGCGGTGCAGCCGATTGGAAGTTATGCGGGAACATATATTTGGGAAGTTGCATTGTTATTTACATAGGTGTTTATCTTGGGAGTCCTGAAACATCCTTCCGAGGGCTTACCCGGGCTCACAACCATAGGCTGTTGGGCGTTACGTAAGGTTTTTTAGTCGGTAGGAGTCCGGCATAACATCCATGTGAATTTTCCCTGACGTAAAAAAAAGTGTTTATCTTATTTAGTATGAATTTATAATTCAAATGGAATCACTAATATCACACTTCACACTTAATATTGTAAACGTTAAATTTTATTTTGACGTATGGATATTTCTTATACTTTAATAAATAAATAAATATTTGTGGACAATCTGACACAACATCATCTAGCCCAAAGAACGCTAATGTAAGCTTGTGTTATGGGATCTAGACGACTGAAAGACATACCTACTTATATATGTCTAAATATAAACATTTTATACATAGAAAACACCCAAACTCCGAAACAAACATTTGTGGATCACACAAATATTTGAACCAACCCAGGACCTCCCGCGCGGCAGGAGGTTACACTACCGACTGCGCCACAGAGGCAGTCAAAATGAAACTTTACAGTAATTACAGCTCATACAACAGAAATAGCAAATATACTTCTTTGATCCTGAAAACCAGTTCCTGTGATAAACTGGTACAGAAAAATTTCACCACATGGCAAAGCCACAGTCATTAGTTAATCAATCAGCCAATTGAATTAGGCTCTAGCACTTCACTGCTGAATGGAGGCATCTCTCAATTTACCCCATACCACAAGGTCACGTGTCTTCCGTATCCAAATCTTCTCTAGGTCCACCTAGCAAATTTAATAATCCAATTGCCAAATCTAATAATGTAAAATACAATTATTCAGAAACCCTCTCAAACACACACAAGAAATTTAACCAATTCAGTCTAAAGTTGCGAGAGGAGTTTAGTCTCAGTGACATAGGTATAAACTCACGGAAGAATTTTAATAAGGATAAGTGTTAGCCTATTAGAATGGGATTGAGTACGAAACGTAAACTGGTACGCTTTGGAAAATAGGAATTAGGGTCGTAAAACCAAATATTCTTTTCCTTAACTGACAATATTTAGGGAAATTATTCAAAAAATAATTGTGATAAAAAGCTTGGTAGCATACATTAGGCTTTACAACAGAAAATCACGATAAGGTCTCTTTATCATTCGTCGTGTATGACCCAAAGCGCCTCCTATAAACCCTTGTAATGAGCGTAGAGAATAACGCCAAGCTATAACAAATGTGCCCTAAGACCGACAATTTTCACTAATATGGGACCATTTTATCAATAAAACGTTGTAACAGGTAGCATTAAAATACATGGCTATAAATGTTTTATGTAAAGAGGTGTGTAATTATTTCAGTTACGACCAGTAAAAGTTAAAAGATACAAAATGAGGTTATAACATTTTTACGCTTTGAAGATTATGTAAAGGATTTAAATAAATATTCACGGACGTTTTTACATAGCGCTATTTGATCCCAAAGTAAGCTAAGGTTAACCTGCTTGTGATATATGATATGTTAGTTAGGTTAGAGATAATGGATAATAATATTATAATATGTTTTAATAATAATATATTTTTCTTTAGTAAATACATACTTATAAAAATATAGAAACATCTTGAGGATTGCACATATTTTCGTCCCCGGTGGCTGTGGGAATCGAACCCGCAATTGCACTTTACGACTTCTTGTTTCCTGGGGTCATCCTTCAGAGGGCTTACCCGAAACACACAACCGTAGGCATTCGGTAGGGATAGTGTGGTTTTTAGTAAGTAGGAGTCCGGCATAGCATCCATGTAGGATTTTCCTCACGTTAAAAAAAAATCAGCGAGGCAGTGGATTATCTTTATTGTTTTGAGCTTATACATGTAATAGGCTGAGTGTAAAATTGGTACAGATATAATTATATATATGTTTCGCAACCATTACTTTTAGTGTTGTAATCTGTACCTAAGTTTTTTTTATTAGAAAAACAACGTTCTTAATAATTAGCCAATCTGAAGGTAATTATAATTTGCGTTAATTGTCTGTGCCAATCTTGATCAATTCAAATGATAAGATTATCAAAAAATGTTATAACGAGAAGCATGACAAGCCATAAACAACTCAAGAAATTGCGTAAACAATATCTTGTAGGCATCGCTCTTAATAATGTTATTAAAAGCGATCCCCTCTTAAAATTGGAGAGGCTTGATAGGGTATTATTTTACGTTCAAGGCAAATAACTCCACGTGTAATGGATCAATATTGCTTTTGTTTTCCCGAAAATCACTTATTTATACCTTGTTAATTTTAGTATATTTTAAGTGGTTTGATATAACAGTCTCCTTGTACTTAATTAATTAAAAAGTTATTTCTGTATCCGTGCAGGTATACCTACTTTATTATTTTAGTATAAAAACTCTTCTTACAATCAATTAAAACGCTCCTAAATTCATAACCGTGAATTTTAATTTTTTACTACCTTATTGTTTAGCAAAAGAACATTGTACAATTAATTAAGTTGCATTGCGAGCTACTATGCCACTGTAGTGTAATAAAAACGTATGGAGGTCAAATTCAATAAATTTGAAATCACCATAAGTGCTAAAACCTAATCTCAAAAAAAGTTAAAATGTACATAAACTCAAAAACGAATTTACTCTTTCGTCACTTTTATTATTATTCACGCACTTTTTTGTCTAATTTAAAATTAAACAATAATAAAAGCCTAACTAAACGTCGGTTACATACAGAACAAATATAACTCAGACACATTTGTCTTGGCAGTAATAACAAAGTTCTGGTAAGTAACGTTTAGAAAAGACGACATTTTCTATAATTTATTGTTATTGTCATCCCAACAATATGTTATGTGGTTGTCTCAGGTGTCGACATTTTGAAGCATACAATATTTGTAAAAGTTTCTTGGTAACTATTATGTAAGACCATTTGGGACTCATAGGGATGGTATAAGAAAAGTTTTCCCTTTCAACATCTGATTATACTTTGGCTGTCGTTCGATCTTCCAAAAACTTTGAGAAACAGTGATTTTTTGGTAAGCCAGCTATAAATTATTAGGTTTGACAATAGAAATAATTCTCATTGATCAAGCTTTTACTAAAGATTCCACACAGCAAAATCAGCACAGAAGGTTTTCAAATTCAAAAATTTCAATCACAACAATACCTAGCCTCATACAAACAAGAATTAGACTAAAAGCTATAATTTATTATTGACAGATGCAACATTAGTTGTAGGTATACAAGACATCATTTAAATGGCCTCTAAGATACATACTCCGCCTAGTTTAGAAGATCAACTCAATATTTGCTAATTTCCTCTGCGTTTAAAAAAAAACAAACTCAGGTTCTGTACACGATCACTGTAGTCAGCAACTTTGACTATGGCCGGTCCTTGGATGAGTGACCGACTTCTGCCTCTCTCCTTTCGTTCTCTCCCGCACCCTCCCCGCCACCTCCTTCACGAGCATGACCTGCTCGGAGAAAGAGACAGCGCAGTCCCACTTACTCCCGCTGGAGATCATGGCTCGCACCATGGTCTCCAACGAGAGAGTGTCCACGTCCAGACCTGCCACACGGACCTGGCGCTGTTGCGCCCCCACCGTGCAATCGCGTTGGTACAGGCATATATTACAGTCAACATAACAAACTGGCTCAATTTTATCCCTAGATTATGTCATGTTCCCATGGGTTGCAACGGGAAAAGTCGCGTTTTTACTCTTTGTGTACGGACCCCTAAAATGATGAGGAAATGTTTATAAAACGGCATTATTATGTGGAAGCATGCATTATTAGAGGTGACTATTACTTTGAACAAATAGAATACTCAAGAATACTAATGTGTGTACATATTTAGAAAGAAATTACAAATATTTGCTAACTTATAAAATCATTATGGAACAATATAACTTCTCTAGACAGACATGAGAACTGCCGACAGTAGATGAAACAGCATGTCAGTGAAGTGAACGAATATGCTAATAATAATAAATATTAAGAGTGAAGTGAACGAATATGCTAATAATAATAAATATTAAGACTGTGTTGACCGATATCTATACTACGTTGCATAACACATTATTATTAACATGTCAGTTACACGAACCCATGGGTTTTACCACAAAATAGAGTAGTTAAAAGAATAACCCGCTGAGTTTCTTGCCAGTTCTTCTCAGGTGGGTCGCGTTGTGAACTGGTGGTAACTTTTTGCTTTATATAAGTGACGTTTACAAGTGCATTTGTATATGCCTAAGTAAATGAATGATTTTTGATTTTGAAATGATGAAAAATATCACCGCTTTTTTTTAACGTGAGTGATCCACCCTCCTAGTCGAGGCCGCAATGGTGGCCGTGGGTCTGTTAGGAATCCTGAGACATCCTTCCGAGGGCTAACACGGGGCTCCCAACCATAGGATGTTGGGCGTTAGGTGAGGTTTTGACATGAATACGTCTTTAAAATTACTTCCATAGGGACGCAATCCAAAAAAACGAATGATAACAAAATCGGGGGATAGAGTTTAGTATTGTAGCTACATATCTTTCATCTCCATCCAAATTTCAGTTACACCACTGGATAGCTAAAAAATCAAAGAATTTATTACGCTAAGTAAGAACTGTAACACATCGCGCGCGGGGGAGGGGGCAGCCCGCCGTTTGAAGGTAATTTTGCTAAGTCTCGAGATTTCCAGTTAGTATAACTTTCGACTAGGTGAAAATTTGTAACCGCGGGAAGTTATTTCCGATGTAAAAGGTAGCCTATGTGTTATTCCAGACTATAATGTATCTCTGTACCAAATTTCAGCCCGATCCGTTCAGCAGTTTGAGCGTGAAAGAGTAACAAACATCCACACTCACAAACTTTCGCATTTCTATTATTAGTAAGATTTTAAGGCCTTTGTTCAACAAAGTAAAGTACCAAGTACCTACTTGACTGTGGACATTTGGGACTTTTGGACTTTTGAAGACCCAAAAGTCCTCATAGACCGAAAAGTCCCAAAACTCCCAAAAGTCCCAAAAGTCCCAAAAGTCCCAAATGTCCACAGTCAAGTAGGTACTTGGTACTTTACTTTGTTGAACAAAGGCCTTAAAATCTTACTAATAATAGAAATGCGAAAGTTTGTGAGTGTGGATGTTTGTTACTCTTTCACGCTCAAACTGCTGAACGGATCGGGCTGAAATTTGGTACAGAGATACATTATAGTCTGGAATAACACATAGGCTACCTTTTACATCGGAAATAACTTCCCGCGGTTACAAATTTTCACCTAGTCGAAAGTTATACTAACTGGAAATCTCGAGACTTAGCAAAATTACCTTCAAACGGCGGGCTGCCCCCTCCCCCGCGCGCGATGTGTTACAGTTCTTACTTAGCGTAATAAATTCTTTGATTTTTTAGCTATCCAGTGGTGTAACTGAAATTTGGATGGAGATGAAAGATATGTAGCTACAATACTAAACTCTATCCCCCGATTTTGTTATCATTCGTTTTTTTGGATTGCGTCCCTATGGAAGTAATTTTAAAGACGTATTCATGTCAAAACCTCACCTAACGCCCAACATCCTATGGTTGGGAGCCCCGTGTTAGCCCTCGGAAGGATGTCTCAGGATTCCTAACAGACCCACGGCCACCATTGCGGCCTCGACTAGGAGGGTGGATCACTCACGTTAAAAAAAAGCGGTGATATTTTTCATCATTTCAAAATCAAAAATCATTCATTTACTTAGGCATATACAAATGCACTTGTAAACGTCACTTATATAAAGCAAAAAGTTACCACCAGTTCACAACGCGACCCACCTGAGAAGAACTGGCAAGAAACTCAGCGGGTTATTCTTTTAACTACTCTATTTTGTGGTAAAACCCATGGGTTCGTGTAACTGACATGTTAATAATAATGTGTTATGCAACGTAGTATAGATATCGGTCAACACAGTCTTAATATTTATTATTATTAGCATATTCGTTCACTTCACTCTTAATATTTATTATTATTAGCATATTCGTTCACTTCACTGACATGCTGTTTCATCTACTGTCGGCAGTTCTCATGTCTGTCTAGAGAAGTTATATTGTTCCATAATGATTTTATAAGTTAGCAAATATTTGTAATTTCTTTCTAAATATGTACACACATTAGTATTCTTGAGTATTCTATTTGTTCAAAGTAATAGTCACCTCTAATAATGCATGCTTCCACATAATAATGCCGTTTTATAAACATTTCCTCATCATTTTAGGGGTCCGTACACAAAGAGTAAAAACGCGACTTTTCCCGTTGCAACCCATGGGAACATGACATAATCTAGGGATAAAATTGAGCCAGTTTGTTATGTTGACTGTAATATATGCCTGTACCAACGCGATTGCACGGTGGGGGCGCAACAGCGCCAGGTCCGTGTGGCAGGTCTGGACGTGGACACTCTCTCGTTGGAGACCATGGTGCGAGCCATGATCTCCAGCGGGAGTAAGTGGGACTGCGCTGTCTCTTTCTCCGAGCAGGTCATGCTCGTGAAGGAGGTGGCGGGGAGGGTGCGGGAGAGAACGAAAGGAGAGAGGCAGAAGTCGGTCACTCATCCAAGGACCGGCCATAGTCAAAGTTGCTGACTACAGTGATCGTGTACAGAACCTGAGTTTGTTTTTTTTTAAACGCAGAGGAAATTAGCAAATATTGAGTTGATCTTCTAAACTAGGCGGAGTATGTATCTTAGAGGCCATTTAAATGATGTCTTGTATACCTACAACTAATGTTGCATCTGTCAATAATAAATTATAGCTTTTAGTCTAATTCTTGTTTGTATGAGGCTAGGTATTGTTGTGATTGAAATTTTTGAATTTGAAAACCTTCTGTGCTGATTTTGCTGTGTGGAATCTTTAGTAAAAGCTTGATCAATGAGAATTATTTCTATTGTCAAACCTAATAATTTATAGCTGGCTTACCAAAAAATCACTGTTTCTCAAAGTTTTTGGAAGATCGAACGACAGCCAAAGTATAATCAGATGTTGAAAGGGAAAACTTTTCTTATACCATCCCTATGAGTCCCAAATGGTCTTACATAATAGTTACCAAGAAACTTTTACAAATATTGTATGCTTCAAAATGTCGACACCTGAGACAACCACATAACATATTGTTGGGATGACAATAACAATAAATTATAGAAAATGTCGTCTTTTCTAAACGTTACTTACCAGAACTTTGTTATTACTGCCAAGACAAATGTGTCTGAGTTATATTTGTTCTGTATGTAACCGACGTTTAGTTAGGCTTTTATTATTGTTTAATTTTAAATTAGACAAAAAAGTGCGTGAATAATAATAAAAGTGACGAAAGAGTAAATTCGTTTTTGAGTTTATGTACATTTTAACTTTTTTTGAGATTAGGTTTTAGCACTTATGGTGATTTCAAATTTATTGAATTTGACCTCCATACGTTTTTATTACACTACAGTGGCATAGTAGCTCGCAATGCAACTTAATTAATTGTACAATGTTCTTTTGCTAAACAATAAGGTAGTAAAAAATTAAAATTCACGGTTATGAATTTAGGAGCGTTTTAATTGATTGTAAGAAGAGTTTTTATACTAAAATAATAAAGTAGGTATACCTGCACGGATACAGAAATAACTTTTTAATTAATTAAGTACAAGGAGACTGTTATATCAAACCACTTAAAATATACTAAAATTAACAAGGTATAAATAAGTGATTTTCGGGAAAACAAAAGCAATATTGATCCATTACACGTGGAGTTATTTGCCTTGAACGTAAAATAATACCCTATCAAGCCTCTCCAATTTTAAGAGGGGATCGCTTTTAATAACATTATTAAGAGCGATGCCTACAAGATATTGTTTACGCAATTTCTTGAGTTGTTTATGGCTTGTCATGCTTCTCGTTATAACATTTTTTGATAATCTTATCATTTGAATTGATCAAGATTGGCACAGACAATTAACGCAAATTATAATTACCTTCAGATTGGCTAATTATTAAGAACGTTGTTTTTCTAATAAAAAAAACTTAGGTACAGATTACAACACTAAAAGTAATGGTTGCGAAACATATATATAATTATATCTGTACCAATTTTACACTCAGCCTATTACATGTATAAGCTCAAAACAATAAAGATAATCCACTGCCTCGCTGATTTTTTTTTAACGTGAGGAAAATCCTACATGGATGCTATGCCGGACTCCTACTTACTAAAAACCACACTATCCCTACCGAATGCCTACGGTTGTGTGTTTCGGGTAAGCCCTCTGAAGGATGACCCCAGGAAACAAGAAGTCGTAAAGTGCAATTGCGGGTTCGATTCCCACAGCCACCGGGGACGAAAATATGTGCAATCCTCAAGATGTTTCTATATTTTTATAAGTATGTATTTACTAAAGAAAAATATATTATTATTAAAACATATTATAATATTATTATCCATTATCTCTAACCTAACTAACATATCATATATCACAAGCAGGTTAACCTTAGCTTACTTTGGGATCAAATAGCGCTATGTAAAAACGTCCGTGAATATTTATTTAAATCCTTTACATAATCTTCAAAGCGTAAAAATGTTATAACCTCATTTTGTATCTTTTAACTTTTACTGGTCGTAACTGAAATAATTACACACCTCTTTACATAAAACATTTATAGCCATGTATTTTAATGCTACCTGTTACAACGTTTTATTGATAAAATGGTCCCATATTAGTGAAAATTGTCGGTCTTAGGGCACATTTGTTATAGCTTGGCGTTATTCTCTACGCTCATTACAAGGGTTTATAGGAGGCGCTTTGGGTCATACACGACGAATGATAAAGAGACCTTATCGTGATTTTCTGTTGTAAAGCCTAATGTATGCTACCAAGCTTTTTATACTTTCGCATTTCTATTATTAGTAAGATTTTAAGGCCTTTGTTCAACAAAGTAAAGTACCAAGTACCTACTTGACTGTGGACATTTGGGACTTTTGGACTTTTGAAGACCCAAAAGTCCTCATAGACCGAAAAGTCCCAAAACTCCCAAAAGTCCCAAAAGTCCCAAAAGTCCCAAAAGTCCCAAAAGTCCCAAAAGTCCCAAAAGTCCCAAAAGTCCCAAAAGTCCCAATAGTCCCAAAAGTCCAAAAGTCCAAAAGTCCAAAAGTCCAAAAGTCCAAAAGTCCAAAAGTTCAAAAGTCCAAAAGTCCAAAAGTCCAAAAGTCCAAAAGTCCAAAAGTCCAAAAAACCAAATTCCAAAAGTCCAAAAGTCCAAAAGCCCAAAAGCCCAAAAAGCCAAAAGTCCAAAAGTACAAACGTCCAAAAGTCCTAAAGTCCAAAGAGCCAAAAGTCCAAAAGTCCCAAAGGCCAAAGTCCAAAAGGCCAAAATTCCACTCCACCTAACCTCACCCCACCCCACTTCACACCAATTCACCTCACCACACCACACTGTACAGTTCACTGTTGTACATAGATGATGAATACCTATACATCTATAGTCGAATTTTTATTTAGACGAAGTAAATTGACAGCAACTAATGTAATTGACAGCATCGAAATTGTCATTTCACATTAAGAACTCTAAATTCGACCAGCACTCTTAATTCAACTTTGGTCGAGTGGTTAAGACGCAGATCGGTACGCAGAAGGCGCAAGATCGATTCTGGGTACAAGCATCAATTTTTGGATTATTTGACATAATATAATATATAACGACTGCAGAGTTCATAATTGACGTAAACAAAAAAATTATGAAGTGCGAGGCGAGATACACGAACGTGGCCGAAGGTAGCCGAGAGTGTGATTCGTTTTCGTGACACAATTTCTGGATTCGGTCTCCACGCAAGGCCCGCGATAGAAGCTATGCAATAGCTTAAGAGCGTAAATTCGGTTTTCAAATTTCTTTACGATCGTAAGAAATCAGCGAGGCGCGGCGCACATAGCCGTATAGTGCCAATTGTGCCTAACAACAAGTTTGATACTTTGGTTTTCCTTGATGTATTACAGGTGTCATATTCTTAGTCTAAGTGTTCAATCTTTTAATTTAATTTTTATGTTAGTAATATTAGTTAATAATTATTGATTATTTTACTGCAAATTGATTGATATTAAGTGGTGATAGACACTGACATCATAAAATTAATAAAGTTAACATTTATTTACCTAACTAATATCTATATTGCAATTAGAAATACCGAACCGAAGGAACCGAAAACGAAAGTTGAAGAAGCAAGTGAGGTATGTATGGAGCGTGCGGTGTGGCGCTCGGTTCTTTCTGCCTACCCCGCAAGGGATTTGGCCTGAAGATAGTATAGTATATAATACACACATACATGAAAACGGTCCATAAGTTTATTTTTAAAGTATCTAAATATACGAAAATTGTAGAAAGTAATGGACAATATTCTATTTTACACTATAAATATTTAAATTTGACAATACACATAGTTAAACCGCGCAGGCGCTTGGCATGGTCCGATGTTTTGCTGCCTACTCTGCAGATTCAGTGCTGGCAGGAACATTAAAATATTTTTAATAAATAATCAATAAATATTGTTGGATATTCTAACACAACATCATCTAGCCCAAACTAAGCTATAAGCTTGAGCTATGGGATCTAAATCAAATTTTAATTGATAGTAGGTGTTTTTCATTTACAACAACCAAATACTAATTAAGAGGTATGTGCACAACAATGCACACCGACAAGAAAAAGCCATTCCGTATCGGCATTGATCGATTATTAAATACCTACTAAGATGAATTTTGGGAGGGACCGAACTGAGATTCTTGGGGTGTTCTTCTCAATTTGTAGCATTTTTCCCAACCCCCAGTAGAGTCACAAAAATGTTCACAAACCTATTTTTTTTTAATTTCAAAGGGAATAAATTTTATTTTATTTTATTTTATCGGCTCTTTCTGGGCTCAATCATTTTGGGCAACAGACATTAGTCGTAAAAATTTAACAATTGAGGTTCCATCCTCGTAGTCCAGAACTCGTCGTCTTTCGAAATATTTACTGTGCTTATGGGCAAATTAGTGTTCAGTCTACACCGCAAATCGATAAATGTTGGCTTGACTGAAAGTAATTTTAATACAATTCATTAAAAATATTTATTATATACACAAGATCACTAGAAGATAAAATAAACGCAGCTTCTCACTTGATTTGAAGTTGGCCTTGGATTTTAAAATACCAGTCATGCTTTGTAAACAGATCCGTTTTTCTCCATAATTTAATTTTACCATCTGCTATGGCTTGTTCCACATCCATGTATATTGGGACTGTTCTAGGTTAAATTGATTGATTGATTGGTTATTAGGTCGTCTACAACAAGGTTCTTTAGCAGTGGTGAGACCACGCCCCCTTGTGGACAACCTTTGGCCATGGCTGCGCACTGGTTTCTGCTTGTCTGTAGCTTTAAAATGAGTTTGTTTAGCATGTTATCTATCCATTCACTGACTACCGTGTAAACTCGGTGTTTTGCCAGTGCCGTGGTTATGCTTCTTCTGTCGAAAGCTCCCTCTATGTTTATGAAAGTGCCGAGGCACAATGATTGATTGGTTCTGGATGACCTCTTCTATTTTGTGTACCACTGCATGTAGTGCTGAGTCTGTAGACTTGCCGGGGGCATTATGCGCGTTGGTTGGAATGCAGTGGCTTATTTTGAAGGGCCGTCACTCGATTGTCTCTGTCACACAATCTTTCCAGAGTTTTTAGCAGGAAAGACGAAGGGCTTAACGGTCTGTATAACCAGAGGTCTGAATCACAAACATAATCCCTTTACCGGGTTTTGGTATAAAGATCACTTAGACCTCTCTCCACAGTCTGGGTCACAGTCCCATTCATTGTCTGGCGTATAGATACTATGTAATTGACAATATCAACTTGTGTCCCCATTTTATCACTGCAGGGAAGACTTCATCCTGTCCTGGAGATTTGAGGGACTTAAAGCTGTTAATTACCCATTCAGTTTTTTGTAAGTTGACAGAATAGATTAGAATAAGTCTTGCGAGCTCCCACTGGACTTCTTCTGTGGATACGTTTTCCACCAGCCACATGAGTGTCTGCAGCAATTGGCATTCTGGGAAGTGCGTTTGTATCAAAATACTCTCGGCTTCTTTTTATGATAGTTAACGTTAGTAGAATGATGTAGTGGTAATTTATATGTTATTAATTTATTGTTTTCGAGTAATTAAGTGATTTGGTCATTATATAATGTTAATTTGCCTTTGAAAATGCCGAAAGGTTCCACCAAGTGCCATCAATCAACAGTATAAATAATTCTTTTCATGTGTGGGTCAGGCCGCCGCGCCTTTAGGTTTCTTTATAGATACGGACAGTTCTGTCCCTTGTTTGGCTAGTATTAGTCTGACTCTATCAGAGGTTTCTACTTGGTACTTTTGTATCTCAGTCGCTACTTGTATTTTGCTTTAGCGGCTTTATAGCCGTCCCAATCCTGGTCTGGTTCCTCACAGGTGTTCCATAATTATCACTTATGAAAATGGTGTGTTAATATGTTATTATCAATACCACACGAATAGTGACTACCTGCCTTGCGTATAATACCTACACCTACGCTGTTCGTGAAGAAAATAGTGCAACTGTAAAAGCTTATAACTTGGTCTGTTTTCGTTAGTTTCATTTAATTTTTTTAAATTCAGTATTTTGAAGCGAAACTCTAGTCGGGGTGTCTGAGCTTTGCACTATACAAAAGTTCACGTTGTATATCGACCATAAATATTTATATATATTATATTATACGTCACAAAGTACTAAGATTGTTTGGTCACGCTAGAATTAGACTATTTTTGTTCATTTCTTCGTATTCAAAAATGGAACATCGAGCGACATGACCACTCTCTGAGAGCCTCTCGGCGGTACTAAATCGTATTTGTTCGCGTATCTGCATTTATAGGGGTTCACAAAATACTTTGTAAAAAAAAATCTGTATCTAGTTACTTAAAAAGAAATATTTTTATTGTCAAAGGAGAAGTTCTGACATAATATTACATAATTATCATAATGATTTAAACTACAGAAGCTGGTGAAAAGACTACTTTATTTTGGTGAAATTTCTCAGTATTTGAGTAAAGTTTACAGTCATTTTTCTCTAAAAAAAGGTACTTACCTGATATCAGGTTATTCTACAAACAGATAGCTAACGCCCTTTGCAATTCCTTCGTATCCCTTGTTTATTAAATTTATCAGTAATTTGACATGAATTTAAGCATCGAAATCTATGCAAATCGTACGATTTGAAAAACCTGTTTCACTTTCGTTGATATTAACCATATGTAATCCGTTGTTAGGTAAAATATGTTTTATGAAACGTTTAGAGAGCTAAATTTACTAAGTATGTAAGTGAATACCATGTTTGTACAATAAATATTTAATGACTTTAAATGCAATGAAAAGTATGGTTTCTGAGCAATATGTGGCGCGAAATATGTTAGCCCTCTTAAAAAATATATAATGTCGGCCTATACGCGTCGAAAAGCCAAATCGAAATACAGAGACCGTATACGGTTGGAAAGGGCATCTCAACAAAAATCAAATGGTACCAATAAAACACCATATGATCGAGTCAAGCAGTGCCAGCAACGTAAAGTAATGAATGCGGCCGAGCGGATCAACGACGGTGCCAGTACATCTGCAGCTGGTACGGTTGAAATTACGCAGACGAGACGCAGTTACGAGACGCAGTTACGAGACGTATTCACGTTAAAACCAACGGCCGTGTGCCCCGACACAGCCCCACCCGTTTTTTTAGTCGGTAGGAGTCCGGCATAGCATCCATGATGGATTTTACCTCACGTTAAAAAAAAAACCAGTCGACTCCACAAGGCGCTATATAATAGTTTGGTACTTTACATTCGAACTATAATTTTATTATTTTACCAGTGTTTTTGAAAAAAATGCTTTCATTAGGAAAACATTCAACATGATCATAAAAAAAATTAACACGTTCACGGACAGAAACCATTCCTAAAAAATTGTGATATGACACACAAATTTTCCATACAAAATAGTATCACGCCTGCGGACGGACTGCCACATTATTAGATTTTTCAAGTAAGTGTTGCGGCAGTAACGGCCAAAGACGTAAATAGTATCACGCCTGCGGACGGACTGCCACATTATTAGATTTTTCAAGTAAGTGTTGCGGCAGTAACGGCCAAAGACGTAATCGGTAGTAGGTAGATCACCCGGCCACAGAAGGAGTGTCACGACATGATGTCCTTCAATGTGTGCGTGAGAGACTTAACTTGTGTGTACGCGTCGGAGTGCTTGATGTGACACTAGCTGTCTGTATTACAGCCTAAAACGGCACAGAGTCACGCCGTTCCTATGTGTGTAATGAAAAATCTTCGGCTGTGAACGTAATTCCACTTTTGATACATTTAAAATCACCGGCTACAGCCGTAGTGCCATATTATGAGAGTCAGGATGTACGGTTCTCGACGTACTGTCCGTGAACGTGTTAAGTACAGAATCATGGTAAGTAGGAAATTACGTTGTTTTGAAACAGCAATGATCAAGGGGCAAGTCAACTAATTTAGGATCAGATTTTGTGTTATTTCCCTCACGGGTTTCACTTCACCGAGGCTAACAATAAACTTAGAAACGACCTTTCGGGAACTTTTCGAGACGTCATTGTATTGTAATAATATTTTCTTGGTAAGGCTCCTCAAAACATAATGGTGGTAGTAGGTGGAGTGGTATAAAAAACTACACAACCCGAATTGCTTATAACAAGAGATTTTCTTTTGTACAAATTCAATATTAACCCTATTTCACGCCCAGTCTTTCCGGGGAAACATTATATCGATCTGACCTCAATGATGGGACGCATAAAAAGTATCGTACGTTAATCTGCCGTTCAGCCGTAAAAGTGCTCAAAATCGAAAGGGATATTTTATTGGGTGCTAACTAAACGAGATTCTTTTTAATAGCAGTTTTGGCCTCCTAAAAATACTTTGGCCCCCAAATTAATAAGTCAGTCACAATTAATGAACGTCTGAATTCATAAATTATAGCCACCGGTTAACTTTATAACTTCACTTAAAATACCATTTTGGTGTTTTTGAATGAGCTTTTGCTCATTATGACATCGTTATAGCGTAGAACCCAAGAATGAACGAAAAGTTATATGTAATGGTACGATTCAAGAAACATTTTACCTTTACACACTTTTTCAACTTACACACTCTCCACGGTACATGATATACCTATTATTACATACCTACATACTGTAAATATCCTCAAGAGACTGTAAACCTATCTTGTCAGACAAACGGCTGGATGGATAACAAAGTGATTATAACAGGTTTTGCGTTTTGAAGTATGAAACCTTTAAAGTGGTTCATATCCGTGGCTCTTTTACGCTATACGTACCTAATGCTGGCAATTTGACCTCGTTTAGTTATCTCTGGAAGTGCCGTTGTAACTGTAACCAGCATGAGTTGCAGCCTCTGATGTTGCAAACAGTTATAGTCAACGGTTACCAGATGCCATCAACTGAGTCGTAAGCTTGTCCTTCGTAGTATAAAAAGTTTTGATTCAATTAAATCCTCGGTAGGCGAGTCCGACTCGCACTTGTCCGGTTTTTTTTTGTGTTCGTGTAGGATTACAAGTTCATAGAATAGTTAACAAAAAATATTATAATAGTACATTATTGCTCTTTGAAACATGTGATATTATTATCTTACAAAAAATAAGGTTACAAATTTTATTATAATACAGGGTAAAGGTAAATTGGCATAACTTGGCAGGTACCTAACATTACGCTATACAAAAAAAATCACGATCGCCGTCACTTTATCATTTCTCGTGAATGAATCTGGGCCTCGCCTATGAACCCTTATAATGATCGTGGAGGATACGCTATAACAGACGAGTTTAGGTCCGACAATTTTAATAATATACGACCATGTTATCGCAGAAAAGTCGGAACAGGCAACATGGAAATACCTACACATGTTGCAAATATTTTATGTAAAAAGCTGTACCTAAATACCCCTTAATAGGTACCTATGTTGATTTTATGAGTGCTAAAATGAGAGACCATTTAGAGTTATAACAAAACGTTTTTTCTATTCAGAAATTATTTCTTAACAAAGAAAGAACTGAAAACTGGTAAATTTTCCCTTTTGATTATTGGACTGATCTCTTTTAGTAATCTCAGTCCCCCTCAGAGTATTCAGAAGCCGGTCAGCAGGTGCCTAAGTCTAGTTCAATTGCGTCAAAAAAGAATAGTAATTGTTCCTTAATATAAATAATGTCGTAACCGAGACGGTACAATTCGTTTCCTGGGACATCCTTCCGAGGACTTACCCGATACCCCCAACCATAGGCTGTTGGGCGTAACGTGAAGTTTTTTAGTCGGTAGGAGTCCGTCATAACATCCATGAGGATTTTCACTCACGTCAAAAAAAAAGAACTCTACAATTCGACAGGTTTCATAGTCTACTTCGGCAATTTCGATTCTATTCCAACACAATTGAATTAACAGATTTGGGGCCCCAGGTGCACCACTTACAGCTATTGCTGCCTTGAGCCGTGAGGATCTCTGTAGGGTCCCTTCGTACAACAAATTAATGATTAGTACAGCCGACCTCATTCTGAAGCACACATTATTTATTTTAAGAAACAATATTACATGAATAGAACTCACTTGAGTATAAATTCTTGTAGTACTATTTGTTAAAATAATATCGTCTACGCTTTATAACAACGTCAACATCCTTGTTTCGTATCTTGATGGCTTCAAAAGCCGCCTTTTTCACGCGCGGTTCAAAAAGAAAATGATTTTGTAAACATTATGTAGCTTTTCTTGTATACAGTGTGAAATAGATTTCAATTTTGAATTTGAATCGCATAAGTAGAATAGTTTTATGCTACTTAAATATGCGATTCCAGGAACTGGTTTTCAGGATCAAAGAAGTATATTTGCTATTTCTGTTGTATGAGCTGTAATTACTGTATAGTTTAATTTTGACTGCCTCTGTGGCGCAGTCAGTAGTGTAACCGCCTGCCGCGTGGGAGGCTGTGATAAACTGGTACAGGAAAATTTCACCACGCGGCAAAGCCACAGTCATAAGTTACTGAATCAACCAATTGAATTAGTCTCTAGCACTTCACTGCTGAATGGAGGCATATCTCAATTTACCCCCTACCACAAGGTCACGTGTCTTCCGCATCCAGTTAAATCTACTCTAGGTCCTCTGTCCACCAAACAGGAAGGCAAATTTAATAATCCAATTGCCAAATCTAATAATGTAAATTTCAACTATTCAGGAACCTTCCCAAACACACACAAGAAATTTAACCAAATCAGTCTAAAGTTGCGAGAGGAGTTCAGTCTCAGTGACATAGGTATAAACTCACAGAAGAATTTTAATAACGATAAGTGTTAGCCTATTAGAATGAGATTGAGTACAAAACTCGTGATTTTTTTGGGTAAACCAGCTATAAAATATCACAGTTCACACAAGAAATATTTCTCATAGTTTACTTGGCAGATTTTTTCAAATTCAAGCATTCCATCCTTTCTATTTTTTTTCATCGGTCACTTGGCAGATTTTTTCAAATTCAAGCATTCCACCCTAACGAACATTTATTCAACATTTGTTTTATTAGACATTCAATAATTATTTTTATACACAAGACAACATCACAGAGAAAAAAAACTTATAGAGTGTCAAAACATTTTAAGACTAAGAATTCCTGTGTCACGGGGCGGCGGACTGAAATTCGTTTATAATTTCTCATGAGTTTAAGACCGATCACTTCGATCAATAGAAGACAATATAAGTAAAGCGATGTATACATACGTACTTTTACAATCTGTAGTCGTTTTTTATCTAGGACCTAATTCATAATGTAACCTATCTATAGGTACATATAATAAAACTGTTGAGGGTCGAGAGTCTGTACATGGATGATATTTTGAAAATTTGAATTGTAGGGCATTCTCTAATCGATACTGAAGCCGAAAAGGTAATTTAAAATTTTCATGTCTGTCTATCAGTCTGTCTGTCTGTCTGTATCCCGAATAAGTATCACGTCGAAACTACTGAATGGATTTGAATGAAACTTTGTGCAATTAGAGCTTATAATCCGAGGACGGTTCTAGAATACTTTTCGTTCCTCTGGGAGAGGGGTTGAAAGACAAATGGCTTTTTAGTTGTAACTTCTCAATGCGTGGTCCGATTGCAAAATAAAAAGTGTTATAAAGGAAGTACTTTAAGGATTGTTTCACACAAGTTTCAATGTTAAGGGGTTTGTAGTTCTGGAATTAGAGACATCGCAACTTTCGCCAAACCTAGAATTCAAGGGTTCTGTTGAATGTGAGGGTAAATCTAAACGGGCGTGTTGGCTTAATCATAAAATAGCTTAATGATTAAGGCTATTGTAAAAAATATCAGTCCGCACCGAAAGCGGGGACTGAATTGTTTTTGAATAGACTTAATCTTTACGCTCTTTTCTGATTAAGCAAACAGGGCCGTTTCAAACGCTGCTTGATGAGTCTGAAGAAGTGCCTCTCTTTTCGCAAACCTTATGTGACGTAAACGAAGTTGCGAGGGTCAGCTAGTACATATAATAAAACTGTTGAGGTTCGAGAGTCTGTACATGGAAGATATTTTTAAAATTTTAATTGCAGGGCATTCTCTAATCGATACTGAAGCCGAATGCGTAATTTAAATTTTTCATGTCTGTCTGTCTGTATCCCGAATAAGTATCACTCCAAAACTACAAAATCGATGTAGATGAAACTTGTTACAATTAGAGCATATAATCCGAGGAAGGTTGAAAAGCTGATGGCTTTCAGGAAAAGAATAGAAGAGAGAAATGATAAGAGGATTAAAATTATAACTGACGATTTATTGCAATAGAAACTCGGGGTCGTGGTTTGTGGTCAGGCAGCAAGAGGTTTTGCGATTCAGGATGGTCTTCGCAGGGTTCCGACTTATCTTGGGGTTTGGCCTTCTTGATGGGTGATGCAGTCCGCGACGTCTCCGTGCCGTCCACTCGTCGAACTGCACGGCGTCGCCAATTGTAGGAAGGATTGCTCGTCTTTCCTCAACCCAGAGGGTGAATGATGTTTCTTGGAACCCGTAGGGTGAATGTTCGCAACCCGTAGGGTGGACCCTGGAATGTTCCAGACTAGGCGTTAGTTTGAAACCCTTTTTCCTCAATATTCCCAAAAGACCAGTCGGTTCCCGTCTGCTATGAACAGCTGCGAGAATCACGAGGTCTTACAACATCTGCTTACAGAACTATTTTAACAAAGTGTTTTTTCACACCCCTTTAACTACCCCCTTATAACAGGGTGGACCAACAGCCGTTAATTTTCACAATTTAAAACTAGATCACGTTATATTCAATTAACTTACCCAAATATGGGGTCTTCTGTCTAGAGCTATTTGCTCCTTATACTTCACAAATATTTTTATAAACGACGATTTTTAAACTTGTGTTTTTCTCATAATTTCCAACGACACTTATACGTCCGTGAGCTATTTTAAATATTAATCTGGCGGTGCTCTTGCATTGATGCAACGCTTTATATATTAATGAATAGCGCCTCTAGTGGCACCACTCGAAACTACTCAATCGTCAAGACCGCATCTATGACTATGAATCAAGGCTTCCGTCGTTGCGACACTTACTCGGTAGATGGCGCTTTCATTTATTATGACTTAAATTTCATTTATAATTATCTATTATCTAGTTTTAATTAATTTATGCAGACGTTGTTGCACAACGTTACAATGTTCTAGGATACTTTTGATCCCGATATTTTGAGCGGATCCAGCGGGAGAGAGGTTGAAAGACAAAACGGTTTTTTAGTTGTAACTTTTCAATGCCTGGTCCGAATCCAACATATTTTTCAGTGTTATAAAGGAAAACTTTAAGGAATGTTTCACACAAGTTTCAATGTTAAAGGTTTTGTAGTTCAGGAATTAGAGACATCTCAACTTTCGCAAAACCTAGAATTCAAAGATCCCTTTGAATGTGACAGTACATAACTGACGTGTTGGCTTAATCATAAAAGAGCTTAATGATTAAGTCAATTGTAAAATAATACAGTTATCATTCGTAAAACTGATCATCGGCGAAATGACCATTCGGAGTTTTAACAGACGATAATTAACCATTCGTTGAATTTATCATCGGCGAAATGAGCGTTCGGAATTTTGAGGGTCGGCCAGATTATTTCGAAATTATGACGTGAACTCCACAAAAAGACATTCAGGATTTTGGAAATATTCAAGAACTTATTTCATTAAATGGCTTACGGTTACCATTTATTTACTTGCGAAAAAACCTCTGAAAATCATCGAAATTTACCTTTTTTGTCAATATGATTATTTCTGCTATGTCGATGATTTTTAATAACTTTGAGAGGTGTTTTTTTCTAAAATAAATGATTATTTTGTAAAACGCCCACGGTGTTATTGTAGTTTCATCTATTAAGAATTTAAGGTTCCATTTTAGTGTCATTTAATGAAGTGAGATCTTGAATATTTCCAAAATCCTAAGCGCATTTTTTGCGGACTAGCCCCTTAACACTGTGTTGACCGATATCTAAACTACGTTGCGTAACACATCATTATAAGCGGTAACATGAACCCATAGGCCATAGGTGTAACCACAAATATTGTCTCACCGCTAAAAAAAATACTTTTTTATTATTTTTTTATTTTATTGAATTAACGTACACAAAATCACAAAGAACACGAAAAACCAATAACAGAGAGCGAATAAAGTACAAAGGCACTACTTATTTCCATAGAAAACTCTTCCAGTAGACCTGAGATAGGAGATGTAACCTATAAAAATATACCTAAGTGTGCAGGTTAATAAAAATCACATAAACTAACTATTTAATAAAAAAAATTACTTTAACTACATAAAAGTTACACTGTTTTCATTACATAAAATATACTTGTAATATTTTAACAAAATTGCAGGAGGATTAAACATTTGTATGGAACCCTGGAATAATTGTATTCAATTGTCAAAATTGGCATTCAAGGATTCTTTTCGTAGAGTTTAAAGTTTACAGTTCAATGCAGGGTAGATCACCCGCTGAATAATGTAGCGGGAGGGCCAAATGCAAGTCGCGCTTAGCGCTTGAAACTACTTTAAAGTCAGCTCGTATAAGCCTTCTTACCATCCGATGCATTTTCGATACGTCACGTATAAAAGTTTATAACTAAAAGCGCATCATCCTTTGTATACTCACGAGTATGCTCTAAAGATAACAAGATTGATTCGTGCAGTCAAAGTTTATTGAATGTAATTATATTAAGTACCTACCTACTTGTCGTAAACATAAATAAAATTATAAAAGTTTAAATATCCATGGCCTGATACCCATAACACAAGCAGCTTAATCCTAGCATAATTTTGGATTAGACAGCGTCGTGTATCGAAAATTGTACGTAAATATGTTTTTAATGAAAATTGAAAATACTCTTATAAGGACAAATAATTATTACAAATCTTTATATTTTTCTTTATATTTACATTACTAGCTGACCCGCGCAACTTCGTTTGCGTGATAAATGAAGAACCGCTCGACCGATTTTGAGCAAACTTCACATAAACCATCTACTAAATAGTCCGAATAAAACCTTAAAATTTGGTTTGAATAGGTGAGCCCGTTCTTGAGTTATAAAATTACAACGAAAAGTGGCATTGATTTTTATATATATAGACTAGCTGACCCGCGCAACTTCGTTTGCGTGATAAATGAAGAACCGCTCGACCGATTTTGTGCAAACTTCACTTAAACCATCTACTAAATAGTTCGAACAAACCCTCAACATTTGGTATGGATAGGTGAGCCCGTTCTTGAGTTATAAAATTACAACGAAAAGTGGCATTGATTTTTATATATATAGATTACTTGCTGACCCGCGCAACTTCGTTTGCGTTACATGAGAGTGAGAAAGAGATAGGTGTTAACGTGATGTAATGTTTCCCGTCGCTTTTACTTCCGCCCATATGTTTTTTGGTATGGAACTCATCGTGTGCGAGTCCGACTCGCACTTGGCCGGTTTCTATCGTTCAGTTGACTGGCTACCACTGCAGACCACGTTTACTCCCGTCGCGTTGCTCATACTTTAAAGAGGGTTATTGTAAGTGAACCTTAAAAGATAGGCATTTGCTATTAAATACTTTTTTTTATAACTTTTTAAGAGGAACCAATTTGTAGTACTCTATTTTTACGTAACTTTAACCATTTACGCAGCGTACGCAATGGAAGCTCTCAGAAGCTCTCAAAAGAAAGAAATTTTCCCCGTTCTCAAAACATTACTCATGGCTGCTCCGCCCCTATTCGTCTTAGCGTGATGTTAAATCGCCACTGGCCATCCTCAATAAACGGACTATTAAACTGTATAACAATTTTTGAAATGCAACCAGTAGTTTCTGAGATCCTAGCACAAACAAACTCTTCAGTTTTATAATATCGTGAGCGAACCTTGAGAGATAGACATACATACATACATATGGTCACGCCTAGTAGGCAGAGGCATATTATATGCCCACATTTCACCTTTGTATAATTTGTCCCACGTAATAGGTGGTGAGCCGTATTGCCGTGTTTAAATGGACAGGCGCAGGTTGTGACTGCCCGCTGTTGAAATAAAGCCTTCAACTTAGCTTAACGACTGCCATTTTACTGGCAACCGGGACCAACGGCTTAACGTGCCTTCCGAAGCACGGAAACGCTCAAATAAATGTCACAAAGTGATCACATGGATGGTCACCCATCCATGGACCGGCCATAGTGAAAGTTGCTTACTGCAGTGATCGTTTACAGAACACTGAGTCCGCGGGGCCACGAGCGCTTCAGAGAGAGAGATAGACAATTTAGGTTATTTTGAGCGAACCTTAAAAGATAGACATATGCTGTCGCGGACTTTTTTTTAGAACTTTTTAAAAGAAACAATTTAGTAATACACAATTTTTACGTAACTTTAACCATTTACGCAGCGTACGCCTCGGAAGCTTTCAGACGGTAAAAAATAATCCCCTTTTGAAAAGCATTATTGATTGCTGATCCGCTCCTATTCGTCTTAGCGTGATGTTATATAGCCTATAGCCATCCTCAATAAATGGACTATGAAACTGTTAAAGAATTTTCGAAATCCAACCAGTAGTGCCTGAGATCCTAGCGTTCAAACAAACAAACAAACAAACAAACAAACAAACTCTTCAGCTTTATAATATTAGTATGGATTACTGTCTAAACTAAACGTACATAAGGCCCCCGTGATATTGTGTCCAAAAGACTAGCAGCATTACCCCCTTTGAATAGCAAGACCTTTTCGCTGAGCGAGAAAACTGCCAGCCCTTGGGTCACCAGTCGACTCCACATTCTGTTGGGAGTCCTGGGACATCCTTTCGAGGGCTTACCCGGGGCTCCCAACCATAGGCTGTTGGGCCGTGGGCGTTACGTGACGTTTTTTAGTCAGTAGAAGTCCAAAATTGCATCCATGATGGATTTTCCCTCACGTTAAAAAAACCAGTCGACTCCACAAGGCGCTTTATAATAGTTTGGTACTCTACATTCGAACTACAATTTTATTATATTACCAGTGTTATCAAATGGATTGCTTTCATTAGGAAAACATTCAACATGATCTCAAAAAAATTTAAGCACAGAATCATGGTAAGTAGGTAATTACCTTGTTTTGAAATCGCAAAAATCAAAGGGCAAGTCAACTAATTTAGGATCAGATTTTGTGTTATTTCTCTCCCGGGTTTCACTTCACAACAATAAATTTAGAAACGAACTTTCGGGAACTACTCGACACGTCATATTGAATTGTAATAATTATATTTTGGTACTTAAAGCTAAAAACAAAATTATATTGGAGCCGTAGTAGTATTTAATGTTTCAGTTAAGAAAGCACTTATTATGATGATGATGAAAATCACTTTCGATCAGATGGTTTGTATGTTTCTCTACCAACTGAGTAGTATAAAAAACTACACAACCCGAATTGCTTCTAACAAGACATTTTCTTTTGGGTACAAATTCAATACTAACCCGATTTCACGCCAGTCTTTCCGGGGAAACATTACATATATCTGACCTCAATGATAAAAAGTATCGTCCGTTAATCTGCCGTTGAGCCGTAAAAGTGCTCAAAATCGAAAGGGATATTTTATTGGGTGCTAACTAAACGAGATTTTTTTTAATAGCATTTTTGGCCTCCTAAAAATACTTTGGCTCCCAAATTAATAAGTCAGTCACAATTAATGAACGTCTGAATTCATAAATTATAGCCACCGGTTAACTTTATAACTTCACTTAAAATACCATTTTGGTATTATTGAACGAGCTTTTGCTCGTTATGACATCGTTATAGCGTAGAACCCAATACCTAAGAACTGTAGGCGTTTTCTAATAAGCCTCCGATACCCTAATAAGTATTTAAAAGTAATAAAACATTTCAACTTTTACCAACATCTTTAATTTTGTATAGCAGCTGGAATTCAATTGAAAAAGTTTTTAATCTGTAAGATTATACACACCTACCTTTTCCGTTCTCGAGCTTTAGCGTAACGAATGAATGAAATCACATATACTTTATTTTAATCGTGATTTCGTTATCTAGCTCAAGATCTTTCCCGTAAAGTTATATGTAATGGTACGATTCTAGAAACATTTTACCTTTACACACTTTTTCAACTTACACACTCTCCATGGTACATGATATACCTATTATTACATACCTACATACTGTAAATATCCTCAAGGCACTGTAAACCTATCTTGTCAGACAAACGGCTGGACGAATAACAAAGTTATTATAACAGGTTTTGCGTTTTGAAGTATGAATCCTTCAAAGCGGTTCATATCCGTGGCTCTTTTACGCTATATGTACCTAATGCTGGCAATGTGACCCCGTTTAGTTATCTCTGGAAGTGCCGTTGTCAGCCGTTACCAGCATGAGTTGCAGCAGAGCAGTAGCAGCCTCTGATGTTGCAAACATTTATAGTCAACGGTTACCAGATGACGTCAAGTGAGTCGTAAGCTTGTCCTTAGTAGTATAAAAAGTTTTGATTCAATTGAGCCCTCGGTGGGCGAGTCCGACTCGCACTTGTCCGGTTTTTTTTTGTGTTCGTGATTACAAGTTCATAGAATAGTTTACAAAAAATATTATTATAGTACATTATTGCTGTTTGAAACATGTGATATTATTATCTTACAAAAAATAAGGTTACAAATTATAATACAGGGAAAAGGTAAACTGGCATAACTTGGTAGGTACCTAACATTAAGCTATACAAAAAAATCACGATCGCCGTCACTTTATCATTTCTCGTGAATGAATCTGGGCCTCGCCTATGAACCCTTATAATGATCGTGGAGGATACGCTATAACAGACGAGTTTAGGTCCGACAATTTTAATATTATACGACCATGTTATCGCAGAAAAGGCGGAACAGGCAACATGGAAATACCTACACATGTTGCAAATATTTTATGTAAAAAGATGTACCTAAATACCCCTTAATACCTATATTAATATATGTTGCTTATATGAGTGCTAAAATGAGAGACCATTTAGAGTTATAACTAAACGTTTTTTCTATTCAGAAATGATTTCTTAACAAAGAAAAAACTGAAAACTGGCAAATTTTCCCTATTGATTATTGGACTGATCTCTTTTAGTAATCTCAGTCTCCCTCAGAGTATTCAGAAGCCGGTCAGCAGGTGCCTAAGTCTAGTTCAATTGCGTCAGAAGGGAATAAATAGTAATTGTTACTCAATATAAATAATGTCGTAACCGAGACGGTACAATTCGTTTCCTGGGACATCCTTCCGAGGACTTACCCGATCCCCCAACCATAGGCTGTTGGGCGTAACGTGAGGTTTTTTAGTCGGTAGGAGTCTGTCATAACATCCATGAGGATTTTCACTCACGTCAAAAAGAAAAGAACTCTACAATTCGATAGGTTTCATAGACTACTTTCGATTCTGTTCTAACACAATTGAATTAACAGATTTGGGGCCCCAGGTGCACCACTTACAGCTATTGCTGCCTTGAGCCGTGAGGATCTCTGTAGGGTCCCTTCGTACACCACATTAATGATTAGTACAGCCGACCTCATTCTGAAGCACACATTATTTATTTTAAGAAACAATATTACATGAATAGAACTCACTTGAGTATAAATTCTTGTAGTACTATTTGTTAAAATAATATCGTCTACGCTTTATAATAACGTCAAAATCCTTGTTTCGTATCTTGACGGCTTCAAAAGACGCCTTTTTCACGCGCGGTTTAAAGAGAAAATGATTTTGTAGACATTATGTAGCTTTTCTTGTATACAGCGTGAAATATATTTCAAATATGAATCGCATAAGTAGAATAGTTTTATTCTACTTATGCGATTCCCAAAATTAAATGCTTTCCAAAATTAGATAGTTTCCATGCGTGCATAGTTATACCAGTTGCTATTGCAATAGCGTACCCATTGTTTTAGGCAAAGAGAAGGAATGCTTAACTAAGCCCTAATGCTACCACGTCTGCCCAGCATAGTGCAAGACCTTACAAACTCCCAAAACGAATTAGAGAGGCCTACGATCAGGAAGCACTAGGCTATGATAGGCTTTTCATTGATCAAAACGTCAATGCCAATAATAAAATCGCCATAAAATAAATTTAATTGAATTGAATAATAGCTTATCCTTACTTGAAATAGTAGATTAGTACCTGTTGAGTTTTGAATCAAAATTGAGATGCTATTTATGCAGGTACGCGCAAAAAATTTACTTGTGAATGATGTTGCAAATATGTGTGTGTGTGTGTGGGGCATCCTTTTTATACCGTTAAAGTAGTGAAATGATCATTATACGAACAGTGAAGCACGTTCGTAACGATCCTGGTGCCTTTTATTTTTTAGTCTTTTCTCTCAAATGAAGCTCAGACCTGCTGAAGTAACTTTGATGCATTAAACTAAAGATAAATAGGAACATCCATCGTCCCTAAATATTTTCTCGTTCAAAGAAACAACAAATAACGTATAATCAGGTGAATGGAAAAAGTTTATCAATATTGTTCCCGAATCGTATATCCTTGCAGCATTGTTTGTTAGAAACTTGTTGAAATCGTAGGCTTCATAACGTCAGCGTCAGAAGCACAATAATATTCATTGTTATGATGGTACCTACTTCTTTTTTTTAATGTGTTTTTTTTAATGCCTATGGTTGAGAGCCCCGGGCTAGCACCCGGAAGGATGTCCCAGGACAAGATGGTACTTACTAGGAACAAATATAAAATCATACATACATAGACAAGTTAGGCATTTACCCAGGAAGGGGTGGGTGGAGAATACTATACGCCTACATTTAACTGTTTTTATGTTGTGCCACATAATAAATACAAGAAAATAATAAAACTGAAACTGGCAACAGTAACCAATAGCTTATTGTGCCTTACGAAGCACGAGATCCCTCGTAAATGGAAGTGTTACAAAGCCGGTAACCATGTTCGAAATTTCGTATGATTTTCTTGACATTGTGCTCGACGCTATAGATTATTATGTTACCGATACCTTATTCCTTTATAATTATTTGAAAATATTTTGCTAAAAGACAAGAACGTCATCAGGTAAATATATCTACGTTCATATAAATGTTACTATAATGTTTCATTAACATCTGTTCTATGCAATTGGATCAAGAAACAGATTAGATCGTATTGTACTGTGAGTTTAATTGTGTCGCATTAGGTATCACAGGATCACGCCGGATAGTAATGGATTATGAATTAGGTGATTACCGGCTTGCTACGGGATATTGCGCGTGGTTTGGACACATAATGTAAATTAAAGAGAGGTCTTGGTAGAGTACGTAATAGGGTCTACCCCATCAACTCCCTGAAAGTCCAATACTTCCGTAGCTAATCATTCTGTCAGTACAACATTCCGTTATAAACAAAACAGTTTATGGAATGAGATGTTTCGGGGTCGGTGCTTAAGTAACCTTAATAAATAAGGAAGTTAACGTTTTCTCATTGGGTACCTTACAACTAGAAAAGAGCTTTTCTACAGTCGCTTAGATAGAAAAAAATGTAGATAAATACTTACCTACCTAATTTTGGCGGATAATTTGCAAAAAAAATGTCCTTAGAACACGAGGATGTGAAGTGTGAAGAAAACACTCCGTCTCCGTCTATAGCGATACATATTTTATCCTTGAGTGCTATATGCTACTTATTTTCACGTTGGTACCCGTGAGAGTGAGACAGTACACATAAGTGTCAACAAAAGGGGTCGTCTTCAATAAATTATAAGAAGGGACTCGGGTTAGAAGTGTATTCGAAGTGTGCCATGGGCCAAAACGGTGGGCACAGTTAGTCATAAATACATTGTCCATAGTACGGACAATAAATTTTATGAAACGACATCAAAATTAGTGTCTCAAGCCTCTGTCTACCTCAATCAATAAAGACTTAAAATTACTTTGGATAAAGGTATTAACTTCAGCAGTTATTTAAATGAACTTTTTGAATGCAAATAGGCAGTTTCAGAACTGGACGTAGTTGTTTTTGTTATGATGAGGGTTCGTCAAACTTTAATCACTCCAAAGACAAGACTGATTATTTATATTTACAGGCAGTGAATGCGTGATTTCTGAAGGTCTTTCCCTATTCTATATATATATATATATTTATATATCTATAAGTCACGTATCCCTCCTCTTACAATCCTGGGTTCTTCAAGTGGAGCGTGAAGAGGCACTTCATAGAGCCGCCAACTTCAGGGCCACTGTCTATAGTCTTACAGACTGGGACAGCGGTCTTCAATCGCTAGATGTCGCTGTGACTTTCCATCAGACGGCGGCATCGAGCTAAATATATATATGAAAAAGGTCTATGATTTAAAACAATAAAATAATGCATTTGAGATCCAAGAAAACCTTATCAAAACCAAACTACTGGACATGAGCTAGTCAGACACGTCCTCCGAGGGTGCAATACATTTTTTCCAAAATACGTCCAACCGTTTGTCTGTCAAGACCCTTTATCTCGTGAACGCATGAAGGTACCTATCGAGTTGAAATTAACGCCATAACATTTAAGACTATGGTCTTTTGAAGCTGTAAAAATCAAACTTTTAATTAAATGCAGAAAAAAGTAACGGTCGTTTATGACGCCAAAAACTAACAGAAAATGGACAAATCACGAATTGGACCAATAGCGACAACAAACCTACTTGTGTACTATAAGGATACCGTATTCTTTTTTCATTTTAGGTACAGAAATCTAAAGAGGATAGAAAACTAAAGTTATAGAAATGATATCATTTTGTGGAATAGTTCACTTTCAATAACGAAAATACATTACATCGGCCAAAAGCTTTATCAAGGCGTCGCGTCGTTGTACTCAATAAAATGAAATACAAAGTGAAAACAGACAACCGGGAAGATACTTAATGTAATAGGAAAAGTCACTGAGACTTAGGCTTGTTAGCAAACTTTAGAGAACAGAAAAGTTTTATCGAAAGGAGCTCTTATAAAGGTAGCTGGCAAATGCCCGTGGCATCATTCGCATAGGATTATACACTTACATCAATCTTTGACTGTGAGTTTTTGTGTTTATCGCATTCTCTCATACAGACACGAGATTTTTTTGACTGAGCGAACGTAGTCAATAAGAATCTCCATTATTATTGTGTTTTTGTTTTACTCTACAGAAACTATTTTTCACCCGAATTTCTAGAAATGTTGCGCAAATGTCTGTTGTTTGTATGGAAAGTTTAGATCTGAAGGAAAATAGGAGCTACAAGGGAATTGCTATAGCGTCAATAAATTATCACGAAATTTGAATCAAATTTCAACGCAGAAGATATTTACATACGATACTATTAAATCTTTTTCACCTGTTCAGCCAGGTCTACTAGTCTCTCAGAGCCTCTTGTTTGATGAATCCTCAAATAAAATAACAACTAGTAGCTTACAGTAAATTCAAGATGTTGAAATAAAGAACTTTACCATCCATTTCAACCATCCTTGGTTCACAACTCAATAAAATTTCTTCGTAAACTTCCGCATCATTACATCCCTTTGACTTATATTCCGCAGTAACTGGTCGTAACAGAATACTGCAACACTCGGGGCTACTTGCCTTACATCACGTACGAGACACTACTGTCTTTGTACGTGACACTGCAAACAAGTTGGGAATTGTGTTCGGTTCAGTGCCTACCTTTTGAACGGTAAAGACGTATGTGTTACTGAAGGCTTATTATGGAAAGGAAATAATACTTTGTTTTTACAAATTAGTATTGGTTTTCTTTTACTTTTTAGAAGTTCTAACCTTTCCTTCATTTTAATAAGACTAGGTACCTGCCAGTTTCCTGGGACATCCTTCCGAGGGCTTACAATTCTATGATTTCATTAGAAATTATTTGCACTCCAGACTCGTAGACTATCGAAATTCAACATTTATACAAAGTTATATCTTGTATATAAAATTCTCGTGTCACAGTTTTCGTTTCCGTACTCCTCCGAAACGGCTTGACCGATTCTCATGAAATTTTGTGAGCATATTGAGTAGGTCTGAGAATCGGCCAACATCTATTTTTCATACCCCTAAGTGACCGGGAACCGGGAATAACATTCCACGCGGGCGGAGCCGCGGGCATCAGCTAGTAGTAATATAGATTTCTAATGTAGAACGTGCAAGTTCGGCATTTAGAATGGAGCACACACTCATAAAAGACCCTGGAGTTGTGGAGGAATACAGAATTCCAAACTCAATGTTCTACCTACGTATGAGGAACGTGAAATAAGCAAAAACATTTTTTATAAAACACTAGTAAATTAGAATACACAAAAATTTCATAGCTTACCGGTATGTGGAATTCAGTAAATACTAACTAACTAACTAACGGAATTCAGTAAATAATAAACTTAAAAGTAAATTGGTTCCAAACAAATCATACGTAGTGAGTTTGGAGTATCACCAGCCTTAATCCTTCACTGAAATAAAAATGGAGAGTAGTTCAACACGAAGTAAATTCATGATTTTTGCCAGTCCTTACCACAATCTAATCGCTACCACGGGTGCTGTAACGTATCAGAAACTTTGATGCATGTAAATAAATAGTATTTTGTGTGAGTTCAGAATTCTAATAGTTTGAAAAAAAAAACGCGATGGCATAAAAATAGAATACAAAAACACTTGTAAAGTTGACAGCTATATTATAGTTTTACAATATTAACGTCATTCTTTCAGCTACATAAATTATGTAAATAAATACTACTCTGTCAAGACAGAACCGACCCGTAGTTGAAAATTTTCAAACCGCCCATATGACCTTCAACTTGGCTTAACGATTGTCATTTTACTGACAACCGGGTTTCATTTCGAGATTTCCTTCTCTACGCAATGGATCTTTTTGCGAAAGTGCCCTTAGTCACCTCTTACGACACCCTCGGGATGTATTCGGGTGGCGACATTTTGTGTTCTTACCCGTCGCAACACGGGTCCCCGTCGCCACACGAGGGAATTAAATTTGTAGATCACATAAATATTTGAACAGACCCAGGAATCGAACCCAGGACCCAGGATGAGTAGCAGGCGGTTACAGTACCGACTGCGCCACAGAGGCAAGTTTAAATAGTTACTTATTTTTCAAGTGATGTTCCTGTGGACTAAAGGAGAAAGATACATTGTAAGCCCCTTTTCGAAGGACTGGATGGTCAAAGAGCGGTCACTTCCATTCCAACACTGCCCCCAGCAGCCTATTAATATGGACCCGGAGCTCAAAGGTAAGAAGCTTGAATAAAACAGAATTATTACTAAGAATACAAAATTATATTTTTGCATTAGCATTTCAAAAAACATCTTGAAAACAAGTTGCTTTTATTCGCAAAAGCAGAAAATATCCTAAGTATTTAAATTGCGAAAATGAAATGACATAGTTACATGATTACTTTCTTACTCAAAAAGTATTTGAAATGTCAAAGCAATTCTCAAATGTTATTTAGAACTGAATTTCACGTTAGGAACATTATTTGTAAGAGATTCTATCACTTTATTTGATTAGAGTTCTAAACGCCCAGTGTTCGCTCGCTTTTTACCCCCTTTAGGCTTTTGCGGGAATAGGGAGTGAACAATCACTCGTGACGATTTCTTCCAGAAATCGACCTTCATTCGCGTGTACATAGAATGCTTGTCAGAGCTGTTCGGCTCGTCTTTTAGCTACAGGTTTCACCCATAGCTTTTCACTGAATACAATACAAAGAGAGGCTCTTTGTATCGAAGTCGACTAGTCTCTTTACCGAGTTGTCGACGAAACACTGTGGTTTAGTACATACATACATACATAAATATGGTCACGCCTTTATCCCCGAAGGGGTAGGCAGAGGCATATTTATATGCCCACATTTCACCTTTTTTTAATAATTTGTCCCACGTAATAGGTGGTGAGCCGTATTGCCGTGTTTAAATGGACAGGCGCAGGTTGTGACTGCCTGCTGTTGAAATAAAGTCTTCAACTTGACTTAACGACTGCCATTTTACTGGCAACCGGGACCAACGGCTTAACGTGCCTTCCGAAGCACGGAAACGCTCAAATAAATGTCACAAAGTGATCACATGAATGGTCACCAAACCATGGACCGGCCATAGTGAAGGTTGCTTACTGCAGTGATCGTTTACAGAACACTGAGTCCGCGGGGCCACGAGCATAGTATACGCCCACATTTCACCTTATAGTTAAATGTCTTACGATAATAGGTGGTGATCCTATTGAGTTGAATTGGACAGGCACAGGTTGTGTCAACCCACAGTTGATAATTCCCTTAGCCGCCGCTTACGACACCCTTGCGATGAATTTTGGAATAGAATAGAATAAACTTTATTGTACACCAATATAAAACATACAGAAAAGAAAGACATTACAATTTTATAAATGTACAGAGGGCGGCCTTATTGCTAAAAAGCAATCTCTTACAGGCAACCTTTGGATGGAAAAGACTGTTAAGAATCACAGGATATAGGTGGTCATTAGTGTAAAGAGATCAGATGTAATTTACTAATACACGTCATTTTGAAAGTTTAAACGTTCCACGTCATCAACACATACATGTCAATAAAAATAAATAAAACATAATATACATACACAAATACATACATACACAAAATACATACATACACAACTACATACATACATAAGAACATATAAATATATACATATATATACAAATAGGTACGAGTAAATTCATAGATTCTATAATGATAAATAATGTTCTTTAACTAGTCTTTTAAAAACGTTTAAAGTTTGCGCACGCCTTATATTTATGGGTAAGGCATTCCACAACCGTACAGCTTGTACTGTAAAGGATTTATCATAAAAAGATGTGGAATGTCTAGGAATTTCTAATTCCAGTGATACTGATGACCTTAGAGATCGCAAATGTGTGTCATTAAGATACTTAAAACGTTCTTTTAGATAAGCGGGAGTAAAGGGATTAAAGAGAGTGCTATAAAGCATAGAAAGAATATGAGTGTTCCGACGAAGACGAATTGGGAGCCACTCAAGCTGTATTCGAAACTGAGATACGTGATCATATTTGCGTAACCCAAATATAAACCTAATACAAAAGTTTTGGAGTCGCTCAAGTTTGTCTAGCTGCTCCTCAGTGATATCGAGATAGCTGACGTCTGCATAGTCGAGTACAGGAAGGAGAAGGGTTTCTGCAAGCGCCCTTTTGGTGGCAGTTGGCAGGAAGTTGCGTAATCTACGCAATGAGCCTGCAGAAGCAAAAAGCTTTCGGCTAACCTCTTTCATTTGGGGACGCCAAGATAGTGTTCTGTCAATCAAAATACCCAAGTCTTTTACCTCACTGCTAACTTGCAGGGTAACACCATCAAATTCGATCTTCGGAAGGGTTGTCCATTGCACTTTACTTATCATTTGTGAGCTTTGGAATGGCGACATTTTGTACTTTTTACAGAAATGTAATTTAATACTCGTATTGTTTTACAGAACTTTGGGATACTTTTAGTGTTGAACAAACTTTTCCTGTTAAATAATGTTTTCATTTGTATTTTTATTTGTAAAATATGTTGTAATTTTTAAAAGGATATCAATCTAATTTCTTAATTTTATTAGCCTAATGTCTAATTTTGATATAGAATGATATTACAAAAAAGAGAGATAGAATTCAAGACCATGTTTTGTACTTGATTAAATTCCCTAGCGATCGTCAAGCTGTTAGGGCAGATTTATGACGAGTGTGAATCTTGAAAGGGCTCAATAAGCCCGCTGTGATGTCTCTTTTTACGCGCACTGCCTGTCGGAAACCTTCATTTAAAGGAGATAATAATTTCATTGCAAGCAAAAATAAATTCAGCTGGTATTTTCTGTAGAGGGATCTGAATTGGGAGAATTTTTGTAGTACTGCCTGTATTGAATGAAAAAGTGTGGTCTATGTTAACAATAATATGGGGAGGAGGATTAGTAATAGGAGTCTCGGTAACAGGGTGCCGTTTTAGTTTTTGATTATGAAACCCTAAAAAGATACGAAATTGTAGGTACATCATACACATTGCTAAGATGATTATGTAATACTAGCTGATGCCCGCAGTTTCGCCCGCGTAAAGTTTGTTCCCGTTCCCGCTTCCCGTAGGAACTTATTCTCGGGATAAAAACTACCCTATGTGTTATTCTAGACCATAATCTATCCCTGTACCAAATTTCAGTGAGATCCGTTCAGCCATTGGAGCGTGAAAGAGTAACAAACATCCACACTCACAAACTTTCGCATTTATAATATTAGTAAGAAGTAAGATTGTACTTCTGTAACTTCTACCCCTTTTTTTAAAGTGAGGGAAAATCCATCATGGATGCTATGCCGGACTCCTACCGACTAAAAAACCTCACGTAACGCCCTACAGCCTATGGTAAGGAGCCCCGGGTAAGCCCTCGGAAGGATGTCACTTCTACCCCTTAGAAGGGATTAAAGTTCATAATTTCCATAAGTACGTCACGGGCGAAGCCGGAGGCCTAAAATAGTATTGAATATAGTTTGCTCAACGTGGCATTTGGGTCAGGTTATGTAAATATGTGGACGCGTGAAAGTAATTGCTTTAAGAACACTTGACCTGTTAGCTCCAGTTAGGAAAATTTCACGCATAGGTAAGATTGACTTGACATGACCAAGTAGGTACAGGCCGGGTAAAATATTTGTGATATAAGTAGGAATTGAAAGCCTCTGTTGTATAGTTGTGATGTATACCTTAGTTTTTTAGGGTTTGTGCGTTTTCTGTGAATATATTGGGTGTGCCAAAATTGACTCTCCAAATTTCATGAGATGACTTGGCATCGGAAATAAAAAACAAACGTTTAATTAAAAAAGGGGAGTTAATTTTTTTTTATATATAAATATTTTTGTAGCACATTAAGAATTCATTTTTTATCACGGCAATTCGAGGTAACAATGGTCGCCGTGGCAAAACAAACACGTAGCACCCGTCTGGCTGTCGTTGTCGCTTTCTACTGCCTCTCAGTAGCGATAGAAAGGGTGATAATGAAAATTTACAGGACCTTTAAAACGAATTTACGTTTAAAGTATTGATGTAATTTTTTTTTCTTTATTTTTTAAATTTCGTCACGTGAGGTGGCATCCAAGAAACATCTTGGATGCCACCTCACGTGACGAAATTTGAACAGGTAGTTTTGGGACACTTTATATATAATTATTACGTATACTTACTTAGAAATAATAAAGTGTGTTTATCAGGGGGGTAGATCCTACAGTACAATATTTATATATTAGCGTGGGGTAGATGCAGGCATTGCTACCAAAGTAAAAAATCTTATAAGTAATTTATATTTTGCACGATGCAGTTTGTGCCAAAAAGTGAGGACGGCCGGGCTGTAAGCGGTAGTCACATAGGTGGACTCTGAAGTGAAAAGAGACATTCCTGCTTTTGTTTGCAGGATGCACTGCTTGAAGATTTCCCACCCTACGCCCTAGCGCGTGGAGTTCCCCTGCCTTTCATCTCAGACTTAGAAATGTTTGCCATTATACCGCGAAGCCCACCACCATGGGCAGATGTTTCGCTTCTCATATAGTGCAGAGAATCTTCGTCACAACTGAGCGATTCAAAATATCGTTTACCTGTCGAACCATGAAAACCTGAGACGACCAGCCAGCGCACGGATTTCCCTCCTATTACTATTTCGAATTTTCAAGCAGAGCGTGATGACTCTAAGGACATAGCCCACTTAAACGCCTCTGCTCCAACACCGCTCCCACCCAACACTACCCTAAAAGAAGACTACTGCTCGCAGTCTACGCGGCGACAGCTAGCACGCACCCAGCAGTCCACACGGCGACAGCTGGCAGACGGCCAGCTGTCCACCCGCCGACCGCTCTCGCCTTTCGCAATAGACACAGTTCGCGATCGGTGCCGGTGCGGCGACTGCTAGCAGTAAGCGCGCGGGCACCGCGCCGACCGCTCGTCTACAACGCACGCCCAGCGAGGCGTCAACTTTCGAGCAGTCTGACGGTGGTAAGCTCGCTGAAAGCGAGCTGTCTGCTAATTGATGATGGCAATGTAAAATATATCTAAAGAGCAATATTTAAAGCCTATATTTGAATTATATTATTTTTGCTGGGTGGGAGCAGAGTCGTGTAAGTGGGCTTTGTCCTATATGCGCCAAATCGACGATCACTGTCAATAGACTTGTAAACTGTAAGAGTGGCTCTTAATTGCTAGAGGACTTTCCGTCAAGCGGACGGCATCATTTTGGTATGTTAAATATAAAAAAGTCCATTCAGTAAGCATCACGTGAGAATAATGACATCATAATTAAATAAACACGTTATCAAAATTTACCGTCATTTATTCATCAATTTATTTAATTTGCAGAGTCATCAAAGTAACGAATACTTTGATCGCTACGCGAATGCGAAGAATGAATAAAATTAAGGGTTTCCAACTACGTCAATATAATACAATTATATCTTTGACTGCAATCAGTGAAGTGGTACCTGGGATATAATATTGGAATACTTATAATCTCGATCGAATGAAGTAAATTAGCGACCAAGCAAGCAAAGCGAGATCCTTCCAATTTATTTGTTCACTCAATTATTTTAATCATCACAAATTTAATATTCACTTTCTCTAATTGGAACTGTTCTGAACTGCATACAATTTAATAAGTTTGCAGTTTGTTTAATCCGTAAATTATACAGTGGCATTATCTAATTATCTATAGTTTAGATAGGTACCTACCTAGTCCTGGGACATACTTCCGAGGGCTTAAGCGGGGCTCCCAACCATAGGCTGTTGGACGTTCCGCGAGATTTTTTAGTCGGTAGGAGTCCGGCATAGCATCCATGATGGATTTTGCCTCACGTTAAAAAAAAATCTACCTAGTTACAGACTTACAGGCTATCATACAAGTAGGAAGTGGGTTTCCCAGGCCCTAGACGACGGCGTGACATGAAGGATTCAGGCCTTCGCCACGTCTCTGAAGTCCGAGTATTTTACTTTGAGTAATATTAAAAGTATGAAAGTTTTAAATGCACTGGAGCATGAATTAATTTAGCAGATATTGCAACTGCAGTTGAATACATTTATGCATATACACTTGTAAACTAGTGACTACAGTTGAACTTTGTCGCCTTGTGTAAATATTTGTCAAACTATGCATGGCAATGTAGCGAGTTTGAGGTCACGAATAAATTGTGTTTATTTTGTGAGCTTGCTTCGTAATATCAACTGTTGCTGAACCTAATGAATACGAATGCCTTCAAGACAAAAGTTGCTGAAAGACATACTGGGTATGTAGCGTCGTATAAATCTCACAAATTCCTCTTCTCAATAATATCTCGAGCATAGCTATGTCGTTGCCAATTAAAGTAAAAGCATAACCAATACTTTTGCTAGAGTCTAAAGTAGAGAGTTTTAGACTCTAGCAAAAAATTCCATTATCTTAGTTATGGAAAAATCCTAATAAAAATTTCAAAATGTAAAAGTCGTTACATGATAGCACCATTAGTATGATATTAACGGAGAACAAGGGAAAAAAAACTACACACTGTTGTTTCGTGCCAATTGTTTGACATCAGATACCTAACTCAACTAAGATGTAACGACAAATCAACCTCTCGAAGGAAGGGAATGTATGCCTCTTACCCTCCAGATTAAGAGTAATGCTTAATAGTGCACTTCTAGAGGTGACATTTTAGCCGCTATAAAATTGGATCTTAATAACTTCAAAGTGAAAGCTCTGCATCAAATCTGCTATACGTCTACTTCTATAATGTTCACGAAACTTATTGATATCGTCAATATTGTTGACAGTATTTCTTAAAACAAATATCATTCTCGGCCATTTATTACGCTCAAAAACACCCAAGGGAATACCAAGTATTAAAACATTTTTCTACCTCTCAGTTGTCGTTTCTAGACAAACAGTAATATAAGATGTGTTAGAAAAGTCGATAGCTGGTCTCTAGAGAAATGGCTCGATTTACGCGGCAAGCAGACATGTTTATGTCCAGATTATTTGTAGAACTGGCGACATTTTGTGTCTTGTTACTTGATTTACCGTATTTGATAAAATAACTAGCTGCCAAGAATAAATTCGGTACTAATCAAGTTCATGTTTCAGTTATTGTAGGATTGCTGTAAAATAATTTATGTAAGTAAACTAATTATGTACCTACTAAATCTACGAGTAGGTGTTATCAGCACTGTTGGGAGTCACGGGACATCCTTCCTGAGGGCTTACCCGGGGCTCTCAACCATAGGCTGTTGGGCGTTACGTGAGGTTTTTTAGTCGGTAAGAGTCCGGCATAGCATCCTACGAGGATTTTCCCTCACGTTAAAAAAAAAAAACTCGTAGATTTAGTAGATAAAACTTGAAGTATTAACAGACACATGCATCTACCATCTGTTCAAATTTTCTTACTACGAGTTATTATAGATACCAATACTTATAAGTTTAGCTTGTAAAATGTAAGTAGCGCAAAAATAATACAAGCAATAAATCAACCTTTTCTAACTGTACACGAACTAAGTAGATAAACGTTATCGTATAGAAGCATGTGTAACCCACATGGCTCTGAGCACCTGAGTTTTGTAACAAACTACTTGATTAAATTCCTTTGCCACAGTCAAGTTGATTTATGACAAGCGAAAATCTTAAAGTTGTCTCCTCAGTATTCCAGAGATATCGTATGCTAGCATTTTACTCGTACAAAAAAGGAATGGTTGTTAAATTACAAACTTATAATTTCAGTTTTAAATTTTCTAACATAAATTATTGTATGGTGTAGTTTGTGCTTTAAAGAAATAAATGCCTTTCTTTCAACATTTACTTTTGGATTTATTTATTTTACTTTCAACGTCATCTGCCTTTTGAGCTCTTTTTTTTTTTTTTATACCACTAAGGTGGCAGACAAGCATACGGCCCACCAGGAGGACTGGTGGTCACCGCAGCCTATGAACGTTTGCAACACCAGAGGCGCCACACTCGCGCTGCCGACCCTAAAAGCTAAAAGCTCGTTATATAGTTTGTAATTTGAGACCCTATCTGTATACTTACTTGATATAAACACTGTTGAAACAAAAACGGCTCATTAAAAGTTTCATACGTAAGCTAAGTTTAAGTGGTCCCTCGGATGTTGTACAGTTTGTATATCTTTCTTTTTCTTTGGAAACAAATTACAAATGTTTCGTTTGTTCGCATTTATATACTTCTAAGCAGCATATTCACATTTTCTCTTCTTCTTAGCAATTTAATATGAAAGTTCGCCCCTTTTTTTCGTGGAATGTCATCGTCATTATCATATCTCAACCATTTACCGTACCAAGCTATCATACTGTCAGCATGACGTGAGGGATTCACGCTAGCCCACCCTAAGAAGGGGGATCACACCCGAAACCCCCTAAAGACGCGGGATAGCAAAGAAAGAAAGAAAGAAAGAAAAATAAATTTATTTCACATAGGCATATACAGATGCTCTTGTAAAACGTCCAGAATATAAATCAAAATCTACCACCAGTTCACAACGCGACCCACCTGAGAAGAACTGGCAAGAAACTCAGCGGGTTATTCTTTTTAGAGCTCTATTTACAAAATGAATCTAAAAACTATGCATTTTTACAATTTATTTGAGAATCCAGTAGAGCAGGTCATTTCCAGGCTTCTCCATCCAACAAATAATCACCAATTGTATAGTAGCCCCTGCAGTACAATTTACTTTTTACAACCTTTTTAAATTTATTAAGGGACATACTTTTAATTTCGTCTTTCGACTTTTAGTTTCGCACCCGAACCACCCCCGAGGCGCGGCCGCAGTGGTAGCCGTAGGTCTGTTGGGAGTCCTGGGACATCCTTCCGAGGGCTTACCCGGGGCTCCCAACCATAGGCTGTTGGGCGTTACGTTAGGTTTTTAGTCGGTAAGAGTCCAGCATAACATCCATGATGGATTTTCCCTCACGTTAAAAAAAACCGTACCAAGCCCTACAGCCTGTGGTTAGGAGCCCCGGGTAAGCCCTCGGAAGGATGTCCCGGGACAACTGACTCAGCCTGTTAATTAGCAGATGCAGTTCAACTGATAAACAACACCGCATTAACACTTTTAGCGATACCTTGTTTTTGAAATTCTGACAGGTAATTATTAAACTTTAGTTTTATTTAAACCCTAGAAGAGTGTTTTATAGTAAAAGGAGCAAACCAGATTGTATATTTCTCAAAATAAAAAAAAATTAAAGAATTTTGCATAAGAATTGCTTTAAAAATTAACCCGTAACTATTGATTTACACTGTATTTCGTGAGGGGCAGGCAATTATACTAACGTGCTTTATTTTTAGTTTTAGATAAAAAATATTATTAAATTTAGTCTCAAACATTAAAATGTGATTATTAATGTGAGAGTCAGGTCAGTGAATATTGATTCGCTAACTCTAATTTTTTGAGAAACGTTGTATTGCGGCCCTTAGTGTACTTATAGTATAGGTGTGTAGGATGTGACAAGTATCATGCATTAAGAGATGAATTTGTAAGACCCATTCTCGCTTATCTCTTTGCTGCCCTACTTCCCTTTGTCGATTTGACAAGTTATTTTCTTTCCATTTACTCAGGGGCTAGAGATACGTGTTCTCTGAAAATGTAAAAGTTTCATTCGAATTTTGAATGTTACAATAATCTTAACTTTTGTAAAGCAATGTTCTTCTTCTTCTTTTAATGAATGGCCCTCCGTTTATTAACGATTTTGCCAGTCTCCAGTAAAATAAATAGATACAAATTAAATCAGTAAAAAATGGCGATACGCCAGTCTCAAGTCTTCTTTCTGTTCAATCGAGAATACACAAACCGTAAAGCAATGTTGAATAGTGACCATGCTGAAACCAAATACTTTAATGCTATATAAAAGGTATTTCTAAACGAACTATCTGCAGTTAGTACGCACTTTGTACCTGTTATGTCTGTTTTTACCCGAACTGCCGAAGACAGGAGGGTAATGTTTTTACGCTTATAGATATAACTATACAACGATTTCAATTAAATTCCCTATAAATAAATCTAGAAGCAATGAACAATGAATGTCGCTACATGAAAAAAAGCTTATCTTAAGTGGAGATATTTTAATAGGTAACATTTGACAATTCATCAAAATTCAACAGCGCAACCTTGTAACGCAACGTTCTATCTTTTCGTTTTGTTAGAACTGCACAATTGCTTTACTTTTTACGCTTAACGATTACATAATATTTATTGTAATAATGACAGATACGAGTAACTTGCTTTCACTAACAAATGTATGAAATATCAGTGTGGTAATCTCACTAATATTATGGATGCGAAAGTTTGTGAGTGTGGTATTTTGTTACTCTTTCTCGCTCTAACGGCTGAAAAGGATCTGGCTGAAATTCGGCACAGAGGTAGATATAGGTATGAAATAACACAAAGGCTACATTTTATCCCGGGAATATATTCCAACGGGAAGCGGAAACGTAAACAAAACTTGACGCGGGTGTAACTGCGGGCGTCAACTAGTATGTACATAATTGCTATAACGGTGTATTTATTATAGGTACTATTTACGGTTACTACGACTAAAACACTATATCACCAGAAATAGAAATCTAAAGTCTGGAAATAGTAATGGATTGTCTGTCCATAATTGGAGCTCTGTTCTGAGTTGTGACGTTTTCCAATTGAAATGTTGTTATCTCATGTCAACCTTTTTTGCCACGCTACCGACCTTCCTTTTAAATTTGGGGAAATTCGGGTATAGCGGAGCCATCTCAATTTTAATCTATTTTCGGACGCTCACACGCAAAGAACCCTTTTGGCCTTCGTCTGTCAGAATTGTTTCTCATTTTTTATTAGATGACGATATAATAACATTCTTAAATATTTTGTGAATGTTACTATGAAAAAAAAGATTCAACTTACCTTTAAAAAATAAAGACTAAACATTTTTTGTTTGTGATCGATAAATTCACAAAACAACTATGGTTTTTTTGGAGTGAAAATTCCGGATGGATGCTATACCGGACTCTTATCGATTTAAATCACCACACGTGCCCTAACACTATCTACGATTGGTTTTAAGCATCTTAAGATATGGCTAGTCCTAACATGGGTGGTGAAAAGCTGTTGCTTTTCGGGAAGAGAATAGCAGAGAGAAATGATAAAAAGGATTAAAATTATTACAGACGATTTATTCAAATAGAAACTCGGGGTCGTGGGTGTGGTCAAGTAGCAATCATGCAAGTGCGACTTCCGATGGTCTTCGCGGGGTTCCGACTTATCTTAGTTTTGGCCTTCCTAAAGAATGCTGCAGTTGCTGATGTAGCCGTGCCGTCCAGAACTTCGGCTGGCACGGTGTTTTCAACCCGGAGAGTAAAATACTTTCTGCAGCCCGTAGGGTGCACCTCTGGGACCCGTAGGGTGGACGTTCCTGCTTGGAACCCGAAGGGTGGACCCTGGAATGTTCCAGATGACGGGTTAGCTGGAACCCTTTTTCCCGCCTATTGCTAAGACAGCCGATCCCTGTTAACCATTTCAGGAGTCGGGTGCCTTACAATGGCGCTTTCATTTATTTTCACCAAATTTCAATTTTAATCATCCAATATTAATCAATATCTGCACCCGTTGTTTCACAACGTTACATACTCCCCCTCCCCGGTGAGCGTTTGACGTACGATAACACGTCAAATGCTGCGTTCGTCCTCGAACGCCCCTAACCTAAGACCTACTACTCGTCTATGTGTGTGTGTATGTTAGTGTGCTGTGTGAATGAGGTGATGCTGGGTATAGCGAAGAGTCGGCCTTAACCTTAATGAAACCAACTCGCAGGATGTATTTGGGTGATTCTAAAGAACTTTATGGGACAGAGAGAGAAAAGACGTATTTGAGGCTTTGGGTTGAAGGTTCAGGTAATACGCACCGCCTGAAAGTGGGGTGTGTATAATAAGGCTTTTTGCTGAAGGCTGGGATTTATACCACCGTCCCAGAGAAGAACATCCTACTAGGGCTAGTGTAGCACTTCCGACTCATAGGATGGACTATCCCCCAGGGCAAGCCTCTAGCTTCCGAGTGGTAGGAGTAGCCATATGACGAAAATAAACATAAAGGTGACTTACACCTAAGACTGTTAGGGCAAGACAAATGCTGCCAAATAACAGTACCATAATTCTGTTCGGGTAAGCCTCATGCTTCCTCGTAACAGTAACAACCTACAACATAAATCTGTTAGGGCAAGACCATGCTGCCAACTAACAGCAAACGACGAACTCTGTTAGGGATAGACTCATGCTTCCAACTAACAGTAACTCCCAACTAAACCAAGAAACAGAAATGTGATAGAAAAAAAATTACTTGCAGAATCCTTCGTGATGCTAATTAACCCCTATGTCCCCATGACGAACACGGCATGTGTTTGTCACGTTGTTATATGTAGTTATTTGTAAGTCGTCTGTAGTGTGTAGTGTCCCTAACTAATTACTAGGCTATTTAGCCCTTTAACAAAATAACATAAAAAAAACTAAGTGCTTATTCGCAACCTTAGCAGTAATAACAGAAACTAAGTGCTTATACGCAACCTTAGTATTAGACTGTTGCGACTATTATGTCAACCCTAAAACATGACGAAGTAAATGCATCTTTTGGCCATTAAGCCAATTATCTAAAAAAAACTGGGACCCTTGTGTGCCACCATAGTAGTAAAAATGTATGTGCGTGTGTGACTATCATGTCAACCCTAATAAATGACGACCGTAAATAATATTTGGCTATAACGCCAATTATATAAATAAATGGGACCCTTGTGTACCACCATAGTAGTATATTATGTATGTGCGTATATCATTGTATAGTGTGTATGTATGTATGTACGTACGAAGTTAAAATTGTGTAAGTTGTGTTTTGCTAGCGCGTCTAATGTTGACGTAATAAAGTTGATGTAAACGTGTTTTCTATCGTTGTATCTAAGGCCAGTGTCACACTACATTCCATGCTATAATAACCCGTCAGCTTTGGTCGGGAAACAAAACTTAGGACATTTGAGTCACCTTCTATAAGCTACGAATGTGACTCGTCTGTAGCTAGTCTGTCCCCTCCTTCCGCCTTCGGGAGTCACACAACATGAAATGCAAGTGTCACTATGTAAATAAACAAAAAAACTGCTTATTAAGTGTTTGGAATTGTGTGTGAAGATAATTGTGATGAATATGTGATGACCATCTACTACCTAATTATTATGTAAGTGTAATTGTGAAATTTCCGTATGATAATATGTATGCGTGTAACATGACACGAAATGTGGTACCTATATGCCACCTAAGTATTAATATTCTATTACGGTGTGCTAACACCCTTATATTTTCCAAAAAAATAATTATCGAAAACACTATTGTGTAACTGTACTGATGTACTAGATACGCTATTCGCAAACGCATCTTAATGCAGTGTGTTACGGCCTTTACCGTTATCTGCATTCGTACACGCATCGTTGAGGAATGTTTATGTTTTTCGTCTCACAGATGCAATGGACGATACCGAATGTTGTTTTATGTCTTTAACGTGCCAACTTCCTAGGTTTGTTCCTGTCATGTCTTCCAGGATATAGACCAAATTTGATAGCTTTTCCTTGACCCTACATTTGATAAATTTGGGGGCCAGTTTTTTAGAAAAGTATGCGTCTTTATCACTTTGGAAATAGCATTTTTTCCACACTATGTCGCCTACTTAGAATTGTGCGTGTCGGTGTCTCGTGTTGTAATGGTGTGCGTACTTTAGATGGCTACGCCAGAGGTTCTCTTGTACTGTGTTGAACACCTCTGCGAGATATCCTAGGTTCTCCGCGTATATGTTTCTAGGCAATAGGTTAAGTTCACTTGGGTCATCATTTTGTAAGTAATGTGACCCGCATGTTACCAATTCCCTACCATGAACCAAATATGCTGGTGTGTAACCGGTGGACGCGTTGATCGAGTTGTTGATCGCAAATTGTATTTTTGGGATATGTATGTCCCATGACCGATGGTCATTATTGGTAAAGATTGATATGGCTGTCATTATAGTTTTATTGTACCGTTCTACGGTATTTACTTGGGGTGTGTATTTAGGTGTGAAGTTAATGTTGGGAATTTTATATTTTGTAAATAATGTGTTCAACTCTTTACTTATGAATTGGACACATTATTTATCCCTGTCCACCATATCCCTGTTAACCATTTCAGGAGTCGGGTGCCTTACAATGTTTGCTTATATTCTAATTTTACAGAGACATTTTTTCACACCCCTGTAACTACCCCCCTAAAACAGGGTTGACCAACAGCCGTTAATTTTCACTGTTTTAAAATCTAGATTACATTATAATTAATTTAACTCACCCAATGATGGGGTAATTGATGCTTGCAGCTAAACCACTGTTTACTTAGGGAGGATTTCGCTCAATATAACTTATATTTTATTTCGATTAAATATATTTACTGACACACAGACGCCTTCGCGACGAGTATGATTTAATTTTTTTTCATGTGGCCATAGCATTTTCATTTACCTCTGCTTTCGTGCCTCAGAAGATACATTAAGCCATTGGTCCCAGTTGCCAGTGCAATGACAGTCATTAGGTCAAATCAAAGACATTATGGACGAAAATGCGAAAAATAAAAGAAAATAGCCCGACAATTTGCTACATAATTATAATTTCAAATATCAAATTATGACTTAAACTTTAAATTCCTAAATTAATTTTACCATAGGTTTCATTACTCCACAGAGAGACTATCTGGCTTAACTAATTGGCTGTAAAGTTACCAGCATCTTAGGTATAGAGATATTCATGCAGTAGCCTTCGTATATTAATTCGGACAGTTTGAAAATTAGTTCACTCAGCTCTATTATGCTCAGAGGATTATGTCTGTCAGTACTGTAGTATTGTTGGACACGGATTTAATTAAGTTTGTAGAGAAATTTTTGACATTAATTTTGCCTTGTTGTTAGATGTGTTCTTTAATTTTCACCCAAACCTCTGTGGGTTTATTCAGTGACTATTCATACATACATAATTAGTCACGCCTTTATCCCCGAAAAGGCAGGCAGAGACATAGTCTTTATGCCTATATTATTGTTTCATCCTATAGTGACTATATAACTACATGGTAAAAAATCCCGTTAACTCTATAATTATCGTAAAACAACGTTTACGCAACAGATATTTTTATGCGGTAAGCATCTAAGTCAATTATTCTACTTACAATATTATTATTATAAGGCGTCCGCCTACATCTTTTGGGAGTCCTAGGACATCCTTCGGAGGGCTTACCCGGGCAACTATAGGCTGTTGAGTGTTACGTGAAGTTTTTTAGTCGGTAGGAGTTCGGTATAGCATCCACGATGAATTTTCCCTCACGTTAAAAAAAAAACCGGCCAAGTGCGAGTTGAACTCGCCCATGAAGGGTTCCGTAGCAGCAAGTAACATAATATAAAAGTTCTTGTAGTTCGTTGTAACTTTCATTGATGTTTTAACACGTTCGCAGTGGTAGTGATTTTTCTCGGCGAAAATTGCGGTTTATGACGTATTAAAAAAAACTACCAACTCGATTTCGTTCAAACCAATTTTTGTTGGTAGATTTTATAGAAATGTACATTATATATTTTTTTTAGATTTATCACTTTCTTAGTTTAAAAGTTAGAGGGGGGGGGGACACATTTTTCCACTTTGGAAGTGTCTCTATTCACTTTAGAAAAAAAATATTTGAAACTTCAATAGCATGTGTGTGTTAAAAAAAAATTTTGAGTTTCAGTTCTGAGTATGGGGACCCCAAAATTAACGAGTTTTTTTCTAGTTTTATATAAAAATCTTGATGCGGTTCACAGAATACATTTACTTACCCAGTCTCAACAGCATAGGACTTATAGTTTCGGAGAAAAGTGGCTGTGACACACGGACGGACAGACAGACAGACAGACATGACGAATCTATATTTTCACTGTTTTAAAATCTAGATTACATTATAATTAATTTAACTCACCCAATGATGGGGTAATTGATGCTTGCAGCTAAACCACTGTTTACTTAGGGAGGATTTCGCTCCCTATAACTTATATTTTATTTCGATTAAATATATTTACTGACACACAGACGCCTTCGCGACGAGTATGATTTAATTTTTTTTCATGTGGCCATAGCATTTTCATTTACCTCTGCTTTCGTGCCTCAGAAGATACATTAAGCCATTGGTCCCAGTTGCCAGTGCAATGACAGTCATTAGGTCAAATCAAAGACATTATGGACGAAAATGCGAAAAATAAAAGAAAATAGCCCCACAATTTGCTACATAATTATAATTTCAAATATCAAATTATGACTTAAACTTTAAATTCCTAAATTAATTTTACCATAGGTTTCATTACTCCACAGAGAGACTATCTGGCTTAACTAATTGGCTGTAAAGTTACCAGCATCGTAGGTATAGAGATATTCATGCAGTAGCCTTCGTATATTAATTCGGACAGTTTGAAAATTAGTTCACTCAGCTCTATTATGCTCAGAGGATTATGTCTGTCAGTACTGTAGTATTGTTGGACACGGATTTAATTAAGTTTGTAGAGAAATTTTTGACATTAATTTTGCCTTGTTGTTAGATGTGTTCTTTAATTTTCACCCAAACCTCTGTGGGTTTATTCAGTGACTATTCATACATACATAATTAGTCACGCCTTTATCCCCGAAAAGGTAGGCAGAGACATAGTCTTTATGCCTATATTATAGTTTCATCCCATAGTGGCTATATAACTACATGGTAAAAAATCCCGTTAGCTCTATAATTATCGTAAAACAACGTTTACGCAACAGATATTTTTATGCGGTAAGCATCTAAGTCAATTATTCTACTTACAATATTATAAGGCGTCCGCCTACATCTGTTGGGAGTCCTGGGACATTCTTCCGAGGGCTTACCCGGGGCTCCCAACCATAGGCTGTTGAGCGTTACGTGAGGTTTTTTAGTTGGTAGGAATCCGGCATAGCATCCATGATGGATTTTCCCTCACGTTAAAAAATAGGCGTCTGCCTACTCTACCTACTTGAATTTTGCTATCATCTGTCACCAAGTCGAGCCATAGCCCGGCGGCGCGGGCGGAACGGCCCCACTATCTTTTCTTGAACCCACTCAGGCTCTTTTCGACTTTTCGGTGTGAATAAATGTAGAAATGTGAATTTTCAGTTACTTAGTAAGCTCCGTTTAAATACGGTACATTTCAAATTTCGTTCAGTTGCTTTCCTAGTCACTCACTCACTGACTGACCGATCATCAAAATTCTAAAGTACTTCTAGTAGACATAGAACTTTTTAATTTAGAACACAATGTAGTGTTTAGTGTGCAAACCAAGGAAAAAATAAAAATAACCGGATCTAGATATGTTACCGCGGTCAAGGTTTTTGTAAAAAAAATATTTATTTTCAAAAATACAAATGTTTACTCGAAGGAAGCGATACAAAGACTGACTTAAAACTACTTATAACTAAACAATGACAAATACGCGGTCAGCGGTTTGCGCCTGCGCTTCGTTGCAAGTATGCAGTGGTGTCAGCTGGAGAGCCATGGTTATGCCATGGTAACTCCTCCCTCCTTAAGACGGAAGCAGGGACTGCTTCTGGTAGCGTCCTCGCTACTTTTGGTATCCTGTGATAGTCCTTTTGTAACTTTCAGGATTCCTGCGGATCTCCATTTCCAGATTTTCCAGACTGCTACTGCTATCAACATGGCATACAGGAACAGTGTGGTCCAACTTGGTGTTGCGGCAATTAATGGCCAGTCAACATCTTCGGGTGTGGTAATCTCTGCTGCACGGTTGACTAGTTCATGGATGCTGTCTAAAGATACGTCGTTCAGCTGCAACTCGTATTTGATAGTTTCTCTCAGTAGCGACGGCTCCTTGGGCAGTGGGATGATCTCGTTGATTACTAGATTGCTTGTATGTGATGATAGGCTGGTGTTCATCACGAGGATCTTGCAGTCTTCGGTCAGTGACACTAAGAAGACTCCTGTTGCTTTTCTGTATTCTGTCTTGCTGTTGCATTGAGTTCTAATGACTTCTTCTTGTTTCAGGACGAGTAGCCAGTTGTTATCTGCAATCTTCTGTATCTTTCCGCTTGAGAGGTTCATCTTAGCGCGAGTGCAGTTTGCTGTTTTGTGTTGCACTAGAGATACGATGCAGTCTCCGTCGTTTTCTATTTTTCTTGTTTCCAGCATCTTGCATAGGTAAGTGTCGTCGGCAAGGGGTTCGCAGACTTCTTCCAGGTAGGCGTACTCATCGTTACCAAGTGCAAGGTATTTGGACTTCGGGATTATGGTAAGGTTATTTTTATCTGGGATGGAATAGAGGTGTAAGAGATCATATGTATGAGATGAAACGGATGGGATTTCTAATATAAAATTTATGGAGTGTACTGTACTATAGGCTTTTACATTAATTGATTTCTCTAATTTATGTATATTACTAATATCTATTCCAGCTACTGCTTTTAAGGAATACAGCTTACTTAATTTGTTTAATTCAACAATAAGGTTCTGGGGGCTAATAATACTAGGATGCATTATACCTAACTGAGCGAACGTCATTGCGTCTTCTAACAACATTAATCTATCTATAATTATTTGTAAACTAAAATCTATTTGTACGTATACGTCTAAGAAGTGTAACCGACCCTCTATGCTATTGGCGTTTTTAGTGAGGTTACTGATAGCTTCAACTAAGTGTTTTTGATTTTCGCCTAATCTGCTTAACTGAAGGCTGAACTCGTTTATAACTTCTTCTGCTAGTACTAGGGATTTCTTTTGCGAGATGTTAATGCTGTTTACTTTATTGTTAAGATTTGAGATTTCTTGTTCATATTTAATCGCGTCCTCGTGGTCCAGATTCCCTGTAATGGCTTTAACTATGGAACCTAAGCCGTTAATAATTCCGCGTTTTCTCCTAACTTGCGGAGTTAGGAACGACAATTTTTTACTAATTAAGAAAAGATTATACTCTATCTGACTTTTGTAATTTTTATGTAGTTCTCTTAAGTGTATACTTTCGGCTGCCCTAGTAGCTGCAAACATGGATGTTAATTTCATAGACGTAAGACGTAAATTAGTTATATTGTAACTACAAACTAAGCTTAAATAACTATCCTGCTTTAGGATTTGACCCTCTTTCAGCACAAGGATCCCGTTTTCGTTGCTTATGGGATCGATTTTTACTATGGCGGATGCGTAGAGCACGATGGCTCCTGCGACGGTGGCCCTGTAACAAGATGAGGCCTTCGTAATAGTTTGAAGTGTACCCTGATAGACTTAGAGTTAGGGTGGTTACCTATTATTTCGGCAATATTATTCGGGTGTAGATGAATAATTTTGTAGGGTCCTTTAAAGACGGGTTTCGTTTTGTCACTGCGTGCGGTCTTGGCTACCTGTTTATAGACAGTTTCACCTACCTTGAACTCGATGTCTCTGGCGTCCTGATTCCGCTTTGCTATGACTTGCTCCTTATTTTTAGACATGAATGCTGCAACGCATTCTTGTACTGCTTCTGCGTTCGACTTATGTTTGATGACATAATCCTGTTAAAATTCTTTTGGGTAGTAAAGTTCTAAAGGGTTCCTAGAGGCTGTGTGACCAAATAATAATTCATGTGGCGAATATCCTGTAGCTGAATGAATGGCATTGTTATAGGCTAGGACAGAGTATGTCATAATAGTCTGTATTGGGTCGTCTTTGTTGGTCATTCTTTGTATGCGGATTATTTCAGCTATTGTCGAGTGAAAACGTTCTACAGGTGAGTTAGAGTTCGGGTTATAAGGGGTAGTAAAATGTATGTGGATATTGTGTAGTGCACAGATCTCTTTTATAACGTCGTTGTCAAACTTACTATCGGAGTCTGTAGTAATCTTACAGGGAAGGCCTAGTACGGAAAATATTTTTATTAGTGCCTCTGCTATGTGCACACTGGTACATGCGCTCAAGGGAACCGCCTGGGCAAACTTGGAAAAATTGTCTAAGATAGTTAGGAAAGTTGCTCCTCCAGTGGAATATAGGTCCATAAATAGATGTTCCATTGGCTTTGTTGGAGTTTCGGTTAGTGCTAGAGAAGGTCTTAATGGATTACGTTCGTATTTAGCCTTCAAGCATGTGTCGCATTGGTTGATGTAGATCTGTATAGTTAAAAGCATGTTCGGCCAATGATAATTCCTATGAATTTGTTTGTAGGTCTCTTGGATACCGCGATGGACAGTTTTACCCTCGTGGTATTTTTTTATAATGTCATTTTGCTCCGACTTGTTTTCGACTAATGTAACCCGTGAAGTGCATTTCAACAATTTAGGTCCTCGATCGTTGAAGATTGTGGTGTATACTCTTGAAAAGGCAAGGTATAGTTCTTCGTTGTAAAAGTAGCAATGGAAGACACGATCTGCTATCGTATGTTCTTTTAGGAATCTAACTATCTCTGATTCTGTATTATTAATTGGTATGAATACGTCCTTAATAACGGTACGTGTGTTTGTGGATCTGTTATCTACTCTGTATGTTGACCCGGGAGTTGACCTAATGTGGAACTGTTTTAACTGTCTATCTATAGCATCAGTTATTATGGGGATCCCTTGGGTTTCGTTGTCAGGTTGAGTATGGTTAGTGGAGATTAGTTCTTGATTTACTGTTACGATACTCATGCTGTCTGATATTGTGTCAGCTTGTGACTCGGGTATGCTGGGATTCATAGGTGGAGGTACATTTTGCGAGGTACTAGCTTGGATCTCAGCTTCCACTTCAGCCTCGATCTCGGCGTCGATACGTGCATTCTCAAAAATCCTGTTGATTATCTCGTCATCGTTGTTATTGTCTAAGTTAACGGCTAGTGAGTCTATGCTATGGTGGAATATCTTAGCGCGGGATAATGCGTCTGCGTTTGTGTTCTGTCTACCCTTTTTATAGATGACCGTATAGTCATATTCTGCCAGTTTTAATCGCCACCTCGTTAGCTTTGAGTTGGGATCTTTTAAGGACATCAACCATGTTAGGGGTCTGTGGTCAGTATAAATGGTAAACTTTCTACCATAAAGATAGGGTCTGAAGTATTTAACGGCCCAGACTATGGCCAATAATTCCTTCTCAATGGTAGAATAGCGTGACTCGGTTTCGGACAACGTTCGAGATGCAAACGCTACCGGTTTATCGGAACCGACAATGCCTTGAGACAGGACTGCGCCTAGGGCAACATCAGACGCATCTGTTGTGAGTATGAACGGTTGAGAGAAGTTCGGGTATTGTAGGATCGGTGCGTTGGTAAGTATGTGCTTGCATTTACTAAAAGATTCTAAAAATTCTGGGGAGTAGATTATTTTGCTATTTTTCTTTAAGCACATAGTCATTGGCTTTGTTAATTTTGCGAAGTCTTTGATAAATTTCCTGTAATACCCGACCAGACCAAGGAATGCTTTGATATCCTTCTGAGTTTTGGGTAGCGGGAAATTTAAGACTGCCTTGATTTTATCTTGGTTTGGTTTGAGTCCTTCGTCTGTTAGCTCATGGCCTAGGAAGGTTACATGTCTTTGAAGGAATTGGGACTTCTCTAATTGAATTTTAAGGCTGTGCGTCTTGAATCTCTCAAAGACTTGTCTTAATTTCAGCATATGGTCCTGTAAACTGGTGGAAACGATGATTACGTCATCGAGGTATGTATATACGTTATCTATGCCTCTCAGGATGTGGTCCATGAGGCGCTGGAACGTTCCTGGAGCATTTTTGAGCCCGAATGGCATCCGGAGGAATTCAAAATGGCCTCTTTCTGTGGTAAAAGCTGTTTTCTCAACATCGTTAGGGTGCATTTCAACTTGGTGAAAGCCACTAGCTAAGTCGAGGGTGGTGAAGTATTGTGCACGGCCTACTCTATCCAAGATGTCGTGAATGTTAGGCAAAGGATACTTGTCTTCAACTATGCGGTCATTCAATCGCCTATAGTCTATTACAAGTCTCCATTTAACCTTACCCGATGCGTCTGCCTTCTTAGGTACGATATGCACGGGACACGACCAAGGGGATATGCTCTCTCGTATTATGCCTTGTTGTAGTAACTTATCCACCTGCTTGCGTATCTCATCACGCTGTTGAGGGGCCTGTCTGTAGCTACGAACGAAGATGGGGTTGTTATCAGTGAGCCTGAGTTCGTGTTTGACTGCGTGAGTAAATGTAAGTGGTAAATTTTCAGAATAAAATAAATCTCTATATTGATAACATACTTTGGTTAACTCGCGCTTCTCCTCTTCGTTTAAATGATCTATGCGCAATCTTTTCAGATTGCCGCAGAGCTCTTTGTCGATGTCAATGTTATTAACCTGTAACTTATTTAATTTCGATTTATTTTCTGTTACAGGCTCTGAATAGGTTTCTAACTCTATTAGCGACTTGTTGGGGATGTATTTTCTTTCGCTACAAAGGTTAATCACGGAAGTTTTGAACAGGCCGTTAGTAACTGTAACCATTGCTGCCGGGGAAACTAAGCGATAAGACCATAGGAAGTCCTCGTGAAGATATTGCCCGTCAGCATAGTGAGTTTTTAGCGTTACAATCTGTTCGCATGCGGGTTCAACGCGAATTCTCTTTACGGGGTAATTAAAGTGGAGAGGTATCTCGGTGTCGGCTGTTCGTAAGACGTTGTTGTTGAGATCTACGTTACATCTAAGCAATTTTAATAAATCGCATCCTATTAGGCCTTTATATTTAGGGTCGAAATCGAAGAGTAAGAATTTATGATTTATTTGGCAGTTGAATATCGGTGGCAACGGGAGATACACTACGTGATTATGAGTGGAGGTACCGTGAGCTGTTAGTATTTCAAACGGCTCTTCTTGTACGCGGCTTTCAAAAGACGTACCCATTATGACGTCGGGTGCTATGGATGATCGGCTGGCTCCCGTATCGATGAGAAACTTACCGTTGAACTCGGGTATTTCGATATAGGGCAGATGGTCTATTACATGCAGGTTAATTTTGACTAACTCTGGTCGTTCTGGTCGGCGCCTGGCGTAAAATCCTGGCTGTATACGTCTGGTTCACTTACGTCCTGGTCCGGCTCTACTGGGTCTTCATTTATGTTTGAGTCGTCGAAATACTGACCTCCGTCGTAGTAAGGCTGGTTTTGGTCTAGGGGGCCTGGTGTGTAAAACATCTGTTGGGGTGAGAACGGTTGTGGTGTAGGTCTATCGACAGACCTCATGGTGATGTCGGATGATACCTTCGGAGTAGGGTTTGCTTGAGGCTTGGGAATGTTCTGTTGGTTTCTAAAATTGCCACTATTGTTCCTAGATTGGTTAGGCCTAAAATTACCTGAGCCTGGATGACTCCTCCAGGGTTGCATTTGTTGTAGCCACGGCGGACGCTGGTTAGGTATGAAGGTATCTTGCGGGTTAAAGTTGTTCGCACCGTAGGACTGACGGAAGCTGTTGGGTACCATATTAAAACTAGGTGGTTCCCTAGGTGCGTTGGTCATGAATTGGCGATAGTGGTTGCCATTAGTATTACTTTGCCTGGGTAAATCTCTGGGTTTTACCTGAGACGTAGAAGGCATGCTAGCAGCTAACGATCGATTATACGCTAACTTATTTTCCTCCTGCCTGGCGGCTATTATAGCTAATTCTAAAGTTTCTGGCCTAGCGATCCTAACGCCTAAGGAAACCTGGAACTCGAGTTGGTTAATATATTGTTCAATGACCATATTTTCGTAATAAATTTTGTTAGAGTGTTCACCTACTGAATACAACGTGTCGAGGACGTCCCTCAAACGCTTACCGAAGCTTTCGGCATCCTCCGCCTTTTGACGCCTCGTTCTAGTGAGCTCCTGCATAACCTGGATCTCGTTACGCGGCTCCCTAAGTCGTCTAATTAAGGCGTCCTTAATTAAAACCCAAGTACTTAAATTTTCGTCATACGCGATCGCATCGATTGCTGAACCACTTAACCTACTTTTAATCAAACATATCAAAGCTGGATGGGCGCGATCCGTCTCCTCCATCAGATTTAAAATGTTATCTACTTCTCTAATATAATAATTCAATCGCTTCGGGTTGCCGTCATACTTCGGCATTAAACCCGTGACGATTTTAAAATAAGCATTATCACAGTCCCTAAGAGACATGTTTGCAAGTACTAATTAAACAATGGATAGCTCGAGAACAATGGGAGTGTAATATTTCAGATAACTCCAAGTCGAGTGTGTCACTACGTTACTTTAATAATTATCTTATAAAACTTGAAATGTAATTTTACACCGCTATTGTTATGATCGAATGCCTAACGCGATTTTAGCTTATAGACAGACACATATAAGGTGCAAAACACACAGAAAAGTAATGAGGCAGGAAATAGAGCAAGGAACTTGGTATTACGAGAGCACTTACCAGAATAATCCTTGCATCTCCTGTCGAGTCTTGTATGCTGGTCTCCTTTCGTTTCGGAAGCTCTGCTTGGTGCCCGACCGCGCGTAGGTTCTCAATTACGGATCGCGTGGGTACGATTTGAGAACCGTCACGATTTATCTCGAAGAGTTTTACCCGAAATAATCGTGTCGCGATCCTACCGACTGCGCCAGATATGTTACCGCGGTCAAGGTTTTTGTTAAAAAAATATTTATTTTCAAAAATACAAATGTTTACTCGAAGGAAGCGATACAAAGACTGACTTAAAACTACTTATAACTAAACAATGACAAATACGCGGTCAGCGGTTTGCGCCTGCGCTTCGTTGCAAGTATGCAGTGGTGTCAGCTGGAGAGCCATGGTTATGCCATGGTAACTATCTTTGGTCCAGTTTTCGAGTTTCACCAACTCCATTTAAATAACTTTGTAATCCTGCTTAATATTATAAATGTAAAAGTTTGTTAAGATGTTTGGATGTTTGTTACTCAATCACGCTCTAACGGTTGAACGGATTGGGCTGAAAATTGGTACAAGGATAGAGTAAGTAGTCTGAAATAACGCACAGGCTACTTTTCATCCTGGAAATAAGTTCTCATGGGAAACAGGAACAAGTACCAAATTTCACGCAAAGTTATACATGCAATCTATTAATCAGTTTTTGTAAATTTAAAATCTTAGATTTTGAAGTATAACATAGCCGATAGCCGAGGGGATACCGGTTCGTGGTGTGAAAACAGTGGGCAGCAACAACGTATGCCTGTCCATTTTAACACGACAATGTAGCTCACCACCTATTACGTTAGACAAAAACTAAGGAGAAATGTGGACATAAGTATGCCTCTGCCTACCCCTTCGAGGATAAAGTCTTGACCATATGTCTGTCCGTATGTAGGTATATTTCATCAAAATTTGTTGATTGAGCCTATCCAAATATCTTCCAGTTTAAATATTTTTTTATTAGTAACACTACCGTACCAATGTACGCTTCTCGTTTAAAAACGAGATATCGTTTTGTTCAGTGAAGCCTATAATAAGAAAGTCAAGCGTTTAGCTATGGTTACCTACGATCTGTATGTGGTTAGTACATTTGACTATAAAACGTATCATTTATTTACGTCCCACCCTCGGAAGGATGTCCCAGGACTCAAAAACAATACTTGTAAAAAGCACCAAGTCTCGCAACTCAGTTCTTCTACCGTAAAAAGTAGTGAGATTCATGTTGTTACCAAGTCGGTTATTTTATTCCGTTCCTGCAGAAGGGACCTATTAGCTAACTCAACAACATCTTATTGTGTCCATAATCAATATTAACAATCTTTAATGTTTTAAAAAATAGATCGTTATCGTCAATTAGCCCACTTTCTGTCTTTTTAACGGTCAAATCAGATATAGATTGTGGAGTTCTGGTCATCGGTCATAAATCTCAAGAATTGGGTGCACCCAAGTTGGTAGGTAACTCAACACCTTCATGACGGTCAGTCCCTAAGTTTTCTATTTCGTCAGTTGTGCTATACAACGAAAGGCAACGACAGGACTAGTTACAGGATTTGTAGGATATAAGCGACTTAGGTCAAAGGAATGCTTTGTTAGGCTTCGCAGTATAACCAAACCCCTCTAAATATAATACTACATACACACATAGTACCGCCTCAGAATCATAACAATGTCTTCAAAAATAACTCACAGTATTCAACCTACATTTTTTTATACCACTGGTTTATAAACTAAGCTGAAAATGTGGATGATAAAGTCAATTAGACTTAGGTCAAAAAGTAATGAGACAGCTTCTCAATAGTTGTATAATTTGTTCTGCTGTGATTGGATTTATTTACGGTTATACCAATAATATAAATACTTTAATAATAAAACTGTGTGTGTAATAAAACTCAAAGTACACCTAAATTTTCATTACTCATGCGAACACTACGCTACAGTTGGCAAAATCAGGTAAATATTAAAAGAAATTCGTCAGCATTCGCTCCCCTAGCCCGTAGACCGTGTATAATTGTGAAAAATGCTTCAATTTCCGAACGTTTGAAGCAGTAATTGATAGCCGTATTCCGCTAAAATTTTATTTTATACATTAGATTATGTACGATAGCCTTGATCGTATGTAATACGTAATCATTTAAGTATATACATAATTAAGTTATTGATGTTTATTTACTTTTGAAGTCCTTATCCTAACTCGAAAATAAATAAGCGTAGGTAATATCATATTTTTCGTAGTTTTACTTTAAGAAACATATCATTTTTTGAAGATGTTCAAGTAAATAATAAAAGTAATAAAACTAACTTAGTCTTGGCATATTGGGTTGATATCAGCTTTGTAGATTACATTTCCTTAATTATTTTTAGGGTTCCGTACCCATAGGTTAAGAAACGGGACCCTATTCATGACATGAGACTTCACTGTCCGAATGTCTGTCTGTCTGTCTATCCGTCACAGATGCTGTATCTCAACGGTGACAGCTAGAAAGCTGAATTTTTTACAGATTATGTATTTCAGTTGCCTCTATAACAGCAATTACTAAAAAAAAAAAAAAAATAAGGGGGCTCCCATACAGCAATCGTAATTTTTTTTTCATTTCATTATTTTAAATGTATATTAATAAGGGCACTAGGAGAAGCTTAAAATACTCATAGAACATCAAGCTGTGTATTTTAATTAAATATTAATTATTAAATGAAAACAAAATAGACATTTAAGGGGGGCTTCCATACGACAAACGTTGTTTTTGGTACGGAACCCTACGTGCGCGATTCCAACTCGCACTTGGTTATACTGCTAATACTAATATGCTGATACTAAATACAAATACTATTTAGTGGATGTTATTATACATATAAACCTTTCTCTTCTATCACTATCTTTTAAAAAAAACCGCATCAAAATCCGTTGTGTAGTTTTAAAGATTTAAGCATACATAGGGACAGAGACAGCGACTTTGTTTTATACTATGTAGTGGAGGCCACGATCAATATTTACTTTATAATTGTGTAAGTAAAGAAAACAAACTACAATTTTCAAAAACTAATAAACCATCTCTACATTCAGTTCAAAGAGTTATGTTCTAGAAAGTAGGTAACTGGGAGAGCATGGTATTGTTGCCTTGCGGCAGACAAGTTTCTGCGCTTGAAATTGTGAATTCTAATTGAGAGATGAAACAGCATTAAACTTAAAACCATTAATACCGTAAGTGTTACATCTATAATTACTACATTGACTGACAAACCATGCCATAATGACTCGGTATTTGTATGGCAGTCAATATTGTAAACCTAATAATATTAATTTTGTAACAGAGTCTCGATGTAATTATTCCGACAAATCTTTTACGTAAATTAAATTTGGAAGTTTTTAAAAATATTTTGGATGCTTTTTATTCAGTCACGCAGGCTGAACGAATTTGAAACAGAGATAAAAAACAACGCTTTCTTACATTCATCAACAAAATCTTAAATCTATTTTCTTACTAAGCTTTACTAAGATATCTAAAAGGAAAAAGGTACTAGAAACGATGACACTATTCTTGAACAGTAAAGAAATCGCAAATGCAAACATGGCTTTTTCAGCAGAATAAAGTTACAAATAAATCCTGACTTTATGTAGACAAACGGATGATCTCGTCTTACTATCAAGACCAAAAGCCCCTAGACATGACTTGTTCGCGATTGTAGATAAGTTTCTCGGAGTAAATCTCTTAAAAGAGTTAGCTTGGTTTCTTTCGTTTGATAGTGGCACAGCATATATACGGTACATTTGCGTACGTTTTGTGAGAGATCTTATCTCCCTTCCATCAAATTTTCTATTCACCTAACTGGCGGTTACTGTACCTAACCTAAAGAGTTTGAGTAGGTACTTTTAAATCTATTCCAAATGTTGAGTTTAATACACATCATTTAAAATTGATTTTAGAATACTGTTGAAAGATTTTGCATGAGAGCGTCCGTCTACGTTTAATATGTATTTGAGGATGTTTGCAGATTCCTATATTAAAGTTTAAGCAAAATATGAAATAGGTGGTATTATATCCTAGACTCTTGTGCGTTAGGGTTGGAGCCGGGTGGTGGGTTTATCTCCTTATAAACACCTATTAAGATTCAAATAGAGTAATGGGTAGATAGATATAGTAATTTGTATTTTGGCAGTACTGCTCGTTCGCTCTAACTTTGCCGTTTGGCTCCATACTAAAGTCGAATTTTTAATTAGACGAAGTAAATTGACAGCAACTAATGTCACTTCTTCATACAATGTTGCGTATTTTCTATGACGAAGTGACATTAGCTAGTGTCAATTTACTTCGTCTAATTAACAATTCGGGTATACGTCTCTACGCCAGCGGCAAAGTTAGAGCGAACGGGTAGTAACTAGTTTACACAACAAGACTTCAAGAATAGGATTCAAAACCATAGGCTCTACACTCACGCTGCCGATGTAGATAATAGTCTCAACAGTTAGATACCTTTAACGTTAATGCTGTTACTTAAACCTACACATATAGACATCACACACTAGTAGATATAACATACAGAAACAACATACGGAACTCCGAAAAGCAATCTTCACAATCAAACTCTCTGAACTGGCTCACACATAAATTATTCGTGCTGTCACGGAGCGACACAAGAATTAGTCTACTTATGTGTTGTTTAGAGTAGCTTTGACGCACACCTGCCTCGATTTAAATCGTTTAAGATGTTCGAAATGATCTCTTACAATTTCGCTTATCTTCTATACATATAATAAAATGATAGAAATGTCAAAACTGTACATTGAAAATATTTAAAAAAAAATACTCAACATAAGCTGAAGCCGAAAATATGGTTAGAATTTTTTTGTCTGTTTGTCTGTTTGCATTGCTTTGTCCGGAAGGATCTCGAAAAGTACTCAATAGATCTGATTCAAATTTTGCACAAATATTGACTAGTAGTAGAGTCTTCAAATAGGCTATATATTATCTGTCTGTTACGCATTCACGCCTAAACGGCTGGAGCGATTGAGATGAAAATTAGTATAGGGATAGTAAGAGGCCCTAGGAAGGACATAGGCTACTTTTTAACCGACTGCGCAAAAGAATGGTTATGATTTTACGCGATTAACGACGAAAAACCAATGTTCAACTTAATGGTCGAGAGTTGGAACTTGTGGAACAAACCACATTCCTAGGGTTAACGGTTGATGCTGGTTTACAATGGGGTCCACATATTGTAAAACTAGCTAGTAGATTAAGTTCAGCAGCATTTGCTGTACAAAAAATAAGGCACTTGACTGATGTAGATACTGCTAGAATAGTTTATTTCAGTTACTCTCACAGTATAATGTCTTATGGTATTCTACTGTGGGGCAATGCTGCAGATATAAATAAAATTTTTATTTTACAAAAGCGGGCCATAAGAGCTATATATAGATTAGGTCCAAGGGTCTCTCTGCGCGAAAAATTCAAAGAGGCTAATATTCTTACTGTAGCATCACAATATATTTTTGAAAACCTTATGTATGTACAAAGAAATCTACATAGTTTCGCTAAGTTAAGTGATAGACACAATGTCAATACTAGAAATAAAAATAACCTTGCTGTTTTTCATAGCAGATTGCACAAAACCAGCAATTCTTTCATGGGTAATTGTATACGCTTTTACAACAGGCTACCAGACGAAATTAAAAGTATGTCCCTTAATAAGTTTAAAAGATCTGTTAAAAGTAAATTGTACTGCAGGGGCTACTATACAATCAATGACTATTTGTTGGATAGGCAAGCCTGGAAATGACCTGCTCTGCTGGATTCTCAAAAAATTGTTAAAATGCATAGTTTTAAGATTCTTTAAAATTGTAAATAGAGCAAAAAAAAAAAAAGAACAACCCGCTGAGTTTCTTGCCAGTTCTTCTCAGGTGGGTCGCGTTGTGAACTGGTGGTAGAGTTTTGCTTTATATTCCGGACGTTTTACAAGCGCATCTGTATAATGCCTAAGTGAAATAAATATAATTTTGATTTTGATTTGATTTTGATTTGGGAACAGGGGCGCGGGCAACAGCTAGTTTTAAATATAAAAAGATGTGTAGTGGGATTCGCACACGGAGGTTTCGTAACAAAAAACGACAACAGAAATAACTCATCTATGAAAACTGAATTAAAATCCGACCAGTAGTTTTGGAGAAAAATGGCAATATGTGTTTGCACAAACAAACAAACATCCTCACCACCCAAACGCATATACCGTCTCCGTAAAAAATGACAGCTCTCTAGGTGTCACGGTTCATGAGATATAGCCTGGTTGCAGACAGTCATACGGACAGCGGCGCGGCGTTACAATCCATAATAGGGCTCCGATTTTACCCATTGGGTACGGAACCTTAAAAACTAACTCATTAACACCCAGTCGCAACTACTAAAAATATAACATAAAATTTGGATAATAGTTTCCTTTTAGGACGTAGAGAGATGTGATTAATTGAAATTCAGGAGGAAATAACAAGAAAGCCGTGAGATCGTTCTTACCGGACTGCCCCTCACTAACACGTTTATTGTGAAAGTGAAAATTCAATCCGATTGACGTTGTCATTTTTGTTTTATTTCAAACTTTCAACAGATGATCCACGTGACCTAGTGACGTAGTTTAATGCAACAGAGTCACAGACTCCCTCTGCACTCTATTTTATAGAGAGGGGCTAAAAAGAAAAAATAATTATCAAACGTGTCAGTGTCTTACTTTTGTACTCCTAGGGTTAACGGTCGATGCTGGTTTACAATGGGGTCCACATATTGTCAAACTAGCAAATAGATTAAGTTCAGCAGCATTTGCTGTACAAAAGATAAGGCACTTGACGGATGTAGATACGGCTAGAATAGTCTATTTCAGTTACTTTCATAGCATAATGTCTTACGGTATTCTACTGTGGGGCAATGCTGCAGATATAGATAAAATTTTTATTTTACAAAAGCGGGCCATAAGAGCTATATATAGATTAGGTCCAAGGGTCTCTCTGCGCGAAAAATTCAAAGAGGTTAAAATTCTTACAGTAGCATCACAATATATTTTTGAGAATCTGATGTACGTACAAAGAAATTTACATAGTTTCGCTAAGTTAAGTGATAGACACAATGTCAACACTCGAAATAAAAGTAACCTTGCTGTTTATCATAGCAGATTGCACAAAATCAGCAATTCTTTCATGGGTAACTGTATACGCTTTTACAACAGGCTACCAGACGAAATTAAAAGTATGTCCCTTAATAAATTTAAAAAGGTTGTAAAAAGTAAATTGTACTGCAGGGGCTACTATACAATTGGTGATTATTTGTTGGATGGAGAAGCCTGGAAATGACCTGCTCTACTGGATTCTCAAAAACTTGTAAAAATGCATAGTTTTTAGATTCATTTTGTAAATAGAGCTCTAAAAAGAATAACCCGCTGAGTTTCTTGCCAGTTCTTCTCAGGTGGGTCGCGTTGTGAACTGGTGGTAGTTTTTGATTTATATTCTGGACGTTTTACAAGAGCATCTGTATATGCCTATGTGAAATAAATTTATTTTTCTTTCTTTCTTTCTTTCTGTAGATAATATTTCCGTAGTTTAAATGCGAGCCATTCAATTTTGAGCCTTGAACAAAGTACACCGCCTGCGTCAGCGGATTAGGGGAATCTCTCTAGTAAACAGTTTAGTCCCTTTAAGTACGTCATTTCCATAAACATTTGGCGGAATTTGTAAGTGCTAACGTTTTGTTATTTTGTCATACGCAGCTTTTAGTAGAAATTGCTTTAGTTACTTTGACTATGCAATTATTTTCATCAAATTTACAAGAAAAAAATGAACCCGTGAATGAATAATGTGAAATGTTTCCAAAGATAATAGGGTTTTTATGAAAGTGTTGAGAAATTCCTTATGCCTTATCTATAGGAGGTGGTGGGCATTTGGGTTGAGCTTTCATGACACCTAACATCAGACAATTTCTTCTTTATGAGTGGTATCGCTTTGTGGAAACGTTATACGATTATACTTTTTATTTTAACGTTAGGGAAAATCCTTCATGGAATCTATGCCGGACTCCTACCGACTAAAATACCTCACCTAACGCCCAACAGCCTACGGTTGGGAGCCCCGGGTAAGCCCTCGGAAGGATGTCCCAATACTAGATTAAACTAGCCGCAGGTCGCAGGGGATAGTCGCCGCATAGGATTAATTACTCGCTGGTTCAAAGAATTTTCATCCAAACTGTTGCGGTTGATGCTTGTGACATGTTCTGGTGCTGGAGGGGTGATTATTTTTGTTAGATCAACCGTTTATTGGAATTTTTACCGCATTATTTATTTTCGATGCAAAGTACACATGGAAAAGCTATATTTGATATTTTGGCTGGACAATTTAATTACCTACTAGAAGGTTGCGTTATGAAATCGAGGCAACTTACTTATTTTTAAAAGAAGTTAATTCTGTCACAAAACTCTCTCATACTACCCTTGAAAATACATACCTACTTGGTTTGAAGATGTAAATTATAGACAATCGAGAACATTAAAACTAAATGAAGCAACGATAACAGTTATAACTCCTGTGTAATAATTGTTGCCTCTTTGTGTCGACAAATTTAATAGAACAGTGTTCAGATATCCTTTGTATTTAACAATGTCCGATAAATTGCACCGCCCGCCTAGTGTCGGCTACGGTCAGGTCTTCCCTTCGCTACAACGCGTATTATAGTCGGCGATTTTGTAACAATGTCTGCTGAAGCATCGGCTTGTCGACCGATATCGATTACTTTCAGATCGTGTGTTTTGACGATTGTAACATAACTATTTTATTAGATACTTACTTAACATTTAATCGTTAGTAATATGGCATTTAATTTTATATATTTATTACAGTTGACAACGGAATGATGAATAGTCATGGTGTTATTTAAAGTTGACAGCCGAGAAGGTCAATAATAGCGGCCCTAAGGTTAATGACCGCTAACTATTTATTGCCTCTCTCTCTGTCTTCACTTTTAAGAAACTAAGGTTTTTATAGTATGTGAAGACGTGATTTGGTAAAGAATTCATAGTCTTGGTGTCGCGAAAGAGAAAAGATATGCTTGTTCTAGTTATGATTCTATTGACTGTTTGAGAGTAAGCGCTGTAATTGATACCTTAAAAACTAAGTAAATATAACAGCTAAATTAAGGTCAACGTTACATTACTTTCTTCAATAACAAAGTACAGTCGGCTCTAATAGTGAAATACACTGAGAAAAATAAAGCAAGCAGGGGTCATATGCATGTGTACCTATGTACTGTACAGTCAGCTGTTGGTCGAGATAGATTAAGAAGAAAAATATCGCAAAAATAAATGGTCACATATTTAATGTGTACGCTATATTAGTCACCAGCTTCAACTTTAGCTTATGATAGTGCAAAAATAATGCATTTGGCAAAAAAGTATTCACAAATTGTATTGCCTATACCAGAACCTCTGATCTGAGTCCATATTTAATGTCTTAATCCAAAATCAATAGCTTTGTGTAGCAGAAACTGCAATAAAACGTGCAGTTTTACGTGTTCGAAAAATTCTCTTTAAGATAAGTATTATTAATATCCTGCTAGTCACGATTTACAATAGTATTTTTGTACATTTAAAGAAAAATCGTGCTTATTTCCTAATATCTCTTATTTTTTTTGTGTTTTAATTTCAAATGAAAGATAAAAGACTCTGCAGATGTTTAATCAGTAAACATAACAAAGTTTGCGAAGTCACAGGCAATAGCTATAGTATAATTTATGATTATCTATCTAAGACAAATTACCCACTTAAGTAGTTTAACTTCAATTGGTCAGTGATTGAATTCCAATTGGGTAGACAACTATCGGGAAGCTAACGGAACATGGATTATATTCAGCAGAGGGTGTCAATCAGCTCTCTAAATATTAATCCCTGTTTACAAAATTTAATTTTGTTTTTTTTTTACATGTGGAAATCCTACATGGATGCTATGCCGGACTCCTACTGACTAAAACCACACGATGCCTTACAACTGTCTACGGCCAGGAGGCTCGGGTAAACCCACGGAAGGATGTTCCAGGGTTCTCGGTAGACTTTGGCGACCACTTCAGCCTCGCCTATGGGGTTCGGGTGCTATCCCGCTACTTGGGGGGTGGGGGGAGCTGGCAGCTCACCGTTCTCAGCCCCAACTAATAATAATATATTTTATGGGATAATTTGCCTGTATGATGTACAAAGGTCGGTGCTCAGCATTTTGGATATTTTAACTTAGAGTTCTACGAAACTGCACGATATAAGTTGGGGCTGAGAACGGTGAGCTGGCAGCTCCCCCCCCGCCCCAAGTAGCGGGATAGCACCCGAACCAACTCCCAAGACGCGGGATAGCACCCGAACCCCATAGGCGAGGTGATATTAAAAATGTACAAGGCATCTTCAGAAAAATAATACATAAATCTAGTTTCATACTTTGGAAAGAATTAATAAAACTTAAATAAAACTTTAAAGCTTATCTTCAAGAAAGAAAGTATTTGATATTTTTGCTGTGTCAGGGCTCTCTACAGTTTTATTTCTTTTATAGCATATCCTGAAGGTTTTACTCGCAACGACTTACAGTAATTTCGGTTACACTGTGAGTGGTCAAAAAAAAATTCAAATTTTTATCCTCATCTAGGTAGTCAAATACGGTAATATAATAACTTTGGTTAATATTTGACCGAACGAGCGAAAGTCTCCGATCCGACAGTATTGACTATTTTGTTTTCGTCCGTATGTTTGTGTGTATGTGTGTAAGTTGCAGTCTAGAAGACGCATTTTTCTGGGTGCTCACGAGGTCTCCTCTTTACTAAATAACAATTTTGATGATTATTCATATTTCTTTTATGGTAACGCCACACTATAAAGAGCCTCGAGCCAAGCTACTCGCTTAGTGACCGATCCTAATCAAAAATAGGTTTGTCTAATAAACGAATACTATAAAGAGGTAGATAATTTGTATTTGTTTCTTTTAGCCCCTCAGTATAAAATAGAGTGCAGAGGGGCCTATGTCGAGACTTTGTCTGTAGTCTGTGACTCTGTCGCATTAAACTACGTCACTAGGTCACGTGGAACATCTGTTCAAAGTTTGAAATAAAACAAAAATGACAACGTCAATCGGATTTTTCTTGTTCTAATCGATAAAATCTAAAGAACATAAGAATTCCATCCATCAGAAAGCCAAGTTATTCTGAAATCCCAATTCGGTAATAATCACGCAACGTTACGTTTTAGGACTTCTTTCACCTTAAAATTTTAATTAAATTTTATTATTGAATTTAGGAAGTAAAAGTTTGAGTGATAAAAAATATAAAATATTTCTGTCTGAATATTATGTTACAAACAAGGTTATCTATAGGCACAAACAACAGACAAAATGTATGATTAATATTAGGACAGAAAACATGTACTTACGCAATATCTATCCCTTGATATTAGAACAGAAAACATGTACTTACGCAATATCTATCCCTACAACATAGTCCTAAATAAATACTTTAATGAGTCAATCAGCCTACTGCAGTCTACTGCCGGACGTACACTATTCCAAATTTTTGCAAAACACGGACCAGGGCCTTTTACATTGAGTCCTTTCCATGGTACCTTTGCTATGCATACTGCATGCTACGAAATTACGACACTTCTTATTTAATTTCTAAAGTACCTACTTAGCACCTTTACATTATGCTTAGCATTATAATCGCCAAAAGTAACCGAAAAGATCCAATGAAATTTTCAGTAAGGTATTATTAAAGCTTAAAGCGAAAAACACCCACTCAGGAAATTCATTTTAAACAATTCAGGAATAATGTGGATCGTCTAAGTGAAATTCAACAAAGCGCGCAAGTAATAAAACGGCAAAGGAATTCTATTAGACATCTTTACCGAAGGCTTCACTTCGGGCGTATATTGCCAATGTAACTTAACTGTTCGTATGTGGGATTTGATGTTCCGTACAAGTTCTAAGTGCAATAGGAAATGTCGCATCAGTGTCGCTGTCGAATGAAGCAAGGAGAAATAAATAAACCCGTGAAACCACACATTTTGGAACAGGGCCAATCGCAGTAAAGGCGATTATGTTTTATTTTCCAGAAATAAAATAGCCGGTATCTCGTTTGTCTCGGTTCGTAATGGTGTTTGCCATTTATGACTGCTTTTCGCAGTGAAAAAGCGGTATTTGGAATCATTTTGTGTGGGTCATTATTGTATTTTTAGGTAAATAAACTTATTACAGAGCTGGTGGCTACCCATGTTTATGCGCTACTAGCTGATGCCCGTAGCTTCTGTTACGTAAAGTTTCCGTTCCCAGGAGAAGTTATTCCCTTGATAAAAAGCCGGCCAAGTGCGAGTTGGACTCGCCCATGAAGGGATCCAGTAGCAGCAAGTAACATAATACAAAAGTTCTTGCAGTTCATTGTAACTTTCATTGATGTTTTAACACGTTCGCAGTGGTAGTGATTTTTCTATGCGAAAATTGCGGTTTATGACGTATGAAAAAAAAACTACCAACTCGATCTCGTTCAAACCAATTTTCGTTGGTAGATTTTATTTTTATTTTTTTCAGATTTATCATTTTCAGTTTAGAAGTAAGAGGGGGGGGGGGCACATTTTTCCACTTTGGAAGTGTCTCTTGCGCAAACTATTCACTTATGAAAAAAATGATGTTAGAAACTTCAATAGGATTTTCAAAGCCCCCTACCCCACACGTAATTAGTTTCAGTTCTGATTATCGGGACCCCCAAAATTAACTGGCTTTTTTCTAGTTTTATATAAAAATCTCGATGTTGTTCACAGAGTACATCTACTTATCAAGTTTCAACAGCATAGGCCTTATAGTTTCGGAGAAAAGTGTCTGTGACATACAGACGGACAGACAGACAGACACACAGACATGACGTATCTATAACGGTTCCGTTTTTGCCATTTGGCTACGGAACCCTAAAAAGTCTATTTGTTGTTCCAGACTGTCATATCCCTGTACCGAATTTCATCCAGATTCGTTCAGCCGTTAGAACGTGAAAGAGTAACAAACATCCACACTCACGAACTTTATAATATTAGTTAAATTTGGAGAGTGGGCATCATAAAGATGTAGTTACAATCGCCTCATTGCACTCTGTAAGTGACACATCTCCTTACTAACGAACGATGTCACGGCGAAAAGATGAAAGTTTCAAAACAAAATCTTCTACCAATCCTTCTGGTCAGCGTGGTATATAGTAAAGCAAATTATCTTCTCAAAATGAAAAACTTATGCCTAGCAGAGGACTGTAAGTTTTATTTAATTGTTTGACATAAAATGAGAATTAATTTAAAACGTTTACTGAAACAAAATATATATTAAGGGTATATTCAGATGTACAGTGGGCCAAAAAATTGGTGTACCATCTTAAGGTTGAACGTCGTTTGCAAATTCATAGGCGATAATGATTAGTTTCGCTTGCAAACATATCTGACAATTTCTATTGCCAATTTATCTGATTATTGATAACCTTTTATATTGATTATTGACGCCTGTAGCACACCTCCGCCGCGAAACCATGATAGCGGAACCGCAGTAATTCCGCCAAGTTCTGTCACATGTAGGAGGAGCGGAACACTAGCGAAACCGCCTGTTCTAATAAATAGATTTAACTATCTTCTATGCCTTTCCCCGCGCGGTTTCGCCAATCTGCTCCTACGCCAGTCAAATCTCCGCGCTTCGGCCGCTTTTTTGTTGCGGTGCCGCGATGTCTATGCGCGGGTTTGTCAAAATTGCCAAATTGCCAGAGCGAAACAGCGAACCTAATATTTTTTCATAAAATGGACGTGGAGTTTACGGAAAAAACTACTTCAAGCCATCAGAAATAGACGTCAATGTATTTATTAAGTCATCCAGATAATAAAAATAATATGATAAAATTGAGATAGTGTCACATCGACTAACTCGTGTCAGGTTCCGTTGCCCAGTTCCGCTGTTCAATCCGCACTTGATCACAGCGGAATTCATTTGGCGGTTCCGCTGTTCTGGTTTCGCGGCGGAGGTGTGCTAAGGGCGTGATACCTACTGTTTGTTACGTGACAGCTGTTCTTAGTTTGAATATATTTCACAAAAAGTCAGTTGTCAGTATTCTATATGAAAAAGAGATTGCTAGATTTAAAAAGATTTTATTACTTTTATTTAGAACCATTCAAATTATCTTTGCAGAAATTAATGTTTTATCAGTTTTTAATAAAGGTTAAAATGTCATGCACATCTAAGTGACTTACGACAAATGAATACTTATCAATAAGGTTTACGTCATTATTATGCATCTCTTTCAATGATATCTAGTATGAACCTTGTTGTAATTTTCAATGACTAGAAAACTAAATCAAAACTGATACACCACTTTCTTGGCCGACCGTACATCATACGGATAAGTCAGATTTTTACATTATGTACAATTTTTTCGCAATTTTGTGTAAAAGACATTGCTACCTACGTAATGCCTGAAAATATTTCTACCAAAATAGGTGCCGCATCTAGAATAAAATGAAATTTAGGACGACAATTTTCAGCCAATTTTTCCAACAGCTGAGACCGTATATTGATAATAACGTGGCAAATGTTTTCTGGAAAGTGGCCTTTAATATTTGTGATTTATCAGACTGAGGCTGAACATTTCCAATTTTTAAAGGTGTATAATTTAAAATTGGGGACTCGAGAAATGCACTTAAAGGCCGTTATCCCAGCCGCGAGGGCAGCTGGACGGTATATTGAACTCCCGGCTTCAGAAAGGGACCGTCCTACCCATAAAATGAGCCTTTTAAACTGCTTTATGAACCTGATTTCATTTTAGGAGAGTGATGAAGGGTGGGGCTAGAACAGAGTCCAACTACGACCACGGGCGCGGCAACGTGCTCGAAACGTTGGTGAATGTAAGTAAATAGTATTTCGCGTGAAGTCCTAAATTCTATAAGTATGAGAACAGGGTTTTGTTTCGAATTTTCCTTCTCTTCGCCATGATTACTTCCGTTAATCGCCAGGTATTAGATAGATTTATTAATTATAAACTCATGAGTGTGTGTTCCCGTTGACATTGAATTTAATATCTGGACATTGAAATATATTAATATCTATAGTTGACATTAAATTTAATATTTTGACATTGAAGAGTATCGATATCTACCGTTGACATTTAATTTAATATTTTGACATTGAAGAGTATTGATATCTACCGTTGACATTGAATTTTATATTTTGACATTGTAATGTAATAATATCAACCGTTGACATTGAATTTAGTATTGATATTGAAATGTAAAAATATCCACACTTACCTAGTTGATTCAATTTAATATTTTGCGATTGAAATGCAAGAATGTTCACCGTCAGCATTGTATTTAATATTTTGATCTTGAATTGTAGCAATATCCACAAATTTTAGTACCTACTGTCAAATTATTGTGTAGTCATAGAATTGTTGTTTTATATAATCCTTTGCATGGCTGTAAAGCCTGGTATGGCGAAACTTAACATCTACTAACTGTAACATCCTTTGTACCCATATTCAGCAAAATGAAATAAATTGAATTGAATTGAATTGAATTATTTTAAAAGATAAAACTTAGTCATTTTTGGTATCGTTTTGAAAATCAAGAATGAAAGAAAATTTAATAAGCGCATTTGATGTGACGCAATCTTCATGTAACTAACCGTACGTTTATGTATTTTTAGATGCTTGAAAGTCTGTTGTAATTTGTATTTAAAAGCTCATATTATTAATTATATAAGTATGGAGGCAAGAGAAGCCTCTATACTTTCATTCTGTCTTTCAAAAAATGACCTCTGTCAGATTTGAGTAATAAGTATTCAAAATTACGAGATCGACAAAAGTCATGAATCTCAATAATGATATGTAAAAGTTCTCGTTCCAGTCAAGTAGCTGCAGTCCTAAGTCAAAATGTCCCAGTAAAGCTGTGGAAACTCTGGGATTTATTAAAACACGCATTTCACTGCATCATATCACTTTTCAGCACGTGTGTGCGTTGTTGAATCTTTATGGCTTTGTGTTGAAGAATCCACCAGTTTAACTCTTTAAAAATTATTCAATAGAACGTGATCCACGTTTCTCTAAGTTTGGCGCCAAAATCTCTTCTTATACTTGACAATGGTGTTGCCATTAATATAACATGAAATGATTCGAAATAAAAATACACAAAGTTTACAAAGATATAACGTACGATGTCCCTTACGCTAAAATTGTAGATTGCGACCTAAATATTGAATATTATGTAAATACGTGGAAATGGATGTTTATTTTATACAAATAGAACCTTGGAGATTAGATCTGTCTAAAATAGCTTGGCAGAAATAAACTTAAATATTTTCTCAGAACTCTTTGAGCACGATAAAAGGGTTAAAAAGGCTGCCACGAGCACTAGGGATTTCTTAGATTGCTTGAGTATTGTAACGTGAAACTGACCTGCTTGCGGTGACGAAATTGGTTCTGTAAACTTAGATAGCTCCCAGTACAAGCTATGTAGACAATTCAATAAATTTGACCTTTAAATAATTTTGTTCACTTACATCTTATTTAATTTCGCAATATGTACCTAGAGATACTATTTAGTATTATTTTAAGAATGTTAACTGAAATTGTTAGATTTGAATAAAGTATCTATCCAACGCATACATAAATACATGCCTTTATCCCCGAAGGGGTAGGCGGAGGCATATTATATGCCCACATTTCACCTTTTTTATAATTTGTCCCACGTAATAGGTGGTGAGCCGTATTGCCGTGTTTAAAAGGACAGGCGCAGGTTGTGACTGCCTGCTGTTGAAATAAAGTCTTCAACTTGACTTAACGACTGCCATTATACTGGCAACCGGGACCAACGGCTTAACGTGCCTTCCGAAGCACGGAAACGCTCAAATAAATGCCACAAAGTGATCACGTGGATGGTCACCCATCCATGGACCGGCCATAGTAAAAGTTGCTTACTGCAGTGATCGTTTACAGAACACTGAGCCCACGGGTCCACGAGCGCTCCAACGCATAAATATCATGAATTCTCAATAATATGCTTACCTTAATCGTATAATAAAACTTTAGAATAAAGAAAATCTATACATGGAAGATATTTTGATTTCTTTTTATCATCATTTTGGCTACGTTTATGTATACTAAAATCCGAAAAAGGGGGGATTTCGGGGGGCTCACATACAACAATTGTGATATTTTTGCTGTTTTTGGTACGGAATCCTCCGACTCGAACTTGGCCAGTTTCTTACTTTCGAAGCAAGTTTTCGACTGTGTCTCAAAAGTGACCGAGATCATAAGTATTCCAAAACGTTTTCAGAGTACTCAAGGCGAAAACTGTGCCGCGCGCTCTAAATTATTCCATAAGAAGTATTAATAAGTTAATATCGTAAACATAATTATGCTAAGGTCCTTCCTCGACGAATCAAGAGTATTGCTAAAAAAGAAAATACTTCACATAAACCGAATTTTTAATTATATTGTAAATAATAATAATAATTTTTAATCTCTCCTGGAGTCGGTACTAAACGTTTCTTTTACTGAGTCCCAGTGGAACTTAGTTTCTCAACCGATCAGGTACGGGGGTCTTGGGATTCGGCGCGCACAGGATGTTGGCTTGCCGGCGTTCCTTGCGTCGGCGCATGGGGTTGCGGGCCTTGTCGCTATTATACTTCACTCTGAGGGCGGCATGGCTAGTATACCCTTTGCGTCTGAGGCAGTGGAGTCTTGGTTGGCGCTTACAGGTGGTGCTCGTCTCCCAGCGGAGCCTCGTGCCCAGAGGGCTTGGGATGAAGTTGGAGTAAAACTGGATCATGAGCGGCGGTTGGAGAGTGCATCTGGGACAGATCGGGCTAGGTTGCTCGCTATAACACAATCAGAGGCGGGGGCATGGTTGCACGCATTGCCATCACCTCACCTGGGTACTTTATTGGGCGATGACTCTTTGCGTGTGGCAGTGGCTCTTCGCCTGGGCTGTAGGGTGTGTGAACCCCACAGATGCACCTGCGGTTCCATGGTGGAGGCTGACGGCCATCACGCATTGAGTTGTCGTCGAAGTGCAGGTAGGTTCCCACGTCATCATGCCCTCAATGATTTAATACGGAGAGCTCTGATTTCAGCAGATGTGCCCTGTACTCTTGAGCCCCCTGGTCTGTCCAGGTCAGATGGCAAGAGACCGGATGGATTGACTCTTGTAGCGTGGAAAAGGGGCAAGTGCTTGGTTTGGGACGCGACTTGCGTGAGCACCGTGGCTGCGAGTCACTTGAGCCGAACGGCTCTTTCCCCCGCTGCTGCGGCTGAAGACGCGGCTAGCAGGAAGCATCAAAAGTACGCGGCTTTGGAGTCGCGCTACATTGTGCTGCCGGCTGCGTTCGAGACAATGGGCAGTTGGGGCAAGGAAGCCAAAAGATTAGTGGCTGACATAGGCAGAAGAATGGGGGAGAAAACTGGTGACTCTCGGTCCGGCTTGTACCTGGTGCAAAGGTTGGCTATTGCCATTCAGCGTGGAAATGCGGCGAGTGTTTTGGGCACCTTTGCACCGGATACAATCCGGGGCGGGTTATTTAGTTAAAAATTTTTGACGTTTGTATTGTACAATGACGTTATTGATTATTACAATTAAATTAAACATAGGGCAAGAAAGGGCTACAGCGAGTAGATCCTAAATTTTAAATTATTCACTAAATCTATGGCGTAGGTACTGCAATTTATTATTATATTGTGGTCTCGGTCTTATACGGTATTTAATGTTTACGACAACATAAACTTGAAATCGCAATACTGTTTAATTAAACAATCCGTAAAAAATAACACTGTGAGAATTTCCAAAAATATTTAGTTTCATCTTATTTGTTTCTTATTTTACCTAAGGCCTCTGTTTTTATAGCCTTACAAAATAAAGTTACAAAAGTTAATAATAGTTGCGAAATTGCCCCGTCTGTCCAATTAAGGATTAAATCTTCACACAGTTAGCCTATAAATAGAGATCTTATACTTCTCCTCAAAGGCTATAGACTAACAATACGAGATTTTATTCCAATAATACGCGGTTATAATTCACGGGAATATATTTCACGGTTTCTCCAGTATAGCTTTCGTTCCCGTGAGAACACGGGAATAAAATGTAGCCTATGTTACTCAAGGTGAATGAAGCTTTCCAACCGTTAAAGAATTTTTGAAATCTGCGTAATAGTTTTTTTAATTTAATCATTAAAAACATACAAAAATGCATTTTTTTCCTCTTTATAATAATATTGTAGACTAGCTGTGCCCGCGTCTTCGTCCGCGTGGAATGTAATAAAAGTAGCCTAAGTTACTCCTTATTACATAAGCTATCTGCCACTGAAAGTCCCGTCCAAATCGGTCCAGCCGTTCTAGAGATTAGCCGGAACAAACAGACAGACAAAAATTTTAAAACTTATATTTTGTTATGTGTACCGTACATACATTCATATGCATGTAGTAGAAAGCGGTTATTTTAATATTACAAACAGACACTCCAATTTTATTTATTTGTATAGATATCTTCTATCTATATATATAAAAATCAATGCCACTTTTCGTTGTAATTTTATAACTCCAGAACGGGCTCACCTATCCAAACCAAATGTTTAGGCTTTGTTCGGACTATTTAGTAGATGGTTTATGTGAAGTTTGCACAAAATTGGTCGAGCGGTTCTTAATTTATCACATTTTTTGTAAATTCAAAAATGTGCTCTGGTGGCAATGTGGGGGATATACTCACTATTATGTGACGCAAACGAAGTTGCGCGGGTCAGCTAGTAGATTTAGCGAATTATAAAAATAAGTAGTGTGTACCTACTCGTAATTGTAATATCTCTTAAATATCAAATCAAAATAGTATTTGTATTCATCATTACTATTCCTTTATATCTACAATTTCGCGTATTGATATAAATTCAAGTTAAAGTTAAACTTGAATTTATATCAATACGCGAACGAAAAAATAGACCGTCATTGGATACACGTACCACTTTATACAAATAAATCTTTGACGTATGATATAATCCTTCCGTTGTAGGACTTTTTCATAGCACTTTCATTTCCTTTTCTTAAGTTATGTAAATTGATATCTTCCTATAGATTCGAGTTTTTTCTTCAGTGATATTTTCCCTAAACGTTGCAACTCTAAGGATCTCTCTACTACTATACAGAGCAGGAGTTTTCTTTTTCAATAGTTTGCTTTTCTTCTTACAAACAATTTTTTTTTTCTAACCAACCCAAGGTTTTTTGGAAGATATTGTTTTTCAGTGATGAGAGATTGCCGGAAAGATCAGCGATTTTACGAAATTTTGCTGTACCTTGTAAATTGTAAGCTTATTTTAACTTTCTATACAAATAAAGTTTTATGCTTTTCTATTTATATAATAAGTATTTCTGAAATATCGAGCCTAATGTCTTTATTGTTTGTTTGCCCTTTTTTATCATAAAATACTCATATGAAACAATTATTACTAGTAGCTCTATGAAGCATATTTTAATATAATCGAAATTACTTGAGAGTAAAAAATTATTGTACAAAAGTGTAATTTTGAATTTCATATAGATATGGGAGAATGCAATATGAAATTTTTGATTATCTGTTATTATCATTAACCAATTCCATTCAAATACCTGTGACATTTTATGATTAAAATTACGTTAGTTATTTGAATAGTTTACTCCATACTATTTATTACTTTATAATATTAATTAAATTAATATTATATAAGAAGCGCTCGTGGCCCCGCGGACTCAGTGTTCTGTAAACGATCACTGCAGTAAGCAACTTTCACTGTGGCCGGTCCATGGATGGGTGACCATCCATGTGATCGCTTTGTGACATTTATTTGAGCGTTTCCGTGCTTCGGAAGGCACGTTAAGCCGTTGGTCCCGGTTGTCAGTAAAATGGCAGTCGTTAAGCTAAGTTGAAGGCTTTATTTCAACAGCAGGCAGTCACAACCTGCGCCTGTCCATTTAAACACGGCAATACGGCTCACCACCTATTACGTGGGACAAATTATACAAAGGTGAAATGTGGGCATATAATATGCCTCTGCCTACCCCTTCGGGGATAAAGGCGTGACCATATGTATGTATGTATGTAAATTAATATAAAAATTTACGTCAAAGTAGCAAGATTGATAAATGCTTTTTAAAATTCCCTAGGGAACACTTCGAATTCCTCCACTCTATCCTACTTAATATTATAAATGTGAAAGTTTGTGAAGATGTTTAGATGTTTGAATGTTTTTTACTCAATCACGCTCTAATGGCTGAACGGATTGGGCTGAAATTTGGTACAGAGATAGCTTATAGTCTAGAATAACACATAGGCCATTTCCCATTCATCCCGGGAATATGTTCCCACGGGAAGCGGGAACAGGTACCGAATTTCACGCGGGCGAAGCCGCGAACATCATCTACTTTATTATAAATTTTACTTTACAATTTTTATCCTCCCATCAAGCGTAGCAACCTAAATACTGATCTCTATAAATCGAATTATTCCATAGTGAACATTTTTGCCGCTTTAACGGATTAGCCCGGATCAAACAAATACGCTCTTCTTCGTGGAGACGGTTACTTAGTAGGTCGCGACAGAATTCACTACAAATACACTTAATCCGTAATTGGTAGTGACATAACTTATTTAGATCAACTAGTAGTGCTTATTGGAATTTTGTTGTGTTTTATGCGAATAATATTATTAAAGTAATATTTACGTTGATATTGTTTCGAGACAAGGTAGCCAATTCTCGATCGTACTATTTAACTGCGTAGAATTTCGAAATATCATTTGCCTCTTATTATTAGAAACGGCAAAAAGATGTTACAATAGGCACTTCAACAGTAAACTTTCTTCTACGAATTCATTGAAATTTTGTCTCTATTCTATTATCTTAAAAACAAAAGCTAAGTAACCTAAAATTAGATTTCTGAAGTATGTCTGAGAAGAAAATATTGGTAATCATCGTAAATTCTAACAAGGAGGGGCTGAAAAGTGAGAGAGTAAGCTCAGGGAAGAAATCTGTCCCCAATACAATTCCCCACTCCCCTTTTGTTATGCTGGTGTGTCCTGACGATCACTCTTGCGCTCCTTATCGTCTTGGCCTGTAGTGACTTATAAGATTTAAAGGCAACGCGCGGAACTCGTGGGTGGAACACTTTAAACGGCTGGAACTCCTACACTGTAGCAATACACGCAAGTGAATATTATTAACGTTTGGTAGGCGCTATAAATAGATTATTTATTAGGCTTGTAGCTATAGATAGATAGTTAGATGGGCGGTTCATTACTTGTGTCAAAGTAGGGGTAGTTGATGGAGGGAGATTATGGAGGGAGTTAACCTATATATAAGCGTGCGCAATAGTAGAAAAAAAGATCAGGAACTAACTTAAATTATTTTGCATCATACTGTCATACTGTCGAAGAAATTTTACATTAAAGTAATTTTATTCCTTAAATTATTTCCAATGAAATACCAGTGGGTGGCTTAATAGCCCAAGTATTTAAATAAATTTATATTTGTGAAAACGGAAGCTCTGGTAAGCATCAATTGCGTAAATTTTATTAGTAAATTAATTGTGGGTAATTTTCATGTAAAAAAGAATATTTTAAGTACATTTATTTTATCAGGCAGGCGTTTGTAAAATTATAAAGGGGGTAACTTTCTTTTAATATATTAAGTGTCTTAAAATGGGGTTAAAAAGAATAGTAAGGGAAAGTTTAGGGATATCTATGGTTGAAGAGGGTGTGTTTAAAATATTGTGTTCTTTTCAGAATGAGCTTCCAAGTCTTGGTTTAAAAACCCTGCCTATACCCGTAAGGCAGCTATTTATTAATAATATAGGCGTAGAGCCATATTCTTATATTGTACATATTCCTGAAGGAAGGAAGTCCCATCCCTGAAGGATTCGGATGAGTACCTAGTTTTTAAGTTAGATATAAGTTTTAATATTGTGTAATTGAAATAAAAATAATAATACTCTGTAGTATTTGCATTATTGACTCCAGGACAAATTATATACCCTTACCTAAACTACTGAACCGCCTGGGAACTCCTGGGATCACTCTGGACTTCCCAGAAGCGTGTCAACACATAGTCAGGGCAGTGAAATAGGGCAGCAGAGCGGTGAAGTTCAGAAACAGATTCTACAAAGGCCCAAAAATAAAAAATTGTGTCAAATGTAATGACGACTCAACGAAGTGGTTTACTATGAACTTTATTTCTCTTCCTTATAAGGTAGTTCAGCAAGCAATAGAGCTCTGACCAAGCTTAATTTAAAGTTAAAATTCATTATGGAAATCCAAAAAGTACATACCTACTGCATTTTCTTTTCTCATCATATTTCCATCTATGTTCAACATCACCATTCTACTTACAATCTTCAAAGCTTACAACGAGATTGTAATTTTCCGGATGAAAAATGAAACAAATTAGATTTTAATTAATATAATGTCAAAAATGTACGTTATTATTTTGTCGACCTTTGTGATTGCGACCCCTTTCAGGGGTCCTCGCCACCCTTATCTCTTTTGAAGAAAAGAAAAAAAAACCGTAAACATTAAATAAATGGCAAACAGTATTTTGCGCAAGACGGAGACGATAATTAAGCTTTATTTTAGAATTAAGTTGTTTTTTTATTTAAGCTCACCTAAAGTAAGGATTATCTTTGAATAAGACTCGTTAAACGTACGTTTTAAATTTTCGTTTTTTATTAAGATAATAATAAGAGAACGTCAACATGGATCTTAGATCAGATTTGAAACAGCTAGTCCTATCTGAGGAATACTTTGTCCAACAGAACAATATGGTTTTAACTGGTCAGAAACAAATAAACGAAAAGCATTAAGTATACTATAATAATTTTAGCGTCTCTTATTTGGTTCTAGAATCACATAGGTTTCAAAATAAATATTTTGTAATTTCGCGTACCGGTTTGAAGCAAGCTTCCGTCCAAGAGCCGCAAAAGAACAATAATCTGTGAGGCAACCAAAACCAACACCAGTTTTAAAAGTACAGCCTTAAAACTATTCATGACAACGCTAAGATGAAACACATATTGAATTGCTCCTCGGGGTTCAGGGGATACGCGTTACTTCTCATGAAGCTAACGTAATACCACAGTATAAAGAGTACTATGATATGTCGACTGTGGTAATACCCTGAGGGCACAGTGTTTGACTTCTTCAATTCGATCCTGAAGATCTAATATTCTTGGGATTAACGGAGGAGCCTACATTAGGAGGAAGGGCACAACGGAATTCCGTTCGGTGAGCAGCCCGCCTGGGGCAGTACCTCCATCCTGCAGAAGACCGCGGTAATAGTAACCTGGCTTCGTGCTGGGTTATGTTCTCCGTCGGTTAGCAGGGTTCCAGTGCTCATTGGGGTGACTTTGTGCCGGTGGCGGTGAGACCAGAGGCTCATTTGTCTCCATTGGCTGGCATAGGCGCGGAATATTGGTTCGGCGGTCAGGGAGACCCGGTGAAACGGTTGACTGCTGACCGCCCGCAGGCTGTACGGGATCCGAACCTGGGGATAACGTTATCTCCGCCCCAGGAGGCTGAACCAGCAGCCTGTGTAAAGTCCCTGGTGCTGTGGTCGTGCCTCAGTCGTAGAGGAGAATACCGGAGTGGACGCGGCCACTGCATTGGGGGGGACCGGCGGCCCTTGCGTACGCCGTGCCAATCTACCGCACTACCTGTGCCTGCCTTTGGGGAATTGGAGCCTCGCTTAGTCTCTTGGACCACCGACACACAGGCACCCCTACCTTCTTTTTATCCCCTTCCAAATACCATCATGGCAAAAGGTCAAATAAGAAAAAAGGTTTCCAGAGCGGCTTCGTCGTCGTCCACACTAAATGTGGACTTTTGCAACACCAGAGGAATGCACGCAAACATCAACGTGACCCACCGCCACCTGGAATCTGCGAGGCCGAACATATTTTTCCTGACGGAAACTAAGATATCTTACCCGAAGGATACATCTTACTTGATGTACCCTGGCTATGAGCTTGAGACTAATTTCAGGCGTCAAGCTGGGGTATGCATGTTCGTACGGGAGGATATCACTGCTGTCGCCGTCTCAGTGACCTAGAAGACAGGGACCTGTCTAGATTATGGGCACGCGTGGATCATGGGGGCCACACTCGGGTCTACGCGTGCATTTACAGGTCCCATAGCGGTGATACGAAGACAGTTCGCCTTTTTGACCACCTGCAACAATCGACCGAAAAGGCTATTGAGCGGTATCCCTCCGCGGAGATAGTGATTGTGGGGGACTTTAATGGTCACCATATTGACTGGTTGGGTTCCGTGCGCACTGACTTTGCGGGGAAAGCTGCTCACGAATTTGCCCTGACCTACGATTTCTCCCAACTGGTAAAATCTCATACGAGAATACCAGATAGAAAGAACGAGCAAAGTAAGCAACATTTACTATGGCCGGATATAGATGGGTGACCACCACGTGGACCACTTTATGACATTTATTTACGAGCGTTTCCGTGCTTCGGAAGGCACGATAAGCCGTTGGTCCCGGTTGTCAGTAAAATGACAGTCGTTAAGCCAAGTTGAAGGCCTTACGGGCGGCTTGAAAAATTTCAACTGTGGGTCGTTACAACCAGCGCCTGGGTCGGCAGCGCGTGTGTAGCGCCTCTGGTGTTGCAAACGTCTATAGGCTACGGTTACCAACCTTCCGGTGGGCCGTAAGCTTGTCTGCCACCTAAGAAGTATAAAAAAAAAAGTGCATTGCTGGACCTTCGGCTGACTACGCGGCCCGACGGATACACCACTTCAGTGGATGCACCACTTGGTTCATCGGACCACTGCCTTGTTCGGGCGCGAGTGCCTCTCGCAAGGCCTGAACCACCTCGGCCCAAGGAGTGGCGACATGTATGGCACTACAAGTCAGCAGACAGGGATGGACTTCGAGAGTTCTTTGCGTCGTACCCGTGGAGGCGGCATTGCTTCACTTCAGATGATTTGGACTCCTGCGCTGCAGCAGTAGCTGAGGGAATCTTGGCGGGCATGGAATGTTATATTCCTAACCGCTGGATCCCGGCAGGAGCTAGGAAACGACCGTGGTTTAATCGGCTTTGTAGAGGAACTAGGATGTTGAAAGAAACTGCCTACAGAGCTTGGACCACGGCTCGCGCTAACTCAGATCCTAGCATCTCTGAAGTGAAACGAAAACTGAATGCCGCCTCGAGGGCCAGCAAAAGAGCGGTTGCCAGGGCTAAGTTCGATTTCGTCGGCAGAATTGGTCAGCGACTAGCCGGCTACCCTTCCGGAAGTCGTGAATTCTGGTCGCTCGCCAAAGCTGCCGAGCTAAACTTTTGTCGGTCGGGATTACCACCTCTACATAGACTGGATGGTAGTCTGGCCCAGAGTGCCAAGGAGAAGGCTGAACTTTTAGGTTCTCTATTTGCCTCTAACTCGTCCATGACCGATGGAGGTGCGCTTCCGCCTGGTATCCCTTGGTGTGGCACTTCCATGCCAGAAATTAAATTCAAGCAATGAAACGTCAGGCGGGAGCTTCAATCCCTAGATATTGATAAGTCGAGTGGGCCGGACGGCATTCCCGCGGTGGTACTTAAGCGGTGTGGTCCGGAGTTGTGTCCTGTACTTATACGTCTTTTCACGCTTTCGTACTCCATGAAGCAAGTCCCGGCGTCGTGGAAGATCGCGCACGTGCATCCTGTGCCCAAAAAGGGTGAAAGGACCGACCCGGCCAATTATAGGCCTATAGCCGTCACCTCCCTTTCATCTAAGGTGATGGAGCGTGTAATTAATACACACCTCCTGAGGCACCTTGAAGAACATGACCTGCTCAGTGACCGGCAGTACGGTTTCCGTCACGGTCGCTCGACGGGCGGTCTTCTTGTGTACCTCACACACCGCTGGGCGGCGGCTATCGAGAGTAAAGGTGAGGCTCTAACAGTTAGCCTCGACGTCTCGAAAGCCTTTGACCGGGTCTGGCACCGTGGTCTTCTTACGAAATTGCCCTCCAATGGACTGCCTGAGAGTTTATGCGGATGGGTGTCCAGCTCTCTGGCCGGTTAAATCATCAGGGCCGTCGTTGACGGCAGCTGTTCTGACTGCATAGCCATAAACGCTGGAGTACCACAAGGCTCAGTGTTGTCCCCTACTTTGTTTCTGCTGCATATGAACGACATGTTGTCGATTGACGACATTCATTGTTATGCGGACGACAGTACGGGCGACACTTATTACACGGGCCGTCCCGGTATCTCTCGGGTTGCAGTGGAAGAAAGTCGTGAACAACTTGTGTCTGAAGTCGAGGCTACTCTCACTAGAGTGTCCGATTGGGGTCGACAAAATCTTGTCCAATTCAACCCTACTAAGACACAAGTTTGTGTTTTCACAGCAAAAAAGACCCCATTCACTGTGGCGCCATAATTTTAGGGCAATTCTCTCACCATCTCTGAAAGTATAGAGGTTCTTGGTGTTGATATCTCCAATGATGTGCAGTTCCGCAGTCACTTGGAGGGCAAGGCCAAGCTGGCGTCCAGAAAGCTCGGGGTGCTCAGAAGGGTGCGGCGGTACTTTACTGCGGCGCAAACACTGCTTCTCTATAAGTCGCAAGTGCGTCCTCATATGGAATACTGCTGTCACCTCTGGGCAAATCAAATGGACGAAGCTGGTATTGGGGTGCCCCCACCCCAATACCAGCTTCGTTCATTTGACTCGGTGCAAAGGCGCGCTATGAGAGTTGTCAACGATCCCATACTTGCAGGTGGTGTGGAACCTCTTAGTGACAGGAGAGACTTTGCTTCTCTGTGTGTGTTCTACCGCCTGTACAACGGTTTGTGCTCTGAAGAATTGTTTGATATGATGCCTACGGCTACATTCTATCATCGTACCGCTCGCCATAGACAGGGTGTTCGTCCTCACACGTTGCTTCCTGAGTACTCGAGCACGGTGAGATCTAATAGAGGCTTCGTTTGTGCGTTTTATGTGTACAGCTCTCAAGAGAAATAAGTTTTTCCCATTTTTGTAAGAGTTTTATCGCTGCTCCCTTTTTCAACCCCTTACATTACCATAGCCGTTTACTAAATAAACTAAAAAAATAAATGCGCGTTATGGTCTCAGTAGGAAGTTTTTAATATGATTTTAATAGATACCTAAGCTATGAAAAAATATTGCAAAGGAACATTTTAAATTTAAACATAAACAATTTCTTCCGAAAATGATGTCATGCATGTATGAACCAGTATGGAAAATCATAATAATATCCTAAATCATAATAATATGGCGCGCCTAACGGCTGACAATGATATGTCTATGCAAATAGGTCTGTTACTATAAGCTTGCATATTGAATATTTACCAGAATGCCGTCTTTACAATTTCCTGAGAGAACTATATTATGTGTCAGTCTATGTGTGAACTAAGTACATTAATATAAAGACTTGTAAGGAACTCAGATCAATTTTTAAAAACATGACTATGAAACATTTCGCTTTTTTTAGATTACTTTTTAGTATTTAGCTCACCAGCTCCAGAACAATAAATAATGTTGTATTCTATAAAATAAAACTTCTACAACTAAATACTTATTAGTACCTATCTATCTTAAAATATCTTTCTATTTATCTATCTTTACCAAATTGTCGAAAATCGAATAACGAAATATCGATATGATAACCAGCCAGTGACAGAGCCTAATGACTGTTGTACAGCAGGTAAAGTTGGTCATTTTAGAACTATTGCAAGCGACATTTATCGATATGTAACAGTGTCAAAATGAAGGAAATGCTCAATTAATACGTCATCGTAATTAAAATGGATACCTGTTGAGTACATAACTTATGTTAAAAACCTCTATTCTTCCACGTAAATATTATATATACAGTAGGCATATATCCACCTTGGGGGAATACCTCTTAGTGGAAGTCGAGTCGCCTCTTTCTGCGAGCAGGTTATGCTCGTGAAAGAGGCGGCGGGGCGGGAGCGGGAGAGAACTCTCCCACTCGAGTTTCGCAGTCGGCGGCCTGGGCGCCACCGACGTGTCTTCGCTGAAGACTATCGGCCTCCATGACCTGAGGACGATGAGTGGGCTGCTCACCCGAACCACTCCCTAGGCGAGGCCGCAGTGGTGGCGTCCACGTTAGACCAAGTATGTTGGGAGTCCTGAGTCCTGGGACATCCTTCCGAGAGCTTACCCGGGGCTCCCAACTATAGGCTGTTGGGCGTTACGTGAGGTTTTTTAGTCGGTAGGAGTCCAGCATAGCATCCACGATGGATAAAACCTCATGTAAAAAATAAATGGAAGTCGAGTAAAAGAGAGAGACTATTATAGGTATAAATGTATATAATAGATACTCATATTTTTCCCATGGCAGACATACACGACGTGTTAACATAACTGTATCTCGATGTACGATATACTTATGGAATGATTCAAATCCAAATTAATATTACCTCAAAATTGACAGACCTACATCATTGTGCTTCTATGAACGCATTTCAAATTAATAGTGTATAACAGCTGTTTCCATATTAATCGTAGTGTATTATATTATTCACTACACGCAAGTTTACTGCAGCTGCCAATCAGTTGTGTATACTTAATGAAATAGGTATTAATGTTGATAGAAATGTGATTCAAGTGACAAAAATCATTACACATAGGCTAGATAAGTTATTTGTCAAAATAAATGTAGTCGTGTTTCCATTTTAGGGTTCCGTACCCAAATGGTTAAGACGGGACCCTATAATTGACCCTACGACTGTATCTCATGCGACCGATAATGGGTGACCGCGTTAAATAGATAGCTGAAATTATCACAAATGATGTATTTCTGTTGGCACTGTCTACAAATACTAAAAAACCGGCCAAGTGCGAGTTGGACTCGCCCATGAAGGGTTCCGTAGCAGCGAGCAACATAATATAAAAGGTCATGTAGTTCTTTGTAACTTTGATGGATGTTTTTAACACGTTCGCTGTGGTAGAGATTTTTCCAGGCGAAAATTGCGCTTTTTGACGTATTAAAAAAAACTACCCACTAGATCTAAAGACTTCTATATAAACAGAGGTAGACATGCCCTACGCACCGATTTTTGAAACCTATAAACTGAGCTAATTAGCAGCGTTGCTCGCACTGTAGTGAGTCAAAACTTCGAGAGTAGGTGCTCGACTTGCAATCGGAGTCTATACGCCTTCTCTTTTACTCTATTGCTATTGTGTGTGGTGACAATTATGTAAAAAATATTTATAAGTGAGTGTAGTCTTATTAATGTGCGTATTTGAGGATTGCTTTTGAAATCTCGTTTGTTAGAGTACGGCGCGTCTACCTCAGTTTATATAGAAGTCTTTGACTAGATCTCGTTCAAACCAATTTTCGTTGAAAGTTTTTATGGCAATGTACTTCTTAATTTTTAAGCTATTGCATAGCTTCTATCGCGGGCCTTGCGTGGAGACCGAATCCAGAAATTGTGTCACGAAAACGAGTCACACTCTCGGCTACCTTCGGCCACGTTCGTGTATCTCGTCTCGCACTTCATAATTTTTTTGTTTACGTCAATTATGAACTCTGCAGTCGTTATATATTGTGTCAAATAATCCAAAAATTGATGCTTGTACCCAGAATCGATCTTGCGCCTTCTGCGTACCGATCCGCGTCTTAACCACTCGACCAAAGTTGAATTAAGAGTGCTGGTCGAATTTAGAGTTCATAATGTGAAATGACAATTTCGATGCTGTCAATTACATTAGTTGCTGTCAATTTACTTCGTCTAAATAAAAATTCGACTATAGGTGTATAGGTATTCATCATCTATGTACAACAGTGAACTGTACTCGTATAATTTGTGTAAAAAGTGTTTTAAATATGAATAAACAAAGTGCAGTTATTAATGAAGAAAGTCACGAAAAATAGTGAAAGAAAATGAGTGAGTACCATGGAGCAAATATAAGAGGTGAGTACTCTATATACATACATTTTATTATTATTATCACCAATGCAGTATTATTTTTTGTTTTGTTAATTTATATATAATACTGCTATAAAGATAACCAAACCCGGGAGTACGTTCCCATGGGAAGCGGGAAGAAAATTTCACGCTGACGTAGCCGCGAGCGCCATCTATCTCATACCTATGTACTTTAAACGTGTCATAAAAGTCACAACAATACCATACATGCATATTTCAAAGAATGTCTATTATTACCATAAAATTTGTAAAAATAGTTTTTAAGAAGAAACCTATTGTTTTATCTTTTAACTAGCTGACCCTCGCAACTTTGTTTACGTCACACAAGGTCTATGAAATTAGAGGTATTTATTAATCATACTCATCAAGTAGCGTGTGAATCTGCCCTGTTTGCTTAATCAAAATAGAGCTTAATGGTTAAAGCTATTCCTCAGTATAGAATTTTCCTCAGTATAAACAATTTACATACAAACACCGGCGTGTTAGAATTTTATTACATGTATCAATGTAGTAGACGTAACGTGTATAAAATGACATCAATCAAATGTCATCAATATTCTGAAAAAGAAATTAAAAATAGAGTTCACAAACTCTTTTGAAAATACGTACTGTACCTACCTTAGAGGATCGTTATGAAGATAACAGGATAGTTAACAACCATCCATAGAAAATAGATGGTATAATGCTGAATACCGCAAAGAACAATCGGCGCGGCATAGAATGGGGCCTATACTGATATCCTGGAGGATTTAAATGATGCCGATGTCCTGTGCCTGCTGAGGCACACACACGCCGTCATGCATGTCTGCAGGACAACGTGCAGGACAACGAGCAGGATGAGGCAGCGAATGGCTGGACTGAAATTAAAATCGACAGACGCAAGAGATGTGGTGGAGGCACTAATTCACGTACCTCGGGAGTGTCGTGTCAGAAACTGATGGGATAGAAGAGTACCTTACATCATTTCGAGTCTCGCCAAGGCCAGAACAACCTTTACACAGCCGCGCCCCGTGGGCAGTTGCGAAAATGGACACGAAGAGTGAAACTCAAAACAAAGTAAACGTTAAAACTGTACTGCTAACTGCTATACGGATGCGAGACATGGAAGGTCACTAAAGACATTTCGCACCAGCTACCAGCTATAAGTCTTCGTCAAACGCTGCCTCCAATGAATCCTCGGTACATACGGGCCCGAGAACATCACGAACGTAAGACTATTGGAACGCTGCAGTGAGACCAACAGATCAAACGTCGGAAGTGTAGCTGCTGCGCTAGATTGGACGCACGCTGCAAAGGACCACGATCACCTCGTAGTGGGTCTGGGCGTGGACACTCTCTCGCTTGAGGCCATGGTGCGAGCCATGCTCTCCGGCGGGAGTAAGTGGGACTGCGCCGCCTCTTTCTGCGAGCAGGTCATGCTCGCGAAGGAGGCGGCGGGCCGGGTGCGGGAGAGAACTCTCCCACCCGAGTTCCGCAGTCGGCGCCCTGGGCGCCGCCGACGTGTCTTCGCCGAGGACTATCGGCCTCCATGACCGGGGGTCTGAGGACGGTGAGAGGGCCGCTCACCGTCCTTACAGAAGCAGGCCCATGACGGCAGCGTGACGTGAGCAATCACGAACGCACCCCCTTAGAAGCGGGGTCACACCCGAAATCCCCCATAGACGCGGGATTGCACCCGAACCACCCCCTGGGCGAGGCCGCATTGGCGGCCGTAGGTCTGTTGGGAGTCACGGGACATCCTTCCTGAGGGCTTACCCGGGGCTCTCAACCATAGGCTGTTGGGCGTTACGTGAGGTTTTTTAGTCGGTAAGAGTCCGGCATAGCATCCTACGAGGATTTTCCCTCACGTTAAAAAAAAAAAAAAAAAAAAAAGGACCACGATCACATCATACCAAGGCAAGTCTTACTGAAACTACTGGTAGGGTTTCAAACACTGTTCGATAGTAAGTAGGTACATTAATTGATAGTGGCTATAGGCTACATAACATAATGCTAAGATTCCTGCCTTTTGGCCTTTTGGACTTTAGTCTAAAAGTCCAAAAGACACGAAGAGTGAAACTCAAAACAAAGTAAACGTTAAAACTGTACTGCTAACTGCTATACGGATGCGAGACATGGAAGGTCACTAAAGACATTTCGCACCACCTACCAGCTATAAGTCTTCGTCAAACGCTGCCTCCAATGGATCCTCGGTACATACGGGCCCGAGAACATCACGAACGTAAGACTATTGGAACGCTGCAGTGAGACCCCTATCCACCAACAGATCAAACGTCGGAAGTGTAGCTGCTGCGCTAGATTGGACACACGCTGCAAAGGGACCACGATCACATCATACCAAGGCAAGTCTTACTGAAACTACTGGTAGGGTTTCAAAAACTGTTCGATAGTAAGTAGGTACATTAATTGATAGTGGCTATAGGCTACATAACATAATGCTAAGATTCCTGCCTTTTGGCCTTTTGGACTTTAGTCCAAAAGTCCAAAAGTCCAAAAGTCCAAAAGTCCAAAGTCCAAAGTCCAAAAGTCCAAAAGTCCAAAAGTCCAAAAGTCCAAAAGTCCAAAAGTCCAAAAGTCCAAAAGTCCAAAAGTCCAAAAGTCCAAAAGTCCAAAAGTCCAAAAGTCCAAAAGTCCAAAAGTCCAAAAGTCAAAAAGTCCAAAAGTCCAAAAGTCCAAAAGTCCAAAAGTCCAAAAGTCCAAAAGTCCAAAAGTCCAAAAGTCCAATAGTACAAAAGTCCAAAAGTCCAAAAGGCCAAAAGTCCAAAAGTCCAAAAGTCCAAAAGGCCAATAGGCCAAAAGTCCAAAAGCCCAAATGTTCACAGTCAAGTAGGTACTTGGTACTTTACTTTGTTGAACATAGGCCTTAAAATCTTACTTCTTACTAATATTATAAATGCGAATGTTTGTGAGTGTGGATGTTTGTTACTCTTTCACGCTCAAACCGCTGAACGGATCGGGCTGAAATTTGGTAACAGAGATACATTATAGTCTGGAATAACACATAGGCTACCTTTTATCCCGGGAATAACTTCCCGCGGTAACAAATTTAACGCGGGCGAAGCTGCGGGCATCAGCTAGTATTCTTATATAGAAATAATTATACTAGCATAGTCGGTAAAAAATGCTATGTAATAGCTTTACCGCGGCAGTCCCCGAGTGCCACACGTCTTTTTTTTTTTTAGATTTATCATTCTCTTAGTGTAGAAGTTAGAGGGTGGGGGAGACATTTTTTCACTTTGGAAGTGTCTCTTGCGCAAACTGTTCACTTTAGAAAAAAAGAATGTTAGAAACCTCAATACCATTTTGGAAGACCTATCTATAGATATCCCACATGTATGGGCTTGATGAAAAAAAAAATTTAGTTTTAGTTCTGAGTATTTATTTATTATTTATTTATTTATTATATACTTTATTGTACACCAAGAACATAATATACAAAATGAGTGAAAATATGTTACAAATAAAGCAATACAATGGGCGGCCTTATTGCTCAAAGCAATTTCTACCAGGCAACCTTTGGATGGAAAAACATGTTATTATGAATGATTCGTAGTTGTTGGCGTTTAAATTTTAATACAAAAGTAGAATTTGCACTACCATATAAATAAAATATGGAATCATAAACATATACTAATAAATATATACATACCAAATATACATACAAAATATACATATAAACCTATACATACATAAATACATACATAAATAAAGTTGCAAGGAGTGGTTTAAATTAGTATGGAGTCCTCTAAAATATAGTGCTTTTTTTCTAGTTATATGTAAAAATCTTAATGCGGTTCACAGGGTACATCAACTTACCAAGTTTCAACAGCATAGGCCTTTTAGTTTCGGAGAAAAGTGGCTGTGACATACCTACGGACGGACAGACAGACAGACATGATGAATTTATAAGGGTTTCGTTTTTTGCCAATTGGCTACGGAACCCTAAAAACAGGAAATTATAAAAGGGCGGCTCCCTTAAAACAAACATGTTGTTCTTTTTGGTACGGAGCTCGCTTGTTGTTGCTTGAAGTTTCAACCAGGTCGTAAGTGCCGTGCCCCAGTAAAAATAAAAATATAAGAATGTGTTTTGTTTTCCTAATATTCACTTCACTATTCTCTCCTCATACTCTCAAAAAAGTGCAAAGAAAGCACTTTACAAAGAGACAGTTTGAACGTATAAATTATAACGTTACAAATTATTTCATAAATAACTGCGTAAATACTCGTATCTGGTTCTGCGAAGTACGCAAATGTAAAATGTGTCAAATGCAGACAAACCACAAATAATATGAAAACTTCTCGGTTCTTGAGTTGGAAGTTGCAATGTTTTCATCTGGGACCTTTGCTTGTTCTATTTTGCTTGCAATGCAATATACATTGATACTGTCGTATTTTGGGTATTAATTTACAATTTGTCATTAAACATTTGTTAATATTTGAATGTCGTCTATTAGGTTTGAATAACCTATAAGACATGTCTGCGGAAGGGCGCAGTGGTTATGCATGCGATTTTTGTGATACAGATTTATGTAATCCGGGTTCGATTACCGGGACAATAACGTTAAACATAAATATATCACGGAAACGCTCGCAAATGAAATGTCACAAAGTAGTCATGTGGTGACCAATCCAGGGACCAGCCTGTGTCAAAGTTCCTGGGTAATAATATCATAGTCCTCTTCATCATCATAGCCTTTTCGCTTTTATTTACTGAGGAGAAAGTTTTACAATTACATAGTAGTGCCAACTGCCTTCTGGTCCGTGTAACACTTCTTGCAGATAAGTTTAAAATTTACTCCTAATACCTATCATAATTATAGAGACTTCGCTGTTTCGTTTAAAATAAATTGTTGGTGGTAAAGGTTGGTTTAAATATTCATTCTCGCACAGACAAATAAGAGCTGTTTAAAAGGCATCAATTCTTTTCACATCGTAATAAACAAATACAGCCGCTTACACAGATTTACACACAATTACGCGAATAAGCAACAGAAGGCGCGTATGTTGTGGCTGCGATAAACCACTACCATATTATTATGTTGTTTATCCCTTACCAACTTTCATTAAGTACTATACTTTGAAAGTCATGTTTACTTTAAGCTTTCTGCTTTTGTCTACGAACTAACAAATTAAACTAACTCTATTTTAAAATGACTATTGTATTTCGTCGTACGTAAAATTTCGGACTACGATAATAATTTAATAAATTGTGTGACTTCCTCACACAACTAAGCTAATATAAACTTGTACTATAGGATCAAGATAACTTATAAACTTACTTATATGTAAATATCTGAAGACATACACATTAAATATAGAAACATCCAATCTCCAAAACAATATGTATTTTTCTTATGTCTGTGGTATTTGTGTTTAATTCAGTTTGTCTAATCTATCACTGTACCAAATTTCACCCAGATCCATTCAGCCGTTCAAGCGTGCAAAAGTAAGTAACATCCAGACATCTACAGCTCACAAATTTTCGCATTTTTAATATATTAAGTGAGTATAATATACTCACATCACCTAAACCCAATAGCAAACGTTGGATTTCCTCGTAGAAAGTACCTCCTTTGTAAACTAAACTGGAGCGGAACTAAGGTTATGAATAATTCTCTTATGTCCGTTAGACCCCATGTCCGCTAACGATTTCTCAATATTAATATTCATGACAAGATCCAGGAAGGATATCAAAGGAACCCACAATACCTAATCATTTCTATACCACTGGAAGTAACAAAAGATATGATTTTACCTGCAACATAGCTTGTCCGTAACTTATAAATTTTTAGGGTACCGTACCCGAAGAATAAAAACAGGACCCTATCACTGAAACTTCACCGTCCGTCTGTTCGTCACGAGGCCGTAGCACAGAAATCGTGATGGCTAGGGAGCTGATATTTTCACAGATTATGTATTCTATGATGGATCGTTTTAATGGATTTTATTAGACAAAGAGTTTCTGCGAGAAAAATATTAAAAGGTCCTCCCATACAACAAACGTGATTTTTTCCCTTTTATCGGTAAGGATCATTGCGCGAGTTCCACACTAAAAAATAATCGACCAAGTGGAACTCTCCCACCTGAATTCCACAGGCGGCGCTTGCACCGCCGACTGTGGAATTCAGGTGGGAGAGTTCTTTCCCGCTCCTTCCCCGCCGTTTCTTTCATGAGCATGACCTGCTCGCAGAAAAAACCAGCGGAGTCCGACTTTCTCTCGCATGGCTCGCACCATGGAGATTTCTTATGTGTATTATGAACTAAAATAAGAATTTCTACATTTTATATGACTGCCTCTGTGGCGCAGTCGGTAGTGATATGGAGGTCGTGGGTTCGATTCCCACTGGAGACAAATATTTGTGTGACCCATAAATGTTTGTCTCAAGAGTCTTGGTGTTACTATGTATAATATGTATGTATTTAAAAGTATATAAGTATTAATATCCGTGGTCTGATACCCATAACATAAGCAAGTTATTCCTAGCTTACTTTGGGATCAGATAGCGTTATGTGAAATGCCTGTGTATATTTATTTATATTTATTTATTATATCAAAAATAAGCTAGTCATGACCACTGTTGGCACGAATGATGTACAGAGTTACAGTCGACATACTGTCTCATATTGCAAAATCGGAGGAAAGAAACGACATTCTTCTCCCATACTACAGAAGACGCATTCTTTCAGAGATCCTAGAAAGATCTCCATCTATGCTTTCTGGAGTCCAAGTAACCCAAGTCCGTCTTCACCTCTCGATTAGTTGTCACCCTATCATAAACAGTCTCAGTATTCCCAAGCGCGTTTTCTTCTAGGGTCAATAATTACTAAAAAACGGAGTTAATGAACAGTATGTCATGTGCTAGCTTTACTCTCACATATAATAAGAAGGGTAAGTGTGCAAATATACGAGTATATCATTTTAAAAAGAAAATACTCCTTTCTATAGTGATTTAAGACTAGTTTTTCAAATTATAGTATAAAATAATTAAACAAAAAAGGATTTAGCGGTTTCATCAGGGTTTTGCTTTATTACGCTGTTGTTGTACATAAAAACCCTTAGCACCTACCAAATCAAGTGTGACCACAAAACATTTCCTAAGTACGTTTTCAACCCTCTTTACCGTCTTTTTTCAACCTGTCTTACTTTGAAATTTTAATTCTAGCTTTCATTTCCACTAACCATGTCAAATACTTGACTGCTCTCAACAAATTGAGTAGTACGAAGGTTGACCCTTTTTCAGAATTAACTGATTTAACTTGGATCAAACAAATACACTCATCTTTGCCTTGATCCTTTGTAGGACGCGACAGAATCCCTTTAGAAACTTTTCAAAGAGTAAGCTTTACTCGATGCCTCATCTAAATAAGGAAACGAACAAAAGATGGGTTGTTTCTATGATTGAAGTGGACGTTTTTGATGTAACTTTGTTTACTATGATTATTGATATCCTAATTATGTTCAATATTGCATTATTTTTTATAATAAGTTTTTTACATATAAATAAAAATGCGTGTTCTTGATTCCGTTTCTATTCGACATTGTAATATTTTATTATAGCATTGCATTGATATATCTTTAGCCTCCATGGTAGTTATGTATAGACATATTCTGATGAAATTGGCAGCACAGAATCGTGGAACTTGCCCATTTAAGGTCGATATGTCCACACAGTTGGGTACCTAAACTACCTAGCTTTGTCCAACACCAGGTATTATGAACATACAATGTCAATATGATGCAATGGTGTCCTACAGAAATCTTTGGGCCTAAATCAGTCTGCAAGAGGCGCATCTGCTCACCAACGAACGAGGCTAATGAATGGAAAATCTTAAAAGAAATCCGCGTATCAATCCATCTGGCGACCATAGTACAGTAAAGCCAATTATCTTCCCACAGCAATAAAAATCAGAACTACGTGCATCAGCATACTCATGTGTTGTGCATATCTTTTGTGAAAAGTTATAAATATATGGACTTATTAGGCGCAATTAATCTAATTCGCGATTTGTTCATTTCACTCCATATCTATATTAAGAATCGACATAATTATATACATTAGATAAAAAAGTAGGATCTATTTCACCTATTTATTCAGTTTTATCTTATCTTCTTTGAAAATTACAAAGAAGTTGTACTTTCCGCTAAATGAATGTAGCAAATTAGTTTTTAATTAAGATAATGCTATGAATTTACATCATTATTTCGCCGACCTTTGTGATTATGTCCCCATTTATCTTTGATCCTACCCTTGTCTCTGCTAACGAGGTACAGTTCTAAATAAAAAGAAATAATATACGACAACATTTAATATTTTTATTAAATAACTTTATCCAGGGATGATAACAATCAACTCAATTCGAACACTGAAGTTGAAAGCACATGTATGCACTAACTCTAGTGTAGCATCCACATTGTAAAATTTATGGTATGGAAAAGATTTTGGATGATGAAACTTTTGAACCTAACGGAATTTTTAAGGAACAAATCAACATCTTAATTAGTATAGTGGTTATGAATAATAAATGAAATAAGTTATAACAAGTATACTATTTTAATATTGTGTATGTGTCTGCTCCAAGTCACAAGGAAAAATTTGATAGTTTGTTTTTTTATGTTTGAATAAGCTCCGAATTACTGAACGGATTTGAAAACTTCTTTCACTCTTGAGAAGCTACTCTATTGTCGGCTGACACAGACTATATTTTATTCCCGTATTCCCACGGGAATTACGCGAGTGAACCCCGAGACATTCCCTAGTCACAAAAAATGTAATATTTTACTCAGTTCGGTACTCGTAGGTGAAGCGCTTCACGCGTTCACTTGACACAGTGATCAATCTTTAGACGAGTACCTTTCTCAAAAAGGTGAATAGAAATGTTAAGAAAATATTGGTTGGAAACTCAACAAAAGGTCTTTTGTAAACGTCTCTTTCACATACTGCTATTTATTATACGGTATTTTATGCACACGTCAAACAACTTCTATGAAATAACATGGCAGGTAAGTATTATACATTCAGTGTAAGGATTCTGGGTTGCCATATAATTACTCTGTGTACAGGTGCTTCAAAAAATGTAGGCTAGGCTTGAAAAGCAGGTATATAAATATTTTTCATGCCTTTAAACATTTACGTGCTTCAGAAGGCACGATAAGTCAAAACTTCAGCAGCTAGTAACATGTTATTTTAAGGCATTAAAGCATATAATAAGGGCGGCTTAAACCAAATTGACTCAGACATCTTACGTGGGACAAATGAATATGGTTCGCCCACATTTTATAAGTTATATTTTCCCAGTAATAATTCTGGGAAAATATAACTTATAAAAAGCTTCTTCCTGCTCGTTCCAGGAAAAAGAAGTAAAACTATTAATGTAAATAGAGAGTTTTGTCCCATAAAGTCACATTTCACTCACCACTGCGAAATAATTTTTTCATGCTCTACCATTACATAAATAAATAAATAATTTAACAATTTTCACCTAATCCTGCTTTACGTTTCGTTTAGTATGTACCAAGTGGTGATTGTGTACATCAAGCGAGATGATGAATTTTTTCCGCCTTCGACTCCAACGGTTAAGGGCAAAGAAAGCGCAAAATTAAATAGCGTTATCAAGCGTAGCAATCATTTTTATGTTGCTACGAGAAATCGTAGCAGTGAGATTGTAGCTACGATTAACGTGCTACAAGTTCTACGAATTAACCAACACAGTTTACAGAACTGGGACATAATAATGATAGGATTGATATCGATTCCATTAATGACAGATAATCCATTAATGCAAAAAGTGCTACAAATTTTGACTACTTTGTATGTGTCTTTCCGTGGTACAGTAGAGCTCGTAAACAGATGGACTGAGTTATATAAGTGGTTTTTTATTTGAAAGTAAGCAATCTTAGGTCTTACAATGAGTTTAAAGCAAGTTTAACCCTTGTTGTTCTTTGAGTGACATTTAATTTGAAAATGTATCCATATTTCTCATAGTAAATTTAATTCTTAAGAGGGACACTGGAATTACAGAGAACTACGTCACCGTGAAATAGCAGAATTGAAACCGTGTTCTGTTTTAGTGAGTACTTATATAGTGATACACACATCTGTGATATGCTTGTTTCTTCAACGTCGTACGTTCGTACTTACCTATGCAATGATAGTTCAGAGTCGTACCGCCTTGTATGATAAACATTGTTCCGCAAACTTCGGTTAACAGACAACTTTGTTTACGTTTTGTAGTGGAAAAATACTCATCGGACCCACAGACCACCGAAATTCCACAACCATTACTGAGTTGGTAAAAAAGTCCAAGTTTCAACTTAGTGGCACATTCTGGGTGAAAAATTTATATTCATATATTCAGCAGTCATTGCAGCAGTAAACCTACCGTATTTCAAATTCTATTCCGCGCCCACCTACGTTGTCTATGTCACACGTTGGTCGGCAGCCAAAATGTAAGCTAATTAACCATACAGATTATCAGTTACCAATCACGATTGTGGTATTGTGCAGTGGAACCAAATTGTTGATCAGTCATCGCTTCTCTCTCTCCAATTTAATTACTCATTGCAACAATGCGAGATAAATTCAGCATTTACGTAGGGCTTTCTATTCGCCTATATCGCGGCGCCTGAAGATGAAAGCCAATAACCAAGGCATTTAACAGGTTTTGGGCTACAGTGCTGAGACAAGAACACTTATGGTGGGGCTGGTCTATGCTCTTAAAGTCAGGCTAGCTTGCAGTGTCTTTGAGAAATATACAACGGAACGAGGTACTGACGTTCATAGTAAGTATTCTACTGTATACTACAACTACCAAAGATTAGTAGTTTACTTGGCGTAATTAACAGCAGTACTTTCTTACCTATCTAGTAAGTTTTATTTATAACCGAAATATCGATGTAGATGAAGGTACCTAATTTGGACATTTTGGACAAATATAAACAGTTCTTGAACAGTATAACAATATTTCTGTCAAGAAATATTTACTTTAGGCACTAACCATCTAAAAAACGACAAATAAATGGAAATACCGCCAAAAGATAAAATTTGCCTAATTTTTACCTTATTCGGGCATTGTATATTTAGCCAACAAAAAGAATTATGCCAAAATAATGATGATAAACGCAAATTTTATCTTTTAAAAATTCGCACAAAGTCGGTTACCGCTAATTAAAATACAAAAGTCAACCTACCGTAGCATTCGAATAACAAAACATTGCCGGCAGGGACTTAATATTAAACCAAAAGGTTTTATGTAAATTACAAGTTATGCCCCGCGGCTTCTGTTGCGAGGAAATTGATGTGTTTCATGATTTCATTGTACCGGTAAGCTTCGCATGCCCTCTGTAAACCCTTTGAAGAAAGCCTTCCTTTCATACGTTACAATGAAAACTGGCCAAGGGTGAGTCGGACTCACGCATGAATGTTCTGGACATAAAATCACATTTGTTTTATGGGAGCACAGCAATTATTTTTTGATTTGATTTTGTTTTTGCAACAGAAAGACATAATCAGTGAAAGTTCCAGCTGTCTAGCTATCACGCTGAGATACAGTCTGGAGACAGACAGATGGACATCGGAGTCTCAGTAATAGCATCCTGTTTTAACGCTTTGGTTCGGAACCCTAAAACGTAATACAAGTATGGTGTAAATTGAGGCAAATCTGTGTTCAGGCTTGAGCTGTGTTGATGATTGAGTTGAGATAAGTAATGTTATTGTATTTTTCGAAATTTAACATTTTGCTTTAGGCGTTCATTGGAAGTTTGTACAATATGTTTAAATATATGATTCATATAATATATTTGACAACCTAGCTGATATTCGGTAGGTATCTGTGGCGATGACACCGGGAAAACACAGCCGAGTATCAGCACTGCGAGGACCGCAGCGATGACACAGCGCTCCACACGCTGGTGGAGTGTATGGCGGCGTGCGCGCAACAGCGCCAGGTCCTCATAGTGGGTCTGAACGTGGACACTCTCTCGCTCGAGACCATGGTGCGAGCCATGGTCTCCAGCGGGAATAAGTGTGCGGTGAGCCGCCCTCTAACCGTTCTCAGGCCCCCGGTCATGGAGGCCGATAGTCATCGGCGAAGACAAGTCGACGGCGCCCGACTGCGGAACTCGGGTGGGAGAGTTCTCTCCCGTTCCCGCCCCGCCGTCTCTTTCACAAGCATGACCTGCTCGCATGAAGAGGCAGCGCAGTCCCACTTATTCCCGCTGGAGAGCATGGCTCGCACTATGGTCTCGAGCGAGAGAGTGTCCACGTCCAGACCCACCACGAGGACCTGGCGCTGGACCTCGATTTCTCGATAAGCAGGCCTTTGGCGCCGCTCCAGCGCCTCTGCCATCTGTCGGAAACCCAAACTGGCTATCGACAGATCAGGCCCCACGCGTGTGAGGTGCGGGACGAGGCGTGCAATAATGCGTTCACGGAGCTTGCACACCTCGTCGAGCAACAGGATCGGCCGGTACCCTGATGGGGAATTTGCCGGCCCCGCCTTTAGGATCAAGACCAGTTTCCCAGTCTTCCAGACCTTGGGAAACTGGCCTTTTTCGAGGCATGCGCTAAAGAGCCAACTTTTTGGACCACTTGATGGCATCTTGAGAGCCCTCTAGGCCTCCTTGTACCCATCGTAGAGCTCCGTCTCTCGGGCTGCCGCATCGTCTGGGCGGCGACGCCTCCGGCGGAATCTGGTGTACCGGCGCGCGGTAACGCACTCCGCGCGCGACTGCGCGATTTCCGGCGTCCACCAGTACACCTGTCTAGAATAGTATGCCTTACTGTCTACCCTTTGGGACAAAAATGAAAGGTGAATTGTGATTCACCTTTAATTTTTGTCTAGGTAGTGTGCCATATTGAAAACGGGTAGTCGCGGGTTGTGACTGCACGCGTGCTGTGAAAAAGTTTAAGCCATTTTACTGACAACCGAGACCGGCTTAACGGATTTTCCAAAGCACAGAAACGCGGTCAAATAAAAAAAAATATCACAAATTAGTTACTTGGTGGTCACCCATCCTATAAGGACCTACCATAATGAAATTTGCTTACTACATACAGTGATCGTTTACAGAGCACTCGGGGTCACGTGTGCTTTCTATATTATACTTGGAGTAAAGTAAATATTTTATTAGTAAGGGCCAAAACATGAATGCTTTCTGCAAGTCATCGTAGGATCTATGTTTTGAACCGTAAAACAACGCATCATGGTAGTGAATCGTGCCACGATGCACAATATAATGTTGTATCACGTATATTCATTGGGTGACTCAAATTTAGGTTGTGTAATTTTACGGCGCAACACGTAATAATAGTGACAGTAAACTGTCATTCTTGTTATAAAACATGCAAATTGAGTTTTTTAAATTTAGCTTGTCAAAATGAAGCCACTTGCCTGATAAAAAAAATTGCGCAATTTTTATCATCTTTAGATATATAGATAGATATTCTTTATTGTAACACCAAAATACATTTTATACTTATATCTACTAACTTACTCTAAATTGGTTTTACAATTACATCTTTATCCGACTTTAGCCGGTACAATGGTAAGAGATAGACCATAAGTCGAGATGAATGACGAATTTTCATATTTAATTATTCGTTTTTACTTTAGTAAGATGTAAAAATATGTTTCATAACTCTTTTTGTTTTAACCCTTAAATTGACAATGTATGTCGGGACGTAGATACGCAATATCAAAAAAAATAAGCCTAATTATTACATTTATTTACGGTTTTCTTTTATTATTACGATGGTAACATTATTATATTTTTAATATAAAACATAATCTTAGACCTAGCAAGACCTTCGACCTTACAAAATTACTTAATGGCAGCTATGCAGAAACAAATGACGGTCACCAAAGTAAAAATCATGTGTTTTCTTTTTACTTTGTAGATATTTTGAGTGGGTTTCACTGTTATTTTGTGCTTGAAATATCAGTGAATACTAATACCACCTAAAAACACAATATGACGAAACTTACTATACTTTTATCTGACATCTAACTCGTTGTATTCCACCACATACACTGCCAACTTCGTAGTAAAGTAGTAGCATTTTCGTGTGTATGGTGTGAAATACACTGCCAATTTGAGGTTGTGTTCTTTTGCTAATTACATTTTTTATATATGTGGCCTACCCGCAATTGCTTAGGATTTTTGTTTTTCTTTGCCTGCAGCAAAAGCTACTAACACGCGGTGGTAGAATTATTGCACTGGTCCCAGCTTTAAATGCACCTTCTGAGTGTAGCGAATCGTCTGATCCTGAAGATGAGCTCCATGTGCATGCTTCTCATTGTTCTTCTTCGCCAGCTCCCCCTATTAATAGCTCTCTAGAAAGATGCATACTATTGTCCGACGATGACAGCTACAATGACCATGGGCAAGGCATTCGTTTTACACCTATAATGTATGAAGTTTATCCCAACCCGTAACAAGAACCTAACTGCGTCAATGTTCCAATAATATGCGATTTAAAATCACTGCCATCTATTATTCCTGAACTACCTGCATGTACTTCGACACCTGCAATGCAACTACTTCTACTAACACTCGAAAAGGCAACGTATAGATCAAAAAGATCAACAGATCAAAAAGGCAACGTATAGAGTCAACGTTGGCGGTTAACCGGGCTAGAACAATAAAGAAGTTTGCACAGAACTTTGAATGGCAAAACAGAATCTTTCGGCATACTGCTACAATAGAAGATACTACCAAGCACGAGATATTCAGAGTGTTAAATCTCCTTTAGAATATTTCTTCCTTTTCTTTTCGTCAGACATTCTAACTGATGTTTTACAGACAAATGCATATTCGTTAAATAATAATTCAAGACCAATAGGCTATAACTGAAGACGATATTTGCGATTTCCTGGCCATTCAAATAATGATGGGTATATTATAAAATGGGTATATTAATCATTTGCTAGATATTTGCATAAATAATCCATGGATTATGTACAGACATGATCTCGCCAAAATTTCCACCGAGGTATCCAGGAATTGACTAAGGTTTGAGAAAAACCGGCAGATTTGAAACTACCGTCAATAATGGAGAAAATATAAAAAAGAGACCGGCTAATGAAAATGAACCGATCCCTAGTGTGAGGTATGATAATGTATGTCACTTCATGAATATGAATAGTGACGATGCCAGCTTTGCTCGAAATTGGCCACAGTAATTTGTATGAAGTGCCAGGTAAGGTTGTGTTTTGTCACTGGTAAAAACTTATGAAACTGTCAACTTGGTCATTTATTTGCATGGTACCTATGCAAAAAAAATATTGTACTGCTGTCATTATGTCAATTAAAGTACTTATTTTCATTAGTCTTAAATTTTATTATGACCTACTTCTTGCATCCGTATATTGGCAAAGTATGCCATAGCATACACAAAAAATATTTGTAATTTTCTACGAAGTTGGCAGTGTATGCCAAAAAAAACATAGGCTTTTTCGTATACTATTATATATATATTTTTTTATATATTTTTTGAGGCCTATTTATACATATAATGTCTCGTAAAATTGAAAGAATTTATATTTTTAAGATTTTTTTTTCTCTGCCAATTTAAGGGTTAATAGTCTGAGAACTGTGAACGTTTTTTCAGGAGTTTCAAAAATTGAATTTGAATAAATGAAAAGGAAAAAGCCTTCAACAGTGAAATTGAATGAATGATAAAGAAGAAAAGAGAAATTTTATGGAAAAATATTGTTTAGACTAGTATATAATTGACGATACATATAAAATTTAAAAAATCCCAATATAAAAATGTCTATAAAAAGTAAACGACTATAAGCTTCTAACAGCTATAAAAATTAAAGCAACCGCATTTAAAGCTATACACTTTTTTAAGCTACGCTAAAGACACATGCAAGTAATCAAAATATAATTGTAACTTACCTTAATTATGTCATGTGAGGTGAGTCACATGAAAAATGGGGTTTATTTCGTTACAATAGCTTAATATTTATCACAATTAAGACATTATTGTATGTTTAAATATTATTATCGCTCCACTCTGTCGTCTGATTCTACATTTTCTCTCCATTTTTGGGAGAAAATGTAGTGAATGTGTTAATATAAGGCGACAGCTATTTATAATAATAATAATAATAATAATAATAATAAAAAAAGTACTAAATAGTCTTTTGTCAGGTGGCAGCAAGGTGCGCGCTTATAATGGATGGGTCATGCCACTTCTGATGTACTCCTTTGGTATACTCAAGTGGACTCAAACCGAATTGGAAGCTTTGGACCGGAGAGTACGTACATTGTTAACGGCATACCGTATGCATCATCCACGTTCATCTCTGATGAGGCTGTACATCCCACGAAGATGTGGAGGACGAGGCTTTTTAAACGCTAAAACCCTTCATAACCGCGAGGTGGACAGCCTTAGACAGTATTTTCTTGATATGAATGTGGATATGCATCGTGATGTAGTTGCGGTGGACGCTGGTCTCACCCCACTTGGTTTGGCTAAAGAGAACTGGCGCAGGCATACAGTGCTTAGGCTCAGTGACCGTCAGAGGGTATGGCAGAGTAAAGAGGTTCACGGTAGGTTCTATCAGGCCTTACATGGGTCTGATGTGGACTTTATAGCTTCCGTGGCCTGGTTACGTTTCGGCGATCTCTTCGGAGAAACCGAAGGTTTTGTCTGTGCAATTGCAGATGAAGTTGTCAAGACGAACAACTATAGGAGGTATATTATGAGGGACGGCACGATCGATATTTGTCGAGCGTGTCACCAACCAGGTGAGTCCCTCAGACATATAGTTTCCGGTTGTCCTCGTCTTGCCAACAGCGAGTACTTGCTCAGGCACAATCAAGTAGCCAGGATTATTCACCAACAGCTTGCTCTGAAATACCATCTGGTGGACGCAGAGATTCCGTACTATAAGTATGCTGCTGAGCCAGTTCTTGAAGATGGTCCTATCACATTGTACTGGGACCGGTCTATCATCACAGACAGGACTGTTGTTGCAAACAAACCTGATATAGTGGTGATAGACAGGTCCGAGCGCAAGGTAATGATTGTCGATATCACAATCCCTCATGATGGCAATCTCGTGAAAGCTGAAAAAGATAAGGAAATTAAATATTTGGACTTAGCTCGCGAGATTGTCGACATTCATTGTCCCGATAGTTATCTCAGTAAACGGACTTATAGCCAAGAGCCTCGACCAACATCTTAAGAGGCTCTCGTTAGGTAGCTGGGTCAAGGGCCAGATGCAGAAAGCAGTACTCCTCGATACGGCACGTATTGTCAGGAGGTTTCTGTCTCTGGAGTCCTAACCACCGGTATCTTGGTCCCTGTATCCGGTGCCGGTGGGTTGCTGTTTTATATATTTTTAAATAGATTTTTATTTTGTATAAATTTATTTAAAAATGTATCAAATATGTGTATTAAATGTTAATAAAGGAAATAATAATAATAATAATAATAATAATAAAATTCAACAACAACAACAACTTGCACTAAAGTATAAACTTGTAGATTCAGAGGTACCATATTACAGGTATGTGCCCGACCCAGTTCTAGAAAATGGTCGTGTCACGTTATACTGGGATCGGTCTATTATCACTGACAGGACTATTGTAGCCAATAAGCCTGATATAGTGGTAATAGATCGATCAGAGCGCCTCGCAATAATCGTTGATATCACAGTTCCACATGACGAGAATCTCGTGAAAGCAGAAAAAGATAAACAATTAAAATACTTGGACTTGGCTCACGAGGTTGTCGACATGTGGGATGTAGATTCAGCGATTGTTGTTCCGATAGTCGTATCAGCACACGGTCTGATCGCCAAGAGCCTCGATCAACATCTTAAGAGGCTCTCGTTAGGCAGTTGGGTCAAGGGCTTGATGCAAAAGGCGGTTTTGCTGAGCACGGCGCGCATTGTGAGGAGATTCCTATCTCTGGAGCCCTGACCACCGGTAGCTTGGTCCCTGTACCCGATGCCGGTGGGGAACTATTTTTTTATATTTTTAAATGTATTTTTTATATGTATATTTAAAAATGTAAATTTATATGTTGTTTATATTTAATAAAGAGGAATAATAATAATAATAGTCATTTAATTCAGAAATTACTTTCCATATATGTTAGTAGTTACAGTCAGACTTAAAAGCTATTATTAGTATACACATAATTATATAAAATTAAAACAATTAAAATCACAATAACTATTACCTACTTAACATTTACCAGAGCAGGTCTCGATCCGACATGGACCCTGTTCCAGTGCCTTAATATAGGACAGCAGTAGCGACTCCCTATTGTCGCCAGGAGGCTGTTAGAGCTGCCTCGAACGCGGCGCCACGTGGACGCAATACGCTTGCGCATGATAACATCGAAGCTATCTATGCGAGCGTCAACAAACATTGCCGACGCGCTGCAGTATCGAGGCAGCCCCATCAGCATCCTGAACCCATTATTATATTGTACGGGCAGAGATGCTAGTGTCCTCTGCGTATACTCAACCCATAGACTGCAGGTGTAGAAAGTCTGACAATAGGCTCTGAAAAGGGTTTGTTTAACTTGAGTATTACACCTTGCGAATCTACGAGCGAGCATATTCACCCTCATAGCCATAGCTCTACGCTCCCTTTCTATATCAGCCTCATCCGACATACTTTCACTGACCCAGTGCCCCAGGTACTTAAAACTTGTCACCCTTTTCAGTGGCACGCCTTCAAGAGCAACAGCAGGAAAACTGTAGCTTCTACTTTTTGATTTAAAAACCATAACTTCGCTTTTTTTGACGTTGTACTGGAGGCCATGGGCCACTGCGTACTTCTCACAAATATTCAGTAGCTTTCCGAGACCACCGATTGATGGGCTCAGCAACACCATGTCGTCGGCGTAACTAATGTTATTATACGGAATGTTATCAATAGAGCAGCCGACTCCGCTGCTACTGAGCTCACCAATCAGACTGTTCACATATAGGTTAAAAAGTGCAGGAGAAGACAGTCCACCCTGCCTTACCCCGCACTCCAACCCGTATGCCTCGGACAGCACTCCTGCCCACCTCACCTGATTCTGTTGATTATCATACCAATACTGAAACAGACCTATTAGATCTTTAGGAAAGTCACGAGTTTCCGTGGCCAGCTTCTTCCAGAGTATGTCATATTTGACCATGTCAAATGCCCTCACTAGATCCAGGAAACAAGCTATAACAGGAGTCCTGCGACTTGTGTAGTAACGAACGGTATGCTTGAGACAAAGTACAGCACTTTCTGTAGATAGCTGCGGTCTGAAACCAAATTGAGCATCACACAGATTAAGGGATGCCTGTAACTTTTTCTCAAGCAGACCGTCCATCACTTTTGCTATAGTAGTAGCCAGCGAGATAGGTCTGTAATTATTTTTGTCCGAAGAATCTCCCGTTTTATTTTTCACTATTGGTATGACAATCGTTTTCATAAAATTGGTAGGTAAATACGAGTGCCCTACGCACAAATTAAATAGCATAGCCAGAACACGCGGCAGGTGGAAACCAGCATACTGCAGGTGTTCGATGCTGATACCGTCATGTCCTGGAGATTTACCACGCGTCATATTTTTTATTATGTCTCTAACATCTTTTACAGAAAAGCTAGTAGATTCATCTCCGTCGCGGACACCAGCATCGAACCTCTGCGACGATTGCATAGTGTTGGTGCACTTAAAGTGGTTTTTAAATACATTAGCCACCCTCACCGCTTCACTTTCGCCATCCACACTCGCAGGAACGCTCGGCCTTGGGTTCAATTTGTTGGTTTGTTTCCAGAATTTAGAAAAGTCTTTCAATTTTAACTGATTAGCCAATATTTCCATTTTTAATTTTTGTTCATTATCCTGACACCACTTTACTTTGGATTTAAATATTTTTCTACTTTCTAACATCTTTTTGTAATAAATTCCATTTTTTTGTTTTCCGCTTGAAACCCACATTTGAAAACAAAGCCGAGCCTCACTGTGAAATGGTTTTACATGTTTATTCCAACCTACAACATGTTTCCCTCTACCTTCCCTATGCTCATGAGTTGCCACTGCTGCCCCTCTTAACGTACATACAATTTTATCGTACATTTTGTCAATAATTAATTTATGTTCCAAGCTAGAACAGCTGTGATTGGCACAAGATCTGAAATCATCAGGAAAATCTATTTCTCTAAGCTCCGTACAACAGATCTGTGTATATTCATTTATTTGTCTGTGATTTCTTTCACCCCACACAGCTTTATCAGATTTAAAGTTATACTCTTGTACTTTATAGTTCAACTGTCCTACATTAACAATCATCTCGAGAGGAAAATGATCGGACCAAAATATATCATAAAGTACTCTAATACTCACAATGGATCTCGTCGATGACTTAGTAGTTATACAGTGATCCAGCCATCGAAGGGAACCATTTAACTCACTAACATAGGTAAATGTATCACAATTAAATTTTAAATAGTCGTAGTCCACTATATCCCACATTTGTTCACAACAAAATTTACTCATTTCACTAAAAAACCGTTCACCAGGATGCGCGTTAAAATCCCCTAATATAAACACAGAATCTGTACTATTACATTCTATTAAGGCGTTTATTTCACTGAGACAGCTTGTAAACTCTGTTAAATTATCCCATGAGTCACAGGGCATGTACACATTTATGAATAACGTCGTCCTGCCGTTCAAAATAGTTTTAATTGCAGCCAGACGCACAGAGTCACAATGCACAATGGACACAGAAGTAAACAGGGTTTTACGCCACATGATAGCGACACCACCGTACGGTCGACCCCTTAACAAACCTTCACCCGTGTCAACAGCCGACTTACTGCAACACTCAAACTCTGGATGGATACCCGCGATGTAAGCTGTGTCATGCTGTAACAGCCAAGTCTCCTGCAACGCTATAATATCCGCAGATTTGCATAGTTCTCGTATACCCTCTACTGATCTTGAGGCTGATTTACAATTAAAAGATATAATTTTTAAGGTTGTATTATCCATTATTTGGGTGTTGCAACACGGTTACTGTGGTTTCTGAAAGTAATGAATTTACGAAATGATATGCCTTCAGGCCACAGACTACTATCAAGAAAAACATCCGTTTTTGATCTCGGCACATACACCCTAAAAGCATTGTATCCTCGCTCGTACTTCATAGTAATCTTTTCCAAAAATACTTTTACTTTTGTTCTCTTCAATATATAGTTTATTATATCTTCCACCGATGTTTCTTTGTCAACATTATTTATAAATAGGGGTATCTTAATATCAGCCGCCTTAAAATTATCCGAACACTCTGTATTTGCTTTGCCTTGCATCCCTATAAACCTATTTTTTAGTCTTCGCTTTTGTACCAGTGTCCACTCCTCGTCCGGTTTCGATTTCTTCCACTCCCCAGTATTAACGGTATCAACATAAGATCGTTTATTTACATACGTAGTACATGTCTCGCTGGGCTCGTTAACGCACGTCACTTTGTTCGAAACCATCTCGGATAGGCCGCTACATGCTACGCCCTCGTCGCTGCAATCAGGCGGCGCGGGCGCGCGACGCACAGCGGTAGTAGGGGTGTGCGAAACCGCGGTATCGGCCTCCACGCGCCCGCGTTGCTCTCGAGAAGCAAGTGAGTTTTGTTCTTGAGGTACCCGACTTATATTATTATTTATATTGTTCAAATCTAATTCGGCACGGTTCTCGGGGGATAATGTAATGTGTGGTAAGCCTATTGGACCGCTATCACAGCGGGAATCCATTAAATAAGCACCCCTTTTCGTGTTAATATTAGTATATTCAAAATTATTGATAATAGATGTATTTCTCATATCTTCAATGTCCCGTTTCAACTCATTATATTGCTTCATGTCAACATAATTTTCCTTAATTTTTGTCACATTATTTTCTAACGTCATTAACCTTTTCATCAAATTCGTCACGTCGATATGATCAAAGGAGATAGGCGGCAATTTATGAAGTTCACGGGCAACAAAAATTGGCACCTTTTCAGGATCTACCTGTTTAATGAAGCCGATGATGTCCTCTATGTCTCGCTTTGATTTACCAGCACCTTTTCTTGTAGTATTTTTCTGGGATTTACTTGCACATGAATTAAACAATAGATTTTTGGCATACAATAATTCTTCTTCAGAGAAAGAACTCTGGCACAGGGCCGATAAGCTCTCTTCGTCCATAACATCTGCTTTGTTTTGAATAAAAGCTAACACTTCATTAATAACAATGTTACATCTCGCACACTTTACAGTTTTAGTCGCCATTATCACGATTATAATTCCTTAGATTATAATTCCTTTAATTTTCTTTATGGATTAAAGTGTAAGTGTGTCATCTTCACAAACTTATATTGTGAGATCCCTACATTATTAGGCTTTAACTGGATTTATGCGTTTCAATTCATTTATTTAAAAATGTTGACTCTTGGTGTGCATAATAATAAACAAAACCCTAGAAACCATATACAAATACAAATATTCAAACCAAAAACTGGACTTATATTCAATACACTATTCTTTTATCAGTAGGTACTAGCGGAAAAGCCTCGGGATTTTGAGGCCCGATATATCCCAGATTCTAAGTTCAAAGGCATGAAGGGCGAACACAAAACCTTTTAAGCTTATTATGTAAAGACGCACGTCACCCTTAACGAAAGTTAATGGGTTCGTGAAGATGTATTAGAACTTAGATCTTACTAGACGGCGCTTATGGCTTCACTTGATGGAATAATACACGTAAATCTTGCTCTTGAATCCACCTATCCACTGGTGTAATGTGTGAAAATTCGTTCAGTAGTTCTTGAATTTATCGTCTTCAAACAGACCGATATACATAGAGGCGTTATAACATGATAGTTGATATGACATGTTTTAAATTGAAAACTTTCTTTCATATAAAATTTCTGAATTTACTCATTTATTTAAAAATTGCAGAATTCTCTTCTTTATAAAACTGCTTTGTATAAGCAAATAACTTTATTTCGCTTTCCAGTGGAACACAATAAAGAAAATTCTGAGTAAAAAGTGTTTTTAAACTTACTTCTGTTGTTTTATTTCGAGTTTGACCTGTGCTTTAGTGCTAGCTGTCATCCTGCGGCTTCGTCCGCGTAGACTTCTACGCGGACGAAGCCGCAGGACTGCGCAAAATAAAGGAGGGTAATGATTTTCATAAAATGATTACCCTTCCTTTTGCACAGTCAGTTTATACGTAGCCTATGTCCTTCCCTTGGACTCAACCTATCTCAGCGGTTAAGACATGAAAATGTAACAGACAGACATAATTATGGACAGACAGAGTTACTTTCGCATTTATAATATTGGTAGGGAAGTAGGAATAAGCATTGTCATTTGTAGTGCTTTAGATAATACAGGTACTGCCAGTTGTAGTTAGATTTATGCTGTACAATCTGTACATGGTTATGGGATATTAATTATATTTCAACCCCAAAGCGCAAAGAGTGCTTTGTGCTCCATCATTCTGCATTTAGTGATGTTCACGCCTTGGCTTTGTCCATTAGTCAGCCGTTGCACAACTAGTAGAGGACATAGCTTCAATATCTGTAATTCTTCATGTTTTGCTAAGACCGAAAAATACGTTTTCACAGGTGTAAAGCTCCCAATTATGTCATATAAGATTCGAACCGAAATACCACTCGATATCGTAACAATAATACTTGCAAAAACATAGTTCAGTAGAATACAAATCGTTAGTTCTTCGCTTTGAAGCACAAAATGGCTATCACGGTGAGAAAGTTGCACTCACAAACGCAATAAGCTCAGGGAATGGTGTCAATGCATTTTGCAAGCCAGTACGTAGTTGGTACACTCCAACTATGGTTGCGTTCACTTCAATTGTTCTCGAAGCACTTTCCGAACAATGAAAACAGCAATATTTGGTCGGAACTCAAATAACAATCTCGTGCGAAAATATTTTTAAGTTACAAAGTATGTTATCCTTTTCTTGTTATCGTTTACCAATATTTATGTGAAAATGAATTTTAAGAATGATTTAATTTTTTTATTACTGAGGTGGCAGAGATATTAACATCGACTGTCACAAATAAAACGATCATCCGTTTTTAAATTTCTCAAAAGGGGTTACAAAGATTTCGATTTAAGTATAATCTATAGATGACAATACAAAATGCTATAGAACGCAGAAGTTAAACGTGTCAAAACCAGAAACCAACCATAAATAACCTCAAACTTAGTTCCGAGTTGGAAAGTTTTAATCTGGGGCCCTCCTTAGTTACGATTCCATTTGAGGTAAAGATATTTAGATATTTTTAAACATACAAGCGGACGGCACGCGGTTCTTACCCGCGTAGTTTACGTTCCTGTGAGAATACGGAAATAAAATATGGCCCATGTCACGGCCGTGGCCGGGAATAGTGTAGCTTTCCAATAGTAAAGGATTTTTAAATCGGTTCAGTAGTTTCGGAGCCTATTCGATGCAAACAAACACAAACAATCAATTCTTTCCTTTGTATGATATTATTATAGATGATAATCTTGCAATTTGTTACAGATGATGATGATAAAAAAATTGTTACGTACTAATTGAGATTAAAATTACAAAGTTAAAAAACATTTCAGTTTTGTTTTTCGGCTCTTTCGTGTTCTTGAGAAAGAACACTACATCTGAAATGTTTCTAAAGTTTCCTTTTTTTTACAATCCTTTTAAATGGTTTCCAACAGTTAGTGTGTGTCAGTGAATAATTGCTCGCCAAGTCTAGACTAGTGCTCCCTAGAGCCTAGTATTAGTGCAACACAACTACGAATCTGTTCAGGCTCAAGGGGTTCTCAAACTTTGATCTTTATATCCAGTTACTTGAATATTACCGTACATCAGTACTGTACAGAAAATACAGCGATTTTGTGGCGAACTGCAGAGGGAACATTACTTTCTACGGCCGTATAATTTTACATGTAATCATGTCTTTATTATAAAGTCCCGGGTTTTACGGAGCTGTAACACGTAGTACCTACCTCGTATATTAAGGCCGCGTGGGTCAGATTTTGAGTTTTTTGAAACAATTTTAGTCAAAAAGTAAAGGGTTTTTAAATCTGAAAAATATATATATATAATAGTTAAGGATATAAGCTAAACATATTCCGAGCCCGTTACACGATCCAATAAATTTCACTAGATAGAAAAAAATCCCAAAGTTGACTCTCTCAGAAAAGTTTTTTCAATACTGTGGCTAAACTATTAACATTTTATATATTTTTTTTGCACTCAATTAAAGGTATTAAGTTTTTATACACATTTTCCGAGCGTTTTTCTATAAACAACTATTTACATAGTTATCATGTACGAATATCTACCAAACGCAATAGAATTGCGCCGCTGACGGCCGATCAGTCTCGCCCTGGCGCTTGTGGAGGCAGGACCTGTGTCAGTTTTTTTCGCAACTATTTCGTAATTATTATGCCAAATTACGTTGAATTCGCGCCACAGTATAAAAATATCAGTAATGGGCAAAATGTAATTAGATTAACCGTTACAAATACATACGCGACTCATGGTAAAAATGTGGTGATCTTTTACTTTTTAAGTGTTTTCACGACATGGTAACCAGCTACCTAATGCATTAAAATGTCTACGAATTACATGATAATTTCGCAATCCAACATGGCGGCCACGCCGTAATCACAACATTTCATGATGGGTATCGTTTAAGGGGTTTTTTGGTATGCTGAGTACGAAGTACGTGATAATTTTGCAATCCAACATGGCCGCCGCGCCGTAATCACAAAATTTCATGATGGGTATCGTTTAAGGGGTTTTTTGGTATGCTGAGTACGAATCACGTGATAATTTTGCAATCGAATATAGCCGCCGCGCCGTAATCACAAAATTTCATGATGGGTATCGTTTAAGGGGTTTTTTGGTATGCTGAGTACGAATCACGTGATAATTTTGCAATCCAATATGGCCGCCGTGCCATTATCACAAAATTTCATGATGGGTATCGTTTAAGGGGTTTTTTGGTATGCTGAGTACGAATCACGTGATAATTTTGCAATCCAATGTGCCTGCCGCGCCGTAATCACAAAATTTCATGATGGGTATCGTTTAAGGGGTTTTTTGGTATGCTGAGTACGAATCACGTGATAATTTTGCAATCCAATATGGCCGCAGCGCCGTAATCACAAAATTTCATGATGGGTATCGTTTAAGGGGTTTTTTGGTATGCTGAGTACGAATCACGTGATAATTTTGCAATCCAATATGGCCGCCGTGCCATTATCACAAAATTTCATGATGGGTATCGTTTAGGGGTTTTTTGGTATGCTGAGTACGAATCACGTGATAATTTTGCAAACCAATATGCCTGCCGCGCCGTAATCACAAAATTTTATGATTGGTATCGTAAATGGTAGTATCGTAAATCATACGTAGCAGACTGTAGTGTAAAAGAGATAGAGACACATGTTCCATTCTTCGTTCTAACATTTGTGTGTGGTTGGCAGTGATGGGCAAAATGTAATTAGATTAACCGTTACCAATTACAATTACTTTGTAATGCTTAATTCAATTACTCTGTAACAGATTACTTGAGTAATTAATTACAATGAGTACTAGCAGTAACTAATTACTGAGTAATGGAATTACACGTTAATTAATTACATTGTAACTAGTTACTCATTAATTCAATTAACCAACTCTCATAATTAACATCTCTGTCCTAAGGATTCGTCACGGCCCAAGGGGTGGATCGATTTTGATGCGGTTTTTTGATCGTTAGTCAATGTATCCTTGATGGTACTTAGCTATACATTTTGAAGACCATCAGCTTAATTCCTGAGTGATGAAGGGATTTTACTAAAATTCCCATACGCGAATCAAGGCAAATGTGGTGATCTTTTACTTTTTAAGTGTTTTCACGACATGGATACCAGCTACATACTTAATGCATTAAAATGTCTACTAATTACATGATAATTTGCCAATCCAACATGGCGGCCGCGCCGTAATCACAAAATTTCATGATGGGTATCGTTTAAGGGGTTTTTTTGGTATGCTGAGTACGAATCACGTGATAATTTTGCAATCCAATATGGCCGCCGCGCCGTAATCACAAAATTTCATGACGGGATATCGTTTCAGGGGTTTTTTAGTATGCTGAGTACGAATCACGTACTAATTTTGCAATTTAACATGGCCGCCGCGCCTTTATCACAAAATTTCATGATGGGTATCATTTAAGGGGTTTTTTGGTATGCTGAGTACGAATCACGTACTAATTTTGCAATCCAATATGGTCGTCGCGCCGTAATCACAAAATTTCATGATGGGTATCGTTTAATGGGTTTTTTGGTATGCTGAGTACGAATCACGTGATAATTTTGCAATCCAATATGGCCGCCGCGCCGTTTTCACAAAATTTCATGACGGGTATCGTTTAAGGGTTTTTTTGGTATGCTGAGTACGAATCACGTGATAATTTTGCAATCCAATATGGCCGCCGCGCCGTTTTCACAAAATTTCATGACGGGTATCGTTTAAGGGGTTTTTTGGTATGCTGAGTATCACGTACTAATTTTGCAATCCAAAATGATATTGTATATTGTATTGCATATTGGCCATATTGGATTGCAAAATTAGTACGTGATTCGTACTCAGCATACCAAAAACCGCTTAAACGATACCCGTCATGAAATTTTGTGATTACGGCGCGGCGGCCATATTGGATTGCAAATTTAGTAAGTACGTGATTCGTACTCAGCGTACCAAAATACCTCTTATACGATACCCAACTTGAAATTTTATAACGGTGGTGCGGCGGCCATATTGGATTGCAAAATTAACCCGAAATTCGTACTCAGCATACCAAAATACCCCTTATACGATACCCAACATGATCTTTTACAACGGTGGCGCGGCGGCCATATTGGATTGCTAAATTAACCCGAAATTCGTACTCAGCATACCAAAATACCCCTTATACGATACCCAACATGAACTTTTACAACGTTGGTGCGGTGGCCATATTGGATTGCTAAATTAACCCGAAATTCGTACTCAGCATACCAAAATACCCCTTATACGATACCCAACATGAACTTTTACAACGGTGGCGCGGCGGCCATATTGGATTGCAAAATTCACCCGAAATTCGTACTCAGCCTACCAAAATACCCCTTATACGATACCCAACATGATCTTTTACAACGGTGGCGCGGCGGCCATATTGGATTGCTAAATTAATCCGAAATTCGTACTCAGCATACCAAAATACCCCTTATACGATACCCAACATGAACTTTTACAACGGTGGCGCGGCGGCCATATTGGAGTGCAAGAGTATTTAATTAGTGTGCACCATTTTAATTCATATTAATAAATTATAGGAAGCTGTCGCAAACGCGGCAGCCCTAAAATGTATCCCGAACATGTTCGGGACATTCCTTTCCGCGTCTTGTCCCTTGTCCCCCTCACGATTGACCTGACTAGACGGCTTCGTCGGCCGACTGTATGATCTGCCGGCTGTGGTATTGATTTGCTTGAATGTATGATAATTACAAAGTAATGAATTACAAAGTAACTAGTTATAAAGTAATCTAATTACTTTTTAACTAGTTACTTAGTAACTAATTAACCGGAACCTCCAAAGTATTTAAATTACAAAGTAATTAATTACTGAGTAATTAGATTACATTGTAACTTAATTACATTGTGATTCAATTATTAATTGAATTACTTTTGTAATTAGTTACGCCCATCACTGGTGGTTGGATTGCATGGAACGACACAGACTAAAAAAACTTGTTCGGTTTACTGTGAGTTAGTTAACCGCGTGCCAATTTGCAACAGTGCAAGACGTGGTCAGAGTTAAGAAGTTATTTATTTAACTCAGAGCTTACTAACTCTATATTTATATATTTAACTCGACTCTCCGCGCAAGTGGGCCTAAATAGCTTAGGCGGCCAAATTGAATTCCAAAATGATCATGTTATTCGTACTCAGCATTCGAAAAAACCCATTAAAAGATATTCATTACGAAATTATGTGATTACGGCGCGGTGGCCATTTTGGATTGCAAAATTATCATGTGATTCGTCCTCAGCATACCAAAAAACCCCTTAAACGATAACCATCATGGATTTTTGCGATTACGGCGCGGCGGCCATATTGCATTTCAAAATTATCACAGGATTCGTACTCAGCATACCAATACACCCCTTAAACGATACCCATCATGATATTTTGTGATTACGGCGCGGCGGCCATATTGTATTGCAAAATTATCACGTTATTCGTACTCAGCATACCAAAAACCCTTTAAACGATACCCATTATGAAATTTTGTGATTACGGCGCGGCGCCCATATTGGATTGCAAAATTATCATGTGATTCGTACTCAGCATACCAAAAAAACCCCTTAAACGATACCCATCATGAAATTTTGTGATCACACCGCGGTGGCCATATTGGATTGCAAAATTATCATGTGATTCATACTTAGCATACCAAGAATTCCCTTAAACTATACCCATCATGAAATTGTGTGATTACGGCGCGGTGGCCATATTGGATTGCAAAATTAATACGTAATTCGTACTCAGCATACCAAAAAACCCTTTAAACGATACCCATCATGAATTTTTGTGATTACACCGCGGCCGCCATATTGGATTGCAAAATTATCACGTGATTCGTACTCAGCATACCAAGAAACCCCTTAAACGATACCCATCATGACATTTTGTGATTACGGCGCGGCGTCCATATTGGATTGCAAAATTAGTACGTGATTCGTACTCAGCATACCAAAAAACCCTTTAAACGACACCCATCATGAAATTTTGTGATTACACCGCGGCGGCCATTTTGGATTGCACAATGATCCCGTGATTCATACTTAGCATACCAACTTTAGAAAACTTTAGAAATTTTTATGACCAGCTATTATGTAATTTACATTTTTTACGCAACTGTAGCAAACGTACGCAACGGAAACTCTCAGAAGAAATGAAATATCCTAGTTGTCGAAAAATGTTTCGTTGCTGCTAAGCTCTTATTCGCCTTAGCGTGATGTTATATATTTTGGTATTTTTCAAAAATGGACATTCTGTTAAGAAACTCTTGAAATTCAACTAGCAGTCTCTTAGACTCTAGAGTTAGAACAACTAAACAAACAAACTCTTTAGCTTAAAAATAATAGTATAATATACATAATTTATTTACGATTAACTCATTTATTTTTATTTACGAAACTAATAAATCACTACACTTAATAAAGTTAGATGCATTTACTACGTCAAACAAAGTTAGCATGCTGTTTCTTTCTACTATACTGTATACTGTGACATGAGAGTTGACTGCCGCTGCCGGCGCGCGGTGTGTCTTGCGCCCGGGGCGAGGGGAGCGCCAAATGCCTACTTGTGCGGGTTAACCGCCCCTTAAAGCAAGGACTGATATTTCTAAAGGTGCTGTATAGAGGTAGTATAACTGTGCTATAAATGTATACTGCGAGAAGTAACTTACTGCTCGTACGGGAGTTACTATATTCTTAGTGTGTTTTACTTTTATTTTATTTTTCTAAATATAGCATAAGTGTACTATATATACGGTCATTTTTAATGATTCTCTTCTCTAAGATACAGACAGAGTTTCTGTCTAGTTTAGGGAAAAGGATCGAACGATCATTGTAATATTGTACGGGATAAGTTTCTTGTTCTTTAAAAGGATGTTACCTATAAGATCTTTGAATCCATGCTTTTTTAGAAATAAGATCTTTGTATTCACGTTTTTTTAGAAATAAATTTATGTTTATTTATGTTTATGCTTAATTAATTATAGTTTAATTCGTATTCATTCTGTCTCGTTTGTATATTTAAGGCATGTTGAATCATTTTAATATGAGTTTTATTATTATTTTTGTATGACATTTTAGTGTATTTAATTTATTTGTTGAATGAACTAATTTATTTTAATTGAATTATATAGCATTCTGATTTATATAGTTATTGATTATGAAATGACATTTTATTATTATTAGGTGATATTATTTCTGACATCGTATTTATTTCATTTATTGTATGTAACTATTTTATTTCATTTGATTTGATTTAATGTAATTTAATTTGATTTAATTTGATTTAATTTAGTTTAATTTAATTTAATTTAATTTTGATACGATTTGAAGTGATTTAATTTACTTACTAAGTTTTAAATTGTAATTTGAATTTTAGATTGATATTGTTGATCATTGTTATATTTTGTTATCATGTGCATGAATAATTAGCTTCAATGATAATATACAGATATAATTTTCGTTCATCTCTATGTTTATAAGTCAGTCATATTCTCGCTTTGACTGTCTCGGTGGCGCGTTCGGTAGCGTAACCGCCTACCGCGCTAAGGTTTGTTTCAGATTTTGGGTGTTTTCTATGTATAATATGTATGTATTTGGAAATATAAATACATGTCTATCAGTCACATCGTATTTTATCATGTCTATCAGTCATCTAGATCCCATAGCACGAGCTAATATTAGCTTAATTTGGGCTAGATGATGTGTGAGAATGTCCACAAATATTTATTTATTTATTACTCGTAATACGTATATCATTTATAACGTATATTTACGTTCTATGGATGAACAGTCCAGATGCTAAATCTTGATTGTTCGTTATTTTTTAAAATTTCTAATCATGGGTACATACTCGTACATACAATCACATCGAAAATAGAATTCGTATGTAGAAGTAAATTATACACGGATGCTTTGCCGGTAGTTTCGTCGGTTCTATGTAAAAGGATACATACAACTCTATTACCGAAATTTCTAATCAACAGCACATTTCACTACATAATGTACCTATATGAAAATAGAACAACCCAAAAAAGTGCACTGTCCCTCCAGGTGTAACATCCAAGTAATCAATTTTGTACCGTCCATGTCGCGAATGTCCCAACACGGCCGGGAAACATTCACTCCGGGACCATTACTCAACACATTGTATTGTGCACCACAGGTTCCCCGCGAGTTTTATTTTGTATTGTCCCTTTGAAAATCGTAGGTTGTTATGAGACAAAGCAGATATTTGTTATAAAAATGGCTTTTGTTGGTCGCCTCATGTTTATCTCATGAATGCTAGATAGATTTTGTAGAACGGATTAGGTGTATTGTAGCAGAACAGGTGTGTTCCAATTTTGCAATATGGCACCCTTTTTATGCAGTTGGTGTGATGTTTAAAATGTATTATCTAGATACTTAGATATAATATAAAGTCGTAAATTTAAACATCTAAATAGAATATTGATGCATCAATCGATCTGCTATTTAAATGTTATGCCCAATCAATCAAATCAGCCTACTGCTGGACGTAAGTCACTTCACGGTCCTGCGCCTTCCACATCCATTAACCCTATACTACTACTTTATTTTATTACCTACAAATTCTAATGACACTACATGACATCCTGGCATAACTTCTACTTTATTACCTACAAATTGTAATGGCACTAAATGACACCATGACAGCCTTGATATACAGCAGTTAGCTGGTGAAGAAACGTGAAAAACTCATCTTTATCAGGCACACAGCGACTGTAATGTTACTTCTGGATTTTAGTGACGCTAAAAAGAAGAATCGTGAAGGTTTCGTTTTAGTTTTTTAAATATTTTACTTAGTCAATGTTGCTAATATCTTACTAAAATAATAAAATGTCTAATTATGTCTAATTATTATAATAATTGCTATAATTATGTCTAATCTTAAATAATAAAATGTCCCTAACTAAAGGCGGTAAGAATTTCTGTTCTCCGTTTATAGGCTTATGTGTGCTACAGTCACGAACTCACGAAACAAGCGTTCATTCGACACAGTAAACATAATTTAAAAAACATTATTGCCAGCTATAAATCACAATATATTACAACAATATTGCTGCAAACAGGAAAAGCTGCCTTAAAATATTGTTTTATACGAAGGAATTTCACAATATTATTAAATCATTATAACTCACAACAATAAATCACAGTGTTTCCTTTCACCATTTAATTATTAATGTCTTCTTTATTAAATACCATCCAGGGAACTCCGGGAATTATGTAAAATAATCTCCAAATTAATAATTGAAATGATAAAATATTTGCACGAAAGATTAGAATTTCAAAAGTTTTGTAGGCAACCGTTGCTTGTATTATTTTATGATGTTATAAAATATTATTCTACCGCTATCGATAACTGATACCTTCTTACAAAATTTACATTGTATTATAACATAATGACAAAGTTTGTGAAGATGTTTGGATGTTTGTTGCTCTTACCTCTTTCTTATTCTTACTTCCTCGACTAACACATAAAGTATTTGCCACACAGGCTGTGTTCAGCGTTTTGTAGTCCAGTCAAATTAAATGCATTTCCAAATGTTAAAAAAAACCTGTCACCGAAGAAACGATCACAATCATAATATTATATTGACACATGTGGGATTATTTTCAAACAACAGAATTGTAACGAAATTTTAACCGGACTCTTTTGTAGAATGAAAGTGAATAATTACAATTTTTAATTCAATTTATTTATTTATTAATTTACATATTGAGGAATCCAAGTTACTTAGTTTAGTAAATATAACCTGTCTAATGCTTTTCTACGTCATAGTTATTGCTGCTTAACTTTCCGAGTTCACTTATTCAACTGAATTTGCCTTTTTAATTAGTTGTCGTAGATATTTGGCATAATATTTGGAAAAATAAAATACTCGTGTTTATTATATTATGCCACTATTAGTAGCATTATGTCACTATTCCAGGGAGCGGGGCAGTCATAATAAATATCAGTAAATGTGGCATCATTATACGTGAACATATTTTGGTACTGCCAGGTAGGTACGTATTTCACAGGTAAACCCATGGAGCATTTTATTTTATACTTTTTATCAAAACAACAACATTATCTACAAAAATCAATTCGGCTTTCAACCTAAAAAAATTAGCTCTAATTTGTTGTCTAAATTTACAGATGATATAAATACATTTTTAAATACAAACAAAACATGTGATAGCTCACTTTATTGATTTTTCGCGCGCCTTTGATACATTGAATCACCACTGGCTTGTAACAAAGCTCGAAAACTCCGGTGTTCGTGGACCTTTGCTCAAATGGTGTAAGATCTATCTCTATGATGGTCCTACTGTGTCAACGTCAATAATATATTAAGTAAGACTATTAAGGTGAACATGGGCACGGCTCAGGGATCAGTTCTTGGACCACTTCACTTCATTACCTACGTCAATGATATGAACAATGTTGTCAGCAACTGTGCCTCTTATCAGTATGCTGACGACACCTGTTTAGTTATTGCCGATCATGACATCTCAACGGCGCTCTCAAAGATGCAGCAAGACCTTGACAACATTAACAAATGGTGCCATGATAATGGACTAGTCCTAAACGCAGCCAAAACTAAATTGCTTCACATCCACTCCAGCCATAAAAGAGTCCCCACTGATTTTCGAGGAGTATTAGTAGCCCATGATCATGCGTGTTTGCATAAGGCAAATAATGCTTGTTGTACCTGTCCGAAGATTGGTTGTGTTGAGCAACATATGTAGGTACTTAGGTCTAATAATTGACAAAAAATTCAATTGGCTGCCTCATATTCAGTACATATGTGCTAAACTTAGAGCATTTCTGGCAAATTTGTATATCATTAAAGATAGAATACCGTATAAAGTGAAACTCATGCTATATAACGCACTAGCTGACTCAATAATCGGATACGGTATAACAAGCTATGGAAGAACATATAAGTCCTATCTCGATCAAATTCTAGAACTCCAGTTACGACTTCTTAGAAAAATTGTACCAAATAATATGAAACAAATGTATAGAAATAATGAGAAAGAATTATATAAATTTTGTAAAGTTTTTCCCATACACACAAAAGTTACGTATAGTCTCCTAAAAGAACAGTTTTTCAATCAAAGCATCTCACAAGAAATATCGCATAACATTCAAACGCGACAGAAAACTAATAGAAAATTGGTCACGATTGGAGCAGTAAATGTTTATGGTGAGAGAACTACTGCATTACTCATCCCGCGCATTAGAAACAGCCTAAGTTCATCTTTTGTGCAGAGTATTACACAAAACAATATCAAAAATAAATTTAAACTTCATTTTCTGAACAGCCTGTAGAAACCTTGCACAAACTGGTTCCGTTCTTTTTCTTTTTTTTTAGTGTGTCACACAATAAGTATCGCTTTGATGCTTGTTCTGTAAGTGGGTGGATTTTATTTGATAGATTTAGAAACTTTAGAGTTGTGTTGGTTGGAATTTTGTTTCGGTAAAATATTGTATGGGTAGGTATGTAACTTTTGAACTGTATTTGCAGAATGTACGGCACTCCGCATAAACCCTTTGTGGTTTTTTGGTTTGCCATTGCTGTTATTTTTGTATTATAAGGAAATAAATAAATAAAAAATAAATTATCTAGTTAATAAATATGTATTTATGTGTGTGTGTATGTTTGTAATGAAATTCAAAAACTTCGCTGCCATTTCAAATATTCTCTCATAAGGAAAGCTATATTTACTCGGAGTAACAAAGGCTATATTTTTGACCATATTTCTACGGGAACGGAAGTTACGCGGGTGAAACCGCGTGAAATTCGCTAGTATTCTTTATTAATGTTGTTTTAATAACTTTGTTTGTTATTTAACCTACACTTTTACTTAAATTCATAAAGAATCTTAACAATAAGATATCAAATATTTCTACCTTCCGAACACTTCAATAAGTTTGTTTTTAGGGTTTCGTAGCCAAATGGCAAAAACGGAACCCTTATAGATTCGTCATGTCTGTCTGTCTGTCTGTCTGTCCGTCCGTGTGTCACAGCCATTTTTCTCCGAAACTATAAGGCCTATGATATTGAAACTTGGTAACTAGATGTATTCTGTGAACCGCATTAAGATTCTTATATAAAATTGAAAAAAATGCAGTAAATTTTAGGGGTACTCAGAACTGAAACTCAAAATTTTTTTGTTCATCAAAACCATACGTGTGGGATATCTATAGATAGGCCTTTAAAAGTGCTATTGTGGTTTCTAATATCATTTTTTTCTTAACTGAATAGTTGGCGCAAGAGACACTTCCAAAGTGGAAAAATGTGTGTCCCCCCCCCCTCTAACTTCTAAACTAAGAGGATGATAAATCTAAAAAGAATATATGAAGTACATTGCCATAAAAACTACCAACGAAAATTGGTTTGAACGAGATAGAGCTGGTAGTTTTTTTTTTAATTCGTCATAAACCGCAATTTTCGGTTAGAAAAATCACTACCACTGCTAACGTGTTAAAACATCAATGAAAGTTACAACGAACTATAAGAACTTTTGTATTATGTTACTTGCTGTTACGAAACCCTTCATGGGCGAGTCCAACTCGCACTTGGTCGGTTTATTATCATTTAAATTTATGACGAAATTCCTATGAAGTGAAGTGGGTGATCATAAAAAGAGAGTCTATTGTGTTGAGGCTTCTAAAACATTTGCAGTATCTTGCTAATGAACCCATCAAGCTTTGAAAAATGAAGAGCGTTTTCCACAAGAGACGCTCAGTATTTTTGCTTTTTCTGTAATTATTTTAAGCAACTGTTTACTACGTAATGCCGACATTGAATTATCTTTGCAATTCTAAACTTCGTTTTAAATTAAACACATAATTTTTGTAATTTTTAAGGAAGTAATTTGACCTTTTACGCGTTTTTCCTCTATCGTATTTTTGGAGTTATTGTTGGAAATTTATTGAAGATCGTTGTTACTCAATTTCCTGAGAGTCAATCATAAACAATCACATTATGTTTTATATCTATACCTTTTTCTGTTGATACCAATCCCTAGCTATTTATAGATTACTTGAAATTTTGTTCTAATGATTTTCATTAATATCAGACGTCATTCGAAAAAACTGTTTGCAATATCTGACTATATTGCAAGACTACTGACAACTGCACTGCACTGAATCGGCAAAACAGCAAAGAAACAATGTAACTAGTAGGATAAGCCTTTGAACCTTAGAGTATACAGGGTGTAGCATAAATAGTAGTCCAACCGTCAGGGTGTGATAGAACAGGTGCCCCACTATAATATACTACAATTTCACCTACATTTAAGCAAGGGTTACAGAAAAAAGAACCTGTTATTTAAATCGTTCCTTTTTTGTAAAGTTGGCTGTAGTTTAAAGGAAAATCGCATTTTTTTGTTTCTGTTTTCTCTATCTTAAGCTAAATACATGAGCTATCAAAAAATAATATAGTTAATTAATTTCCACTACAAACGTTTCAAGTAAATATAAGAAGGTTTTTATAAAAAATATGTACTACACTGTTGCTGCCCAAACTTTAAAGAATATGCATAGGTATGTCATACTGGTTTTAAAATGGAATTATAAAAGGATTTCCCATAAAAAGAAAATAGTAATTGTTAGTGTTAAAGCTAAAAAAATCAACTAAAATCAACTAACATACATTACACTTAAAACGGGATAGCACCCAATAGGTGAGGCCACAGTGGTAGTAGGTCTGTTGGGAGTCCTGGGGTACCCTTCCGAGGGCTTATCAGGGCCTCCCAACTGTGGGCTGTTAGCAGGACACGTGAGGTTTTTTTCGTGAGGTCTTGGTAAATAAAAGTAGTATGGATCGCGAAAGTTTAAACGTTAACTGCGTAGTATGTTATGACGAAAAAGGGATATCTTAACGTACATGATGCCCTACAAACCTTTTGGACTATAAATAAATAATGGTCACTGCAATAAACATCTTTCACTGTGAGAATTTCCGTATTTCGAAAGGCAACTGCCTTTCAAAATTAAAGGCCTTAGGCCAAATTAAAGACCTTATCGGCGGCTTAAATTTTTTTAACAATATCACGTCAGTGACGTTTTATGTGATTTTCCTGTACCAAATATCGCGATATCAATACACCTAAAGAAACTTTCACTTCAAAAATAAAAACAAACAGTACGCTCTTAATTGCAACATTCTTTTACTCACTCTTTATATTGCATTCTGTGTAAGGATTATCCGTGTAAACTCAAAAAGCTACAAAGTTTCTTCAAAGAAATATTTCTCGTACAAATTGCAAGCTAAAAGCTCCAAGACAAAACACACTGCCGGCGAGCTTCAGATACTTTTCATTATGATATGATATTACATTTCTGAGCCACATTTTTATTTATCTCCATCAAAGAGTAACATTTTTTAAATTAGTGGCCCTGAGAGAGCTGTAGAACATGCGAGCTTTTAAAACTTTGTTGTATCGCGGGGTAGAAGTTGGGAAAGTTTGAGTACCTATTAGATAACTGAAAAGCTCTGTAATATTTAGTTTCCGCAGTTCCAACAGTGTCCACGATTAACGAATAGAGAAACTATTTTCGGTTATGAGTTGAATTATTCGGCTTTAGCAGCATGTTGATGACTATGGTGGCTGAATATTATTTCATATGTAACTATATACGTAGGCATTCACGAAAAATTCTTTGATGCCGCTTTGCTTTGGCTACAGACAGCATACAGCCCACCTGATAGAAAGTCGTTGCTTGATCATAGGTTTGCAACGACCGACGTATGGAAATTTTCGAGTGTAGCACATCTAAATGCCTCACTTGAAAATGTCCATAGTAAAGTGAAAACATAAGTTTTTAATAACACATAATGAGGTGATTTCTTCAATTTTCATTTTGCGTAAAACTGTAATAAAAGCTGATCATATTTTTCTTCCGTCCCACAAGAGCGTGGAAATATTTTTTTAAATGTACGCCAAACAATAGCGAGGGTCATAAAAACCGGCGCAATTGGTCGTGAGACTACAAAATGTTCGTCGTAAGGACGAATTTGTTCCAACTCAGATTTTCCGGGAGCCTTCCCGTCCGCGTTTCACCAACGAATTACAAGGATTTTGCTTACAATAACCGAATATTTTCTGTTGAACTCTTGTGAAAATGTTACCAATCTTTTTAATTAAATTGCTGAGATAAAATGTGCTACATTTCTTCACCAAATGGAATAATTTCATTTTATACTTACGAGTTCTCAGACTGGAATGGTTCAAAGCGAACTTTATTTGTAGAAAGTTGGACGATTCTTTCTTAGCTATTAATCAAGGTTAATTTCATTGTACGATTGGATTCTTCTCTTCAATGTTCTGTTCAAACATTTAATACAATCTGCACACTGAACATTGCCATTGGTTTAGTCACTATAGATATCTTGTTACACAGTAACTGTACGTGCAAATACAAATGTGTTGTTTCGCAAAACTACTAAATACTTACTATTGTAGAGGATGCTATTATGAAATGCATAGTGATTTTAGTTCGAGTTCAATTTAACGTTTCATCCAAATTGGTTTCTGTTTTATATCACCAAAGTGGAAGAAAAGCATGCGGTTCACGGAAATTGGATTCTATCAGTATTTGCTTACGAATTATCTGAAACTTTAACATCGTTTAGCTAAACTTGTGTTAATCATATTGAACTGAACTGACGGAAAAAAAATCTTAAATTCAATAGGTATAGCACAGTACACAAGTACGAGTACAGCGACGCAACAGTAAATTTAATGACGTTTCGTTGAATTTATTTTTGTATACATTTATTGTTAACTAGCTGACCCTCGCAACTTCGTTTACGTCACATAATGTGCACGAAAGGAGAGGTAATTCTTCATCAGACTCGTCAAGCACCGTGTGAAACGGCCCTGTTTGCTTAATCATAAAAGAGCTTAAAGATTAAGGCTATTCTAAAACAATTCAGTCCACGCCTTCGGCGCGGACTGAATTATTTTACAACAGCCTTAATATTTAAGCTCTTTTATGATTAAGCAAACACGCCCGTTTAGATTTACCCTCTCATTCAAAGGAACCCTTGAATTCTAGGTTTGGCGAAAGTTGAGATGCCTCTAATTTCTGAACTACAAACCCCTCAATCTTGAAACTTGGGTCGAAAAATTCTTAAAGTACTTACTTTTCAATACTAAAAAAATATTTGAAATCGCATCATGCGTTGAGAAATTACAACTAAAAAACCATTTTATCTTTCATCCCCTCTCCCGCAGGAACCGCGCAAAACTTCGGGATCAAAAGTAGTAGAACCTTCCTCGGACTATAAGCTCGGAATGTACTAAGTATCATTCAAATCGGTTCAGTAGTTTCTGCGTGATACTTATTCGGGATACAGACAGACAGACAGACAGACAGACAGACTGACATGAAAATTTTAAATTACATTTTTGGCTTCAGTATCGATTAGAGAACGTCCTCCAATTAAAATTTTCAAAATATCTTCCATGTACAGACTCTCGACCCTCAACAGTTTTATTATAAGTATAGATTAAAAATTACAGAGAAACATAAATATTACATATCTTATATATTTACGTTATTACTATCTAAACGAGACCTAAATAAGGCCCCGTGGCATTGTGCCCAAAAGACTAGCAACTCCCTTTGAATGGGAGGAGTAGCAATACCTATTTGCTGAGCAAGAAAACTGCCAGCTCTTGGGTCACCAGTTGAATCCACAAGGCGCTTTTTCAATTCTTGATAATTTTTTGCGCATTGGGACCCCATTGAAATTATTCATTTATTTATTTATTATACACTTTATTGTACACCATGTAAATATAAATAGAGTACATAGATTCCGTACAAGAGGAAGGTACAATGAAATTATGAAATTATTTGATTAGTTGAAATACGTTCGGACAACTTTTGGCAATCATCAATAGGATCTTTAAGTATTGTTGCCTCGCTCCAATAATGATTCTTAGTGCGCCTTCACACTAGCGTTTTTCCTGCGTAGGCGTACTATGGACGTATGCGCGGCGCCGACGCGACGTATACGCCGCGTCGGCGCGGCGTCTCCACTGGAACACATGAGTACGCTGAACAAGCGTCGGGCGTGCGCAACGTATGCGCGACGTATACGCCGCGCATACGTCTATCGAACACCTACGCTAGTGTGAAGGCGCACTTAAGGTACGTGTTTGTAAGATAACAAAATAAATTTGGAATCACCGTGTGTTACATCTTATTTCCTACAAATACAATAAATGTAAAAGTTTGTGAAGATGTTGGATGTTTGTTACTCAATCGACTCAATAATCTAGTAAGATGATACTCGCGTGAAACTCGGAACCCTTTCCCGCTTCCCGTGGGAACATATTCCCGAGATCAAAAGTAGCCTTTGTGTTATTCCAGACTATAAGCTACCTCTATACCCAATCCGTTCAGCGGTTAAAGCGTGATTGAGTAACAAACATTTAAACATTGAAAAGCTGATGGCTTTCAGGAAGAGAGAGAGAAATGAAAAGATTGAATTTAAAATGTAAATAATTAGTAGTTTATTAGAATTGAGCACTTGGGGGTCGTGGGTGTGGCAACTTCGGGCAGCAAGTACGGTTTCCGAAGGCCTACGCAGGGTTCGACTTATCTTGTGGCTCCAGGATGTCGATGCAGTCCGCCAGGTAGCCGTGTCTTTCACAATTTCGGCCGGCACGGTATTCCCAACCCGCAGGGCGGATGTTCGCTCGTAGAACTCGAAGGGTGGATTTTACCAACCCGTAGGGTAGACGGTTTCTTGGACCCGTAGGGTGAATGTTCCTTCGTGGAACCTGAAGGGTGGACTTCTTGAACCCGTAGGGTGGACCCTGGAATGTTCCATATGACGGGTTAGCTGGAACCCTTTTTCCCGCCCATTGCTAAGACAGCCGACCACTGTTAAACCATTTGGGAGTCGGTTGCCTTACAATGGTTGGTTCTATCCTAAGTTTACAGAGACCTTTTTTTTCACACCCCTGTAATCTACCCTCCCATAACAGGGTCGACCAACAGCCGTTAATTTTCACTATTTTAAAATCTAGAATCATAATAATTAATTTAACTCACCCAATGATGGGGTCTTCTATTTATAGCTATTTGCTCCTTATCCTTGACAAATATTTACGAGGATATTTGCGATGATATAAACGATTATTTTTAAACTGATGTGATTCTCACAATTTCCAATTACACTGATACGTTCGTGATCTATTTTAAATATTAATCTGGCGGTCCTCCTGCATTGACGCAATGCCTTATATATCAATGAAATAGCGCCTCTAGTGGCACCGCTCGAAACTACTCAATCGTCAAGACCGTATCACTGCCTATAGCTTCCGTCGTTGCGACACTAACTCGGTAGATGGCGCTTTCATTTATTAATATAAGTTTTCATTTTAAAACCCCTAACGTTGAACCCCTATTTGCACCCGTTGTTTCACAACGTTACATACTCCCCCTCCCCAGTGAGCGTTTGACGTACCCTAACACGTCAAATGCTGCGTTCGTCCTCGAACGCCCCTAACATAATACCTACTACTCGTCTATGTGTGTGTGTATGTTAGTGTATTGTGTGAATGAGGTGATGCTGGGTATAGCGCAGAGTCGGCCTTAACCTTAATGAAACCAACTCGCAGGATGTATTTGGGTGATTCTGAAGGATCTTATAGGACAGAAAGAGAAAAGACGTATTTGAGGCTTTGGGTTGAAGGTTCAGGTAATACGCACCGCCTGAAAGTGGGGTGTTTATAATAAGGCTTTTTGCTGAAGGCTGGGATTTATACAACCGTCCCAGAGAAGAACATCCTACTAGGGCTCGTGTAACACTTCCGACTCATAGGATGGACTATCCCCCAGGGCAAGCCTCTAGCTTCCGAGTGGTAGGAGTAGCCATATGACGAAAATAAAGATAACGGTGATCTACACCTACGACTGTTAGGGCAAGACAAATGCTGCCAAATAACAGTCCACCATAATTCTGTTCGGGTAAGACTCTTGCTTCCTCGTAACAGTAATAAACCTAAACCATAAATCTGTTCGGGTAAGCTTCATGCTTCCTCGTAACAGTAACCTACAACATAATTCTGTTAGGGCAAGACCATGCTGCCAACTAACAGTAACCGACGAACTCTGTTAGGGATAGACTCATGCTTCCAACTAACAGAAACTCCCAACCAAACCAAGAAACAGAAAAGTGATAGAAATAATTTACTCGCAGAATCCTCCGTGATGCTAATTAACCCCTATGTCCCCCTGACGAACACGGCATGTGTTTGTCACGTTGTCATGTGTAGTTATTAGAAAGTCGTGTGTAATGTGTAGTGTCCCTAATTAATTACTAGGCTATTCAGCCCTTTAACCAAATAAAATAAAAACCAAGTGCTTATTCGCAATCTTAGTAGCAATAACAAAAGCTAAGTGCTTATTCGCAACTTTAGTTGAAGAATGTTGACTATGACTATTATGTCAACCCTAATAAATAACAAGGATAAACGTTCTCTGGCCATTATGCCAAATCTCCAAAAAAATATGGTACCCTTGTATGCCACCATGGCAGTGTAAAATGTATGTGCGTGCTTAAATAAATAATATGTATGTATGTACGTATGAAATCTCCCCTGTGCAAGTTTTGTTTTGTTTGCGCGTAAGCTGCTGACGTAATCGTGTTGATGTAAACGTGTTATTTATCGTTGCATCTAAGGCCAGTGTCACACTACATTCCATGCTATGTAATAACCCGTCAGCTTTGGTCGGGAACCAAAACTTAGGACCTTTGAGTCGCTTTCTCTAATCTACGAAAGTGACTCGCCTGTAACCAGTTTGACTCCTACTTCCGCCTTTGGGAGTCACACAACATGAAGTTCAAGTGTCACTATGTAAACAAACAAACAAAAAAAAAAAAAACTGCTTATGAAGTGTTTGGAATTGTGTGTGAAGATAGTTGTGATGAATATGTGATGACCATCTACTACCTACTTATTATGTAAGTGTAATTGTGAAACTTCCGTAGGGAATTGTACCTAGTTGTACAATGTGAAGTAACGTGGTACGTTATGTGCCACCTAAGTATTAATATTCTATTACGGTGTGCTAACACCCTTATATTTTCCAAAAGTTTAGTTATCAAAAACACTATTGTGTAACTGTACTGATGTACTAGATACGATATTCGCAAACGCATCTTAATGCAGTGTGTTACGGCCTTTACCGTTATCTGCATTCGTCTTTGTAATATTGAGGAATGTGTCTATTTCTCGACCCACCCGCGGAATAACGAAAAATAAATCTGTTCTTTTTAGGGTTCGTTGAACCGAATTATAAATTGAACCTTTATGAAACTTAGTATTTGCTTTATGAAATACTTAAGTTTGGAAATATTACCTTATAGGGTTCCTTCACTTAAATAAAAATTGGACCCTTCTAGATATCAATTGTATGTCTGTCTGTCTGTGTTTGAATATAATCTAATCAGAAGCAGTAATTAGTGAAAGTGAAGTGTATGATGATGGGTTGATGAAATTAGCTAAATGTTTGACAGTTTTAATCGATTAATGCAATTTTTGACCTTAATATTGTTTTTGTTTAAATTTAATAATTCCCACGAACGTGCCAAGAGTTAATTGTGTATTAACTCGTTCCAACAATTTTTTTTTTTTAAATAGTTCCTTACTACTACGGAACCCTTAAATATTTCGAACTGTGTCAAAGACGATGCGCACTTGGCCGGTTCTGGAAATAAACTATATAGTAGTAACTAACTATTTTATGTAATTTGTTCCTTGCTACTACGGAACCCTTGAATATCTCGAATTGTGCAAAAACCGATTCGTACTTGGACGATTCTGGAAATATTTTGTAACAGACTGTTGGTGTCAGGAGTATATTTTATTCACTTCCACCCACAGTTTCTATGAAAAAAATTTTTCCGCTACTATCGAGCTAGTAAATAACCATACTCGTAAACGTTATGAAATCAAAATCTGCCGTTATTTATTCAGAACACGAATCAAAGTTATTAGTTTAAAATTGTTTTTTGGCAAGAATGTTTTCACTGCGTAATCTACGTTTGGAATGTTTTTTCTTACAGTTTTATTTCAGTGTATCAGAATTCACCGTAATTCAAAAGTGAAACAATTATAAATCTTTTATTATTTACGTGAAGTGCAAATTCGTAAAATATTTGTTCTACCGTTTTGCTGAAGTGAGAATTCAATAGGGATTGTTACCCAGAAGTGTGATTATCGGCTGTTGGTCTCGCTGTAAATTCCCATATAGGAAATACAACAAAATAATACACAAATTGAGGCGGTTTGACGCCGTAAAAAAAATAAAAATTGTGGTGGTGATATCCTGTGACTACTTTTTACGATGAATATAGGCAATACAACTCACTTACCAAAATTAATGTAAGCGTTTCAAATGAGAAGTTTTACTTCAGACTTTAACAAAGTACTATTTAAAATTGGAACAAAACAAAAAAAACTTTTACTTTAAATTTCATTAAAAAATTTTCCACCATAAAATAAATACCTATAGAGGGTGTGAAAAATAAATTGGGGACCGTTAAAATTTTGAAAAATTACAATTTACGTTGAGAAAAAAATTCAAATTTTGCCTTGTTCTTGTTTATGCCGAAATCTGTCTAAAATCACTAAAAAAACACACAAAATAAGCCGGAAAGAACAAGTTGGCAGCAGAGGTCAGGAGAGCCAAATTCCTGGGTAGTTATGATAATTTGGAGGGAAACTACCCCGCTAACGGGCACTCTTAAGACTATTTTACACAAGTTGAATATCTTATAATTATGACCTCCCGACTCCCGTCGGAAATCGCTTTCTCGCTACCCGAAACCACGATATGGGCGCCACTGAAAAGCTGATGGCTTTCAGGAAGAGAGAGAGAAATGAAAAGATTGAATTTAAAATGTAAATAATTAGTAGTTTATTAGAATTGAGCACTTGGGGGTCGTGGGTGTGGCAACTTCGGGCAGCAAGTACGGTTTCCGAAGGCCTTCGCAGGGTTCGACTTATCTTGTGGCTCCAGGATGTCGATGCAGTCCGCCAGGTAGCCGTGTCTTCCACAATTTCGGCCGGCACGGTATTCCCAACCCGCAGGGCGGATGTTCGCTCGTAGAACTCGAAGGGTGGATTTTACCAACCCGTAGGGTAGACGGTTTCTTGGACCCGTAGGGTGAATGTTCCTTCGTGGAACCTGAAGGGTGGACTTCTTGAACCCGTAGGGTGGATTTCTATTCCAAACCCTAGGGCTGCGAAAGGCGCCTCTGGGTTTGCGAGGAGGAAAGGCCCCCACGATGCGGACTGGTGACCTGCGTCGTTGGTTGGCTATCCATAGAAGGCAGAAATGCCCTAAAGCGCATAAAGAAAGGGCCCCACGTTGGGCGCCACTGAAAAGCTGATGGCTTTCAGGAAGAGAGAGAGAAATGAAAAGATTGAATTTAAAATGTAAATAATTAGTAGTTTATTAGAATTGAGCACTTGGGGGTCGTGGGTGTGGCAACTTCGGGCAGCAAGTACGGTTTCCGAAGGCCTACGCAGGGTTCGACTTATCTTGTGGCTCCAGGATGTCGATGCAGTCCGCCAGGTAGCCGTGTCTTCCACAATTTCGGCCGGCACGGTATTCCCAACCCGCAGGGCGGATGTTCGCTCGTAGAACTCGAAGGGTGGATTTTACCAACCCGTAGGGTAGACGGTTTCTTGGACCCGTAGGGTGAATGTTCCTTCGTGGAACCTGAAGGGTGGACTTCTTGAACCCGTAGGGTGGACCCTGGAATGTTCCATATGACGGGTTAGCTGGAACCCTTTTTCCCGCCCATTGCTAAGACAGCCGACCACTGTTAAACCATTTGGGAGTCGGTTGCCTTACAATGGTTGGTTCTATCCTAAGTTTACAGAGACCTTTTTTTTCACACCCCTGTAATCTACCCTCCCATAACAGGGTCGACCAACAGCCGTTAATTTTCACTATTTTAAAATCTAGAATCATAATAATTAATTTAACTCACCCAATGATGGGGTCTTCTATTTATAGCTATTTGCTCCTTATCCTTGACAAATATTTACGAGGATATTTGCGATGATATAAACGATTATTTTTAAACTGATGTGATTCTCACAATTTCCAATTACACTGATACGTTCGTGATCTATTTTAAATATTAATCTGGCGGTCCTCCTGCATTGACGCAATGCCTTATATATCAATGAAATAGCGCCTCTAGTGGCACCGCTCGAAACTACTCAATCGTCAAGACCGTATCACTGCCTATAGCTTCCGTCGTTGCGACACTAACTCGGTAGATGGCGCTTTCATTTATTAATCTAAGTTTTCATTTTAAAACCCCTAACGTTGAACCCCTATTTGCACCCGTTGTTTCACAACGTTACAACATCCAAACATCTAAACATTCAAACATCCAAAATATAAAATAATAATCAATTAGATTTTAATCTGTCGGCAGTTTGCATCTCGCTAGGTAGTTTACAATTTAATGGTTCTTACAGTTTTGGTGACATACATAAATAACCAGGCAGATGACACTCACGTAAAGAAACCACTACCGTATAGAGGTATAGACATAAATATACAACACAGAGGTAGTATGTTAACCAGAACACTTAAACATAGGCTTTAACGCAAAAAGCTTGCAATATACAGGGTGAAGTTTTCAAAAGGGATTGGATGGCCAAATTCGAATCTATAAGGAATAGCGAAAAATGCTCAAAGGAGTCACTAGCCCGATTTCGATGAAACCTAAAACCTCATCATTAGATTTTTGAAAAACCAATAATCCTAGCTGGGAATCAACCCATTGATTTTGAAAAAAAAAACACACCCTATATTATTACACCATACGATAGTGTTGCTATTAAGGATCTTATTCTGGGAAGTAATGACATACGGCAAACTAAAGGAAAGTGCTCATCTTCAACAAAATAAAATTAATTTTTCTTACATAAACTGACTAATTGTTCAAAATGTAGACCATTGTTTTCAATACATAGCTGGATTCGAGACCACAAGGATCGTACTGCGTTTAATATAATAGTCCGAGAGCTGGCACGAATTTTTGGGTATGTATTTGAGGCAAGCTGAAAACTAGTCAGATACCTCTCCTACTATATCCCAACTCGGAATTGCAGACCTGGCTGATGAGTAGCGAGGCTAAATCAACGCTTAAATTTTTAAAAATATTATTTATTTTTTCCAAAAAATATATTTGAGGCACTACGCAATTTATATATGTTGCAGTGTAATACTTAATGAATACGAAAAAAAATAAGCCAGATAATTTAATCGGGGTTTTAACGTTGCGAGACGCGTGCAAAAATATTTTGCAAAAAATTATAAAAAATGTTTTTGAGGCAGCTTGAAATTTTAATGGAGCGTTATTTATAAGTAAAAAATAAGATTCCCAAAAAGACAGATCGTTTCGGTGGGGCTTTCTACCGGCCAGGTGATCAAACAAATAATGAATGGGTACGAGCCTGTAGTGCTATAGACAAGCTGTAGTGTGAGAGAGAGAGCGCATAACGACAGCTGTCTTTTTTTTTGCTTGCCGCGTTGCGAGGCCACGAGGTTTCTAGTCGGAATTTCGGAGTCGTTATTTTCAGTCGTACTATGGCGAACGCCGACTGCTTTGCGTTCCGGTGCGTTTGTCGTATGCGACAGCTTTTTTTTTAATTTGGCATGGCTTCAAATCGGAAACCTTGGAGAGTGAACTAAATACTGGACTCATAAAGGGCGCCTTACACGCTTATTTAGCCGGAATAATGCCGCTTTTACACTTTCGTTACAATCGCTAGATGGATATTGAATAAATATCGATATTTTGCGTGGTCCCAAGTCCCACTATGTTGAACCACTAGTGGGACCACGAGGACAACTGTTTCTCGTGGTCCTACTACGACAGCGGATATCAACATTTTGGTCCTGATGTTTTCTGCTTATATACACTTTTAAGATAGGTCGAACATAAAATATTAAAATTAAATAACTAGAAAAGTCGGTCTCCACTTATTTTTTCAATTTTAATTTTTTGTGTTCTTCATTTTTTTCGTTATGCCGGACTCTTACTGACTAAAAAACATCACGTGTCCCGCTAACAGCCTACGCACGGTTTGGAGCCCCGGGTAAGCCCTCGGAAGGATACCCCAGGACTCCCAACAGACACACGGCCGCCTCTGCGGCCTCGCCTATGTGGTGGTTCGGTTACTATCCCGCGTCTTAACTCAATATCTCTAAAATATTAACCCTTCAACACACTAAAAAAATATATCGAAAATCGGTAATCACGTGGACCTAGCTCCACCACCCTAAAAATGAAAAAAGATTTCCCATTTCCCAAAAAAAAAATTTATCTCACTTACCAGACCAAATTTTTCAATTCTGCAAACAGCAACCGGATTATTGATAAATTGTTTATTTTACTGTGTATAATAATAAACAATAATGAAAACACATTATTTATAATAAAAAAACAAAACACACACGCACACTTGCACTTGGTACACACGCACTCAACAAAAAAAATATTGATTACTCTACCACCACACCATATTTTACGATCCTGTAAACACCAACCGGATTATTGATATATTGTTTATTTTACTGTGTATAATAATAAATAATAATGCAAACACATTATTTATAATAAAAACACGAAACACACACGTACTACACAAACGCACGCCACCCATGCGCAATCCACTCTCAACTTCAACTGTTCGATTTTTGTAAATAATTCTGGCCCATTGACGTCATTTTATAAGATTCCAAAAACAAGAAAATGTTATAAACTACACATGCAATAAACCTGTTCATAGAAAAGTAGGACGTAAGAAGGCTAAATTTAAGTTTAAAGTCGTCTGGGTAGGTGCGGCGACCGGTCGCCGCGCGGGGCTTTACGGAAAAACTTGATTATTATGCGCGGCGACCGGTCGCCGCGAGGAGCTCTAAGGGTTAATAAATGAATAGAATTTATTTCAATTTTATTTTATACTTGAAATAATTGTACTACTGGAGAGTTATTATATTTTTATAAACCTGGTTTTGCGATTTTTTATTTTAATTATTGCTTTTTTTAATACGTAACGTCCATAAATCAATACAATCTCTTTTACGCAAAATGTTCTTAGTAGAAATTCAGAAAATTAATATTTATAACTCCAAAATTTTAAATAGAAACCTCATGGGTCGCACGTGGCTTCGCCAGAGCTAATAGTAACGCGGCAAGCAAGAACGAAGACAGCTGTCGTTATGCGCTCTCTCACACTCCAGCTTGTCTATAGCACTACAGGCTCGTACCCATTCATTATTATTTGTTTGATCACCTGGCAGGTAGAAAGCCCCACCGAAATGATCTGTCTTTTTGGTAATCTTATTTTTTACTTATAAATAACGCTCCATTAAAATTTCAAGCTGCCCCAAAAACATTTTTTATAATTTTTTGCAAAATATTTTTGCACGCGTCTGGCAATGTTAAAACCCCGATTAAATTATCTGGCTTATTTTTTTTTCGTATTCATTAAGTATTACACTGCAACATACATAAATTGCGTAGTGCCTCAAATAATTTTTTTTAAGAAAAAAAAAATAATATTTTAAAAAATTTAGGGGTTGATTTAGCCCCGCTACTCACCAGCCAGGTCTGCAATTCCGAGTTGGGATATAATAGGAGAGGTATGTCCAAGCAGGACACAACTACAGATTTTCTTGATTAAAAAACCGTGTATTTAGTAATATTAACTTTAATTTGGTAAGACGGTGTTACATGGTTCGTAGGTGAACTTAGAATGCATTTAGGTATGCATAGTAGGTATTTATACATTGCAAGTGCACCTCATTGAACGAGGCGCCTACCAATAACGTAAGGCAATAGTAAATTGATCACTAATAGTCTAAATATTGTATAGGCGTCCTAAGCCTAAACATCTTCCCCCCCGTTGAAGGGCTTGTCCTTCAACACATCAATTCTTCAGCTGTCGGCAAGGGGCATAGCCTGACGAGAGCGCGCCTCAGAATTCCTCTTGTCGTCTTTACGTCGGCCACTCTGGAGATGGAGTCAGGGCCGGGAAATAAACGTTGAACTCGTCCAAGACGCCAGCATAAAGGTGGCACGTGATCCTCTTGAATTAATACAAGGTCCCCAATGTTAAGCGAACCCTTGTTTGTCTTCCACTTCGTGCGCTGCTGTAATTCGTGGATGTACTCACGCTGCCATCGTGGCCAAAAATGCTGATAAATTTGCTGAAGTCTCTCGTATCGTTGTAATTGGCCTTCTTTAATTGTCTCTAAATTAGGCGCAGGCAGTGACCTTAGAGGTCTACCAATTAAAAAGTGCCCTGGGGTTAAGGGAAGGTAGTCATCAGGAGATGAGGAGAGGGGACAAAGCGGACGGCTATTTAAGACGGCCTCCACTTGTGCGAAAAGTGTAGTGATCTCCTCAAATGTAAGATGGGAGTTACCCATAACTCGTTTAATATGATATTTACTAAGTTTAATTGAAGACTCGAATAAAGAGCCAAAGTGTGGTGAGAAAGGTGGCGAAAATACAAATTTTATGTGTTCTTGAGTTGCAAAGTTAGACAAAGCAGTGGCATTCGATTTTAAAAATACTCCTATTTCCTTGGAAGCCGCTACAAAGTTACTCCCGTTGTCGCAAAATATTTCCCTTGGCTTACCACGGCGGGAAATAAATCTATTCAATGTCATAATGAATGCATCTTTTGTAAGTTCACTCACAGCTTCCAAATGCACGCACTTATATCGCATACAGACGAATAAACATAAATAACACTTAATTACTTTGGAACCTCTGCCCTTTCGATTTAATATATAAAATGGTCCAGCAAAGTCCACTCCCACTGAGGAAAATGGAAAATCTGGCGTCACGCGTTGAGAAGGAAGATTACCCATTTTAGGGCAAAGTGTTTTGCCTCGGAGACGACAACACCGCACGCAGTTGTGTACAGTGCGCCGAGATAGACGTCTACCGTTCACCGGCCATACAAATTCACGAATGATAGATAACAATAGCTGTGGGCCGGCATGCATATTACGCAAATGTTCCCTTTCAAATAAAAGTTTAGTCAAACGATGATTTGAATCCAATAAAATGGGATGTTTCTTGTCAAAATCATAAGGTGAGGCACTTAATCTGCCACCAACCCTAATTAAGTTAGTATCATTATCATAAAATGGAGACAAATTCAATATTTTAGATTTAGTTCCTAACGGCTTGTTCTTAGCGAGTAAATCGTATTCTAGCGGGAAGCATTCGCACTAAGCGATGCGACACAAGTAATGGAATGAGTCATCTAGTTCGGCCGTGGATAGACATGAAACCTGTTTGTTATCAGGATTGCGAACATTATAGCAAAATCTCTTGATGAATGCAACTATTCTTGTTAGTTTAGTTAAACTACTGTAATTTGAAACATTTATCAAGGGTTGAGGATCAATTGAATTATGATATGATTGGTAAGTACCAGTATTAGTTTTATGGGACGATTTATTTAGGTTTGCAACTAGTGGTTGCTGTTGGTTTGGCATTTCTGTTGTAAATGAATCTAAGTTTGAGTTCTTTGTGTAGTTAATGACGTCATTAGACGTAACCTGATTGTTATGTTTAAAATGTTTTGTTTTAATATTAATTTTTGATGTATTTTTTGTTTCAGGCAAATTATTGACTTCAATAGACTTTAAGGCTGGCCATTGATCTTCAGGTGTATTTAAATAGCTAGGACCCGACCACCATAAGTTATTGTTCACCAACTGATTGGCGCTCACACCACGTGATATAAGGTCAGCTGGATTCATAGCGGTCGGAACATAACGCCATGATAACGAATCGGTGAGTTCGTTTATTTCAACCACTCGGTTGGCAACGAACGTTTTAAGCTTCGTGGGGTCACCTTTAAGCCAGGCCAGCACGACGCTTGAGTCACACCAGTGTACAATTCGCGAAGGTTTGTATCGAATAGACTTGAGAATACTATCACATAGCCCAGCGGCCAGTAGGGCCGAGCAGAGTTCCAAGCGAGGTATAGTCATAGGATTTATTCGTGCGACCTTTGACCTCGAACAAAGAAGTCTCACATGGAAGTCACGACCATTAGCGGTACTTCTCATGTAAACACATGCTCCGTAGGCTCGCTGGGAGGCGTCACTGAATGAATGTAATTCTATTATTTTGGGTGCATCACACAAAACCATTCTAGGAATTTGCAATTTAGAAATAAAACTCAAATCATTTGAAAATTCTAACCATTTTTCTTTAATTTCTAGTGGTACTAATTGATCCCAATCTATTTTTAGTCGCCACAAATCTTGTAGCATTAGCTTAGCCTGTATGACAAAAGGACTCAGAATACCCATAGGGTCAAATAGCTTAAATGAATTAGATAATATGTGTCTTTTAGTAATATTTTTATTATCATAATTAATTTGTATAGGAAAATTCAATGTATCAGTCTTAGGGTCCCAGCCCAGACCTAGCGTGCTTGAGGCTTCACTAATAGTTAAGTGATCTTGGGTATTTATTGATAGCCTTTCAAGAAGATCGGTTGAATTACTTTTATATTTTCGTAAATTAAAACATGCGGACCCTAGGGCTGTAGATAACGAATTTTGAATATGACGTAATTGCTGAAGGTCATTACACCCTGTTATTAAATCGTCGACATAGAAGTCGTGCTGTATTATTGTTTTGATTGTATCGTCCCCACACTCCTCGCCAACCTGCCAAAGACAGCGAGTGCTTAAATAGCTCGCACTTCTGGTTCCATAAGTGAGAGTATTCAGACGCATCGTTCTGATGGGCAGTGACTCATCCTCCCTCCATAAGAGCAACTGTAAATTTCTAGATGGTTCAGCCACATCTACTTGACGGTACATCTTTTCGATGTCCCCCGTCAAGAGATACTTGTACTGTCTAGCCCTTACCAGTATGGAGAAAAGAGAATCCTGTATGTTTGGGCCCACCATTAGTATGTCGTTGACAGATAGACCAGAAGATGTGGGAACTGATCCATCAAAAACAACACGAACCTTGGTGGACTCACTACTGTGCTTAAATACGGCATGGTGGCATAGGAAGTATGAAGGTAAGGGTTTAGCCTCAGGGGCTAAGGACATGTGTCCCAACTCTTCATATTCTTTCATGAATTGTATATATTGTAATTTAAGTGTAGGATTTTTCCTAAAACGCCAAAGAAAAAAAAAAAAGGGTAGATGAAACCAGACGTGTTTATTTTTGCTCTTCAACTTTTAATCATTAAAAATAGTACAATTAACTTTCCTCTATCAAGATTTGTGAAGTTTTAATCACAGTGTAAACACCTACCAGCTAAGTGTAATCTCCACTCCATAATAGCTGCTGTAAACATTCCCATCACATCACTTGGACAGTACATCAAGTTGCCGTCATGGAGTCTGCACCAGAGTCCTTCTCTGCCATCATGGATGCCTTCGAGGAGCGTATGTCTCATTTTGAGGCTGAGATCCGAAAACCTGGAAAGAATCCGGCCAGTTCCCCGAATGTGACAACTATAGGGGCGGAGTTTGCTTCTTTCAGGGATAATGTTGTCAACATATTCACTCTGTTTCGGAAGCAAATAGAAGTGCTGGCTAAGCAGGTTGACAACATTGAGCTTCGCAGTCGACGGAAAATGCTGTTAATACATGGGGTCCCCGAACAGAACAATGAGGTGCCATCCCACTTGGTGGTAAATATTGTTAAGGACCACCTGAAGTACGGAGTCTTTTCTGAGGCTGACATAAAGCGATGCCGTAGAATGGGGCGCCCTTCTGGTGCAAACAAGCCGAGGCCTATTTTATTTAAACTCCACCAGATGGACATAAGGAATAAGATATGGTTCACAAAATCAAATCTGAAAGGCACAGGATACACACTCTCTGAATTTGTCACGCGCACTCGTCATCAAGTGTTTTTGGCAGCACGCGAGCGTTTTGGTGTAAACAAATGTTGGACGCGAGAGGGACATGTATATGTTCTAGATCCCGACGGAAGAAGACATCGTGTGGCTAGCCTGGTTGAGCTGAATGGGCTTGATTTGGGCACCCAAAGACCTGTACCAAATAATCCGGCTAAAGCAACAACAAGTAAGCCCAGACGAGTAGTAACAAAAAAGTAGTATTTCCATGAAACTTGTAAGTGTCACCGGAAGGTGTTTTTGTACCTAATTGTTTTTATGTATACTGAGTATTACCGAACTACTTTCACTTTCCACTTCCAATGTTCCTTTATGTTATACCTCCAAAATTAATTATTATAAATTCAACAAACAATTTGTTTACTAAAATTCAACCTTGTCACGCGTTTTGTGAGATTGTCAATGTCATGTCAGTGTCAATATGTCAAATGTCAATTGTCTGTATAAAATTTCTTTTTCTTAAAACATTGTTCTTGTAATGATTATGGCATGGCCACTAAGACTTTTGCTACTTGTTAATTTTCATGGGTGTATTATTGGCATGTTACCATTTCATTGCTGAGTTGACTTAAGTGCTCTTGCTATACATTGAGTGAGTTCCCTGCGTATTTGATGGTGGGAACGCTGATTTCAGAATTATGGTGATGCATATTTTTTATACTGTACTGAATGTAGCTATAATCTTAGAGATGTCTTCCATTATACACGCAGCTGGCGGGTGGATATTGTGTAGTAAATAACAGAGTATTATATATTTATTGACATTAATTTATTGTTTATAGAATTATACTTATTATATATTTTATTTAAATATTATTTATTATATTAAGTATATTATTATTTAGAAATATTATCTATTTATATTTTATATAATGTTAAACATAGACATTAGTTGTAACGATAGCTTTGAATTAGCCAGTACTTTGAATGACACATTTGCACATATGCCAACATTGTCTGAAGTTATAAAAACCCAGTTTGCTGATGTCCCAAGGAACTTTAATGTAGTCCATATAAATGCACAGAGTATTTCGTACCATTTCTCAGCTATGCTAACAACCTTCGACTGTGAGAATATTCACGCTATCCTAGTTTCTGAATCTTTTCTAAAACCATGCCTACTTTCTAGCTGTTACTCTCTTCCTGATTTCATCTTAATTAGAAATGATCGCGTTGGCCCTAGATGCGGCGGTGTGGCTATTTATTTACGAAATAACATACCTTATAATGTAATCGACATATCTCCACAGCCAACGCCGCCGAATGCTGGGGAACATCTCTTTTTGGAGGTACAACTGTTGCATACCAAATTGTTACTTGGTGTTTACTACAGCAATTCGATGCATGTTAACTTTTTCTCTTCTTTTGATACCCTTTTAGAACGTCATTTGCCTGCTTACAGTCAAACTATCATAATGGGAGATTTTAACACATGTCTCTTAAAGAATGATTCCCGCTCTTCTACCTTTCTAAATCTCGTTGAATCTTATAATCTGTCAATTCTTCCTTCAAATACCACTCATCACTTTCCCAACTGTAAACCATCTCTTATCGATTTAATCCTTGTTTCTTCCACTGACCTGGTCTCTAAGCATGGTCAGCATCCAGCTGATGCTTTTTCCTACCACGATTTGATATATCTCTCCTATAAGGTACGTTCTCCTAAACATAAACATAAAACTGTTATGCAGCGCAATTTTAGTGGCATGGACCTAATTAAATTGTGTGAGGATGCTGGTAAAATCGATTGGGGAGCACTATTGGCGGCAGATACGATTGATGATAAGGTTGATATACTAAATGATAAACTGACTAAGTTATATGACATACATGCACCTATCCGTACCGTAAAGGTGAAGCACTTGCCTTCACCTTGGCTTACAGCCGACATAAAAACTTTAATAAATAAAAAAGCAGCTGCAAAATGCAGGTACAAAATTCGGCCTACACCTGCTAACCACGAAAAATATATAACGATAAGAAATCACTGCAGTAAGGTGTGCAGGAAAGCACAGCGCCAATATATTCATAAATCAGTCGAGAACGGAGACCCTGCCAAAACCTGGAAATTTCTCAGAACACTGGGAGTTGGAAAATCAAGACAAAATTCGATTCCTAAAACTGTTAATATAGAATTATTAAATCAACACTTCTCGTCGTCGTCTACGCTAGATCAGACGAACAAAGATAATACTTTGCAATATCTTTCATCACTTTCAACTCCCAACTACTCACCGTTCGTATTCAATCAATTATCTGCGTGTGATGTTAAGAGGAGTATAATGTCGATAAGCTCCAATGCAGTTGGCAGTGATAACGTAAGTCGTAATATGGTGCTACCTGTTATTGATGAAATCCTACCTATATTGTGTCATATTCTAAACTATTCCTTTTCCTGCTCTGAATTCCCAACAGCCTGGAAGGAGGCTCAAATAATTCCTATCCCTAAAAAATCAAACCCAGTCTCCTTCTCCGAATATCGTCCCATTTCCATATTACCTTTTCTATCAAAAGTCCTAGAGCGTCTCGTCAACACCCAATTAAGTTCATATCTGAATAGACACCAACTCCTTAATCCTATCCAGTCAGGTTTTCGACCAGGTCACAGCACGACTAGCGCATTGATTAAGATTACTGACGACGTGCGTATGGGCATGGAGGATGGAAATCTCACAGTTCTTGCATTATTGGATTTTAGTAACGCCTTCAACACTGTAGATTTCCAACTTCTGCTTGGTATTTTGCGCTCTATTAACATATCTCCACCAGTGATTGATTGGTTTCATAGTTACCTTTTTGGACGTCGACAGAGAGTTCGTATTGAAGACTCTTTTTCTTCTTGGCGTAGTACAACTGTCGGCGTACCACAGGGTGGCGTGCTTTCTCCCATACTTTTCACAATTTTTATAAATTCTATTTCGAAGTATTTGTTTTCTGCCTGCCACCTTTATGCAGATGATCTACAGATTTACACACAAGCTCCTGTAGTTGAATTACCGACAGCCTTTACAATCATAAATGCGGATTTGGCTCAAATATGTCAATGGAGCAAGCAATATGGCTTGTCAGTAAATCCTACAAAGACACAAGTCATAGTGATTGGAAGCTCTGGAATGTTGGCGAAGGTAGATCGGACAATCCTTCCAGATATTTTATTTGATGGTGTTTCACTACACATAAGTGAAAATGTGAAGGATTTAGGCATTATGATTGATAATACATTATCCTGGCGTACACAAATGTGTGAAGTTAGTCGAAAACTATTTGCCGCATCAGGTTCCTTACGTAGATTGCGCAACTTTCTACCTACGTCCACTAAAATTGCGCTTGCAGAATCCCTTCTCCTACCTCTACTTGATTACGCTGATGTTAGCTATCTTGATGTCACTGAGGAGCAACTTGACAAACTTGAGCGCCTCCAAAATTTTTGCATTAGATTTATATTTGGTTTACGCAAATATGATCATGTCTCCGAATTTCGCAACAAACTCAAGTGGCTCCCAATTCGACTTCGACGGAATACTCACATTCTTTGTTTGCTATATAGCATCCTCTTCAATCCCGCTAGTCCCAATTATTTAAAAGAACGTTTCATGTTCCTTAATGACACACATTTGAGAACTTTGAGGTCATCAGAAACTTTGGCATTGGCAATACCTAGGCACGCGACTTCTTTTTATGGCAAGTCCTTTACCGTGCAAGCTGTACGGCTGTGGAATGCCTTGCCAATAACTGTAAGGCGAGCAAAATCTTTGAATATATTCAAGCGAATGGTGAAATAACACTATTTGGCATGTTAAAATAAAATTTTAAAGTTATGATGAAATATGTATTGATTTATATAATATATATAAATTCTGATATGTATGTATGTATATATATATATATATATATATATATATATATATATATATATATATATATATATATATATATATGTATGTGTTTATTTATGTATATTTGTCTATTTGTTTGTATGTATTTACACATTCTTATTATATTTATCTAGCTATTGTAATTGTACTTTGTATTCATTTAATGTACCACGTATTTTATAGTACCTAATAGGTACCTTCTTTCTATTAAAACACTAATAAAATATCTGCCCAGTTATAAACTTGATCTCTTACACTCATATCCATCCAAAGGTTGCCTGGAAGAAATCGCACTTAGCGATAAGGCCGCCCATTGTACATTTTAATCTCTGTATTCCATATACATGTATATGTTAATTAGTGTACAATAAAGCATATTCTATTCTATTCTATTCTATTCTAAAACGTAGTTCTAAATTAAATAATCTTTTTTTGGCAATATTGTAGGACTCGCCTAAGTTATTCGGCGAACAGTTCAGAGGTAGTGTTACCATAAAGCGGCCACTATTTAGGCGAAGTGTATTTTGTTGGAAATGTTTTTCACATGCCCTTTCCATTTCGTTGAAAATGGGTTTATTTGGGAGGTCTTCAATCTCCCAGAATTTTGTGAGTAATTGATCGATGTGAATATCACTAGAAGTTTGTGAATTTTTAGAAATTAAACTATCATTACAGTGTAACCTATTTAGATTTATTACACTAATGGAACCGGTTATTAACCAGCCAAATTCGGAATTTCGTAACCTTATGTGGTCGGATCCCACTGATATTTGTTCAGAGCCCAGTACATCCCAAAATAGGTCAGCCCCTATCAGGATGTCCACCTGGGAAGGTTCATAAAACCTTGGATCAGCTAATTGAACGCGATTAGGAATATTAAAATTAATAGGAATAGGGTTTTTAGGTAAGTGACCCGTTAATTCCTTCATTATTAGCAAATTTTGCGTAACATTGAATTGTTTGTATTTAGATTGCAATCGAGCAACACAACTTTCTTCAACCTTATCAGAAGAATGGTTACCGATGCCGATGACGTTTATACTTGTGATAGGTATTGACTTTAGTACCAATTTGTCCCTAAGTGATTTAGTTATAAAACTGGCCTGACTACCGCAGTCCAGCAGTGCACGCACGGTCTCATGCACATTGTTTATAGGATTATAGACATCAATCAAAGCTGTAGTTAATAGCACCTGGCTGTACTGACGCTCAGTAGTGGTATTGACGTTAATGTTGTTTGTATGTGTGTCAGTTTGTATGTGATTGTCGGTAACCAAGGGCGTATGCAAGTGACGATTATGTTTCTCATTGCATTCAGGGCATGGCCGAAGGCCACATGCACTGGTAGGGTGACCCTGCCGCAGACAGTTGGCACATAACTTATACCTAGCCACTTCTGCCCACCTTTCCTCTAAAGATTTCTGTTTAAATGTGGGGCAGTCGTATATCCTGTGGCCTTGATCGCAAATTATACAGATTAATGACTGAAAACGATTGCTAAAAGCACCATGGGCTCCATGGCGTGCGCCGTTAGCACGACCGGGATTAACGCTCTGATGACGACTATTTATATTTGTAAAAGATTTAATGTGTTTTTGATTATTGTTACTTGTTTGATTGAATTGTGAATGTGAATTATAACGAACTGGATTATTTGTTGAATTGTGTTTTATTTTATTTCTATTTAAGGCCTCGAGCACATCAGCCCGATCAACAAGAAATTTTTTAAAGTTTTCTAATGTAGGAAAATTCTCAAAATCGTTTCTATATTCCTCCCATTTTATTAAAGTGCTGCTGTCCAGTTTGGAAGCTATATTAAATATTATAAGTGTATCCCAATACTCAGTGGGTTGGCCTAAGCTGGATAAAGCCCTTAAATTCTTAGTGACATGATCAACTAAGAATCGAAGGGATCGTTCTGACTCTTTATTGAATTGTTGAATATTGAACAGTGAATTTAAATGATGATTAACTAACAGTCGTTTATTATCGTAGCGGTCACACAATAACTTCCACGCTTCTGTGTAATTGTCAGAAGACACTTCTAGGTTGGAAATTATTCGTGATGCTTCGCCTTCGAGATACGATATAAGATAGTGAAATTTGTGAACTGGAGTGAGATGCTTATTGCTATCAACTAGACTTAAAAATGTGTCTCTAAACTCGAGCCACTTAAAATATGCACCATCAAATTTGGCTATTTCAATCCGCGGCAACCTGACGCCAGAGTCTTGGGGCTCAGCGTTCAGATGATGTGTACACTGCTGCTTGGAATGCCTGGCGACTAACTCCTTGGCTATCGCGAGCGCACTCACAATTTCGCATTCAATGGTCTCGCGTTCGTCAAGCTCTGATGCCAGGCTGTCACCGTTCATGACTTCTATCTCACTTTGCAACTCATCGAACTTAGCTGATAACTGTTCAAATTTACCAAGCTTAAGGGTTAACTCTGCAACCTCAATATTGTTCAACACGCCTGAAGATATTTTATCTAAATAGTTTTTAAACTTGGTAATTTGTCCCTTCACTGAGCTACGTCGTATAATTAAATCACGTAGTGCAGTCATTTTTAACATTTATCGCTTTAAAATGCACTAACTAATAGTAAAAAGTAAGTTATAAAAATAAGTACGATCCAATAGCTCAATGTTAGGTGTATCAGTGCTAATAATGGTTTGAATAACTAACGTAAACAATAGACCTTTCGCACCTCACTGAGACTGCTTTGCCGAGAAACAGGTTTGTTATCAGCTGGCCCACGTAGTACCTTACGCGTACTTAGGTATCACAGCTGTAGAATGTTCGATTTGATTTGAACCAACCTGGAAACGTTCGGCCAAATATTTTAGAATGGGATATTAGGACTGATTATTATTGTTTTAAAAGTATGTTTAAAGGAGGAGAAATAATTAAAAAGTTTAGAATGTACCTATGTTGGTATATGTAGGTAGGTAAAAAGTTAGCAAAAGTTACAGAAATTCCTTGTAAATTGTAATTTACTGTTAAATAAACTTGTGATTATGAAAACACAAGGTAGATAATAGAAATTGACACAGAAATAACTTGATTGGGGTTTAATTTTGAACTTGAAAATTAAGATTGGACTTTGACCCCGGATCACATTCACAGTAATTTGTAGAAATTATCGCACAAATGGTAACACACGTCTTAAATAGCTTTATAGAATAAGGATTAGTGATATTTGGAACGATAGAAGGATTTATAATTAGAATAGACGGGTAAGGAGGGCACTTATCTGGTAGTGGTATGCTCCGAAGTCCCGATGGTGATTTTGCAGCTGGAATACTTTACGCCTGAGTCGATTGCTTCAATGCTCAGTATTATTCGAGTTCGCCTTCCTCAGTTTCCACGTAGAATGTCGGCCTTTAGTGGATCCGATGCCCTCGCAGTGGTCTGGTAACTGGTCGACGATAATATTTTTCCAGCAGGTTTTTTGAGGTCCTTGTAGACGGTCGCCAAATTATGTCCAAGCAGGACACAACTACAGATTTTCTTGATTAAAAAACCGTGTATTTAGTAATATTAACTTTAATTTGGTAAGACGGTGTTACATGGTTCGTAGGTGAACTTAGAATGCATTTAGGTATGCATAGTAGGTATTTATACATTGCAAGTGCACCTCATTGAACGAGGCGCCTACCAATATCGTAAGGCAATAGTAAATTGATCACTAATAGTCTAAATATTGTATAGGCGTCCTAAGCCTAAACAAGGTATGTGACAAGTTTTCAGCTTGCCTCAAATACCTACCCAAAAATTCGTGCCAGCTCTCGGAATATAATTGATTCCGTTTAGAATATTCTCCAAAGAATCATTCTGAGCATGATATAAAACACGGAATAGTTACGATCTATTCTGGGATTTCGAACGAAAATTATGATACAAATTTTATCGCTAAACTCGATTTTGTGAGTAAATTTAATATTGTCACTCATTCATACATATCTTTTAACTTTTTGGGTTTTGATTTTCGCTTCATCCTCATTCCAGTTAAGTAAATAAAGTCTAAACCTACCCGTGATCCGCCGTTATTCAGTCGGATCCCCAGTTCCCCGGTTGATTGAAATAGTCTGATTTTAGCGGTAAGCGTGTGACTTAGTCCCGTAAACTGACCTGCTCCAAAGCCTTGCCGGACAACAGGTGCACCACAGCAGGCGAGCTTCAATGGTGCTTCAGATGAATCCTATAAAATTTAGTTTTTCAGTACAAAATATTGTACCAGAACGTTACTCAAAAACTGCCTGGAAATGCAAAACTAAATTGGAATGTAAATCAAGTCCGCCCGGCCTATGTTCGTCTCGATTCCCAATACATGTGATTACTAAAACGAACTTCACTGCGAGTAAACAATGCAAAACAAACATTTTAGTTTGAAGCAGCAGTGCTCGGCGTTCTGTAAAATACTGTATGAGAGAGGAATAGGAAGTATTGATTGCACTTCAGGAATGCATTGTTTCACATTTTGTGTGTCCAAAGACCCTGAAATTAGTTTTTTTTTTCAAAACTATTCTTTTAGATATTGCAATGTTTTATTTTCTACAAATTTTGTATGCCCTACTTATGTACGTATTTATCTTGGTGGCAAAATTTTCCAAAAGTACTTACTAAAATACCTCGTATAACCACTGTTATATTTGTAATATTTTTTTTTCTAGGTTTTTCATTCATCATATTACTGTGATCTTCTTGCGATCTTTTCTAACTGTCCAAGCATTCTACTACTGTAGCAAGGAAGGTAATCATTCTAAGAACTGATTCCGATTAACCTATCGCCACTGTAATGCTTAAATAATAGTAATACTTAATTAATTTAGGTCAAAATCACAGTTTATGAATAAAAGATGATAAAAGAAGTCTAGAAAGTTTTTGTTCTGATGCCTCGAGAAAAAGTTTCTTGAGTGTTAATATACTTTAGGAACTACGATCGTGCCGCCTTTGCCAAGAAGCATCGTTATTAAAACTAAATGAATAAATTATTTTACGCTTGCGACAAAAAATGTCCATCAAACTGTCTATCTGAACAATTTTACACCGTCTAACAGAATACGCAAGCCAGCAAAACCTATTTGCCATTAATTTTTATTAACCGAATTAGGATTAGGGCTTTAATTGCCAGCTCTAAAGCCTTAAGTAATTGCCATCATTGGTTGCTGAATTTTTCTTTTATATGGTTCTTTATGGCACATAAAATAGAACACGTAAGGTTTGAAATTGCCTGTAGGAACTGTTTAGATACACGATCTCTTAGAGAAGGCTTTCAAAAACGAATTCTGTGTTTATGCCGGTTCCATTTAAGCGGTGCTGTCTGAATGGCCCATTATTTTGATAGTTCAGTAATAGTTATGCTTTGGAAATGTAGCTATTAAAGCATCTAAATACTATTTACTGAACGAGTTTAGTACAACTCATTTTATTTCCAAGTGAATTGTGCCACAAGAATACGTTTGCCGTTCGCTCTCTTTCATTAGAATAACTAATATAAAACAACTTTAAATTGAAATAAATGGAGTTAAAGCTAACGGTGCAAAGCCATTTGAATAAATTGGCGGACGACAGCTAGTAAAGTATATACCTGCATTCTAGTGACTCTGAGAGCGAAGTACGTAGCACTCGTAAGCATTTATAATAATTTACATTATCGACACTCTTTTGAGGGTTGCGCAAAGGGCAAAACCGGGACCCTATTTACTGAGACATCGCTATCCGTTCATCTGTCTGTTATCAGGCTGTATTTTTCGTAGACTCTCATAAACCGTCATAGCTAGACAGTTGAAATTTTCAAGATGAAGTATATCTTTGAAACCAGTTACACCAATCAATAGTGTACATAATATGATTTGTAACTGTGCCGTTAACATAAATATTTAAGGGCCACACAACAAAATGTCATTTCGATACTTCGTGCGATAGTCCTACTCGCACTTGGCCTTTTTTCTGTATGGGGTTCCAAAAAAATAATTGTGGAAATAATAAGGTTAATCTTGGATGTTAGATAACATTTTAAGGGCTTGGTAAATACAACGTAAAGTCCTCTTTGGGGATTATAAATACCTATTGACTTACTCTTTACAAAATTCACTCTAATCCGACTATCCTACTTCCTACTTCCTACTAATATTATAAATGTGAAAGTTTGTGAAGATGTTTGGATGTTTAGATGTTTGGATGTTTGTTGCTCAATCACGCTCTAACGACTCAATGGATCTGGCTTAAATTTGGTACAGGGATAGAGTATAGTCCGGAATAACACATAGGCTACTTTTTATCCCGGGAAAATGTTCCCACGGGAAGCGGGAACGGGGACCAAATTTCACGCGGGCGAAGCCGCACGCCTCAGCTAGTGTTTTATAGAATCGCTTACATATTGTATTGCTGAATTGGATATGACAGTGATTGATGATATAAATACTCCAATAAGGTAACAATATATTTTTATAAATTTTGATCGTACTTAGCTCACTTCAGGGTCTTTATACCTGATTAACGGGAAACATGTTCAATCACTTGCACAACTTTAAATATTTACAATAATTTTTACTTTTTTCACATTAACCTTAGTGAAAATTATATTTAAATGAATGAATTTTTGTTTCTAGTTGGGTTTCCATTTAAACCACAAAACAGTGTCTCAAACTTTAAAACACATCAGCATATATTATGCCCACGCTTGCTCATACGAGCGTGAATTTATGACCCTGTAATATAAAGACAATTGCTACATGAAGGTAACAAGACTGAGGGAATGTTAGTGCGCGGCTCTCAAATTTATTACAAGTAATATTTGGACCCAAAACATGAAGCCGGCATCCTACCCTCACCTGATCTCACCCACTGCATACAACCTTAAGAACATAATCTTTATTGCCTCCAGTAGTACTTACAAAGAGTTTCTTTATTTTATCTTGGTTGTGGCGTACGTAATATATTCCGGATTACGTGTTGCTATGAAATATGCAGAGAGTCTGTGGAAGGACGAATGTATGATGTTTTTATAAGCACCGTGCGGGTTTCAAATCACGCTGCGTTTATTATTTTTTGTTTCACACTGAATATGTTGAGAAATAAGGTGCTGCTTTGAATGTTATTATACAATTAAACTGAAGAAGATAAGCATACTCACGCCCAACTGATCAAAAGTGGTCCTTTTAAAATCGATTTTAAAGAACTCAGTACTGTACATAGACCACCAGGTCATATGAAATGTGAAAAGTACCCCTCGATGTCACAGCTGAAAAAATAATATTAGAGGTTAAACTTTCCAAATAAGGGTGTTTTATATTTTTGGAACGATGGAGATTTCGTGCCTTTTTCATTTGTAATGGTGTTCTGACCATTACAACAAATTTATGTGACCTAGCGTGTTTATTTCGTTGGACCAAGTAATTTGTTTGCTATAACAATAATGTTTTTCTTGATATGTTTATTATTACTTGTAGAATATCGAAAAAAAAAAATTACGTTCTTCCCAAAGGAATTTGTGGGCAGTCCGATGGTTTGATCTGAATTGGGACAGTCTGTCTCGCTTGCACAGTAGCGCTTCTAACTCAGTGTTTTGTAAACTATCACTGCGGCATACATTTTATGCTTAGTTAGACCCGAGGTGAGAGACCGTTACTGGCTTTTTTTACAATCGTATAAGTTCTTCCGAAGTCACGCTAAGCTGTGATGGTACGAGCTAGTAGTTGTTGACAGTAATATGGTATACGTTAAAAGCAAGTTGAAGAGCTTGGCTACTTGAAAATTTTCAACAATCGAAAACGCTAACAATTTTGGCTCACTGGCTATAACGTGGGAGTAAAATATTACTTGTGAGGTGTGGGTGTTTAGAATGCCTCCGCCTACCTTTTCGGGGAAATAGCATGTTATGTTTGTTCATGAGAGTAATTTGTTTAATGTTGTCATATCAACGTTAGAATTGGGGGTTCATTTTAGTTTAGAGACAGTGTTGATACTTTTTTATTATTTATCATGAACCTCACTTTCAGCTAATTCTTTATAGAAACTGATGAACCAGATATGCCATAGAATATAAGAGCTAGACGTCATTACCCTTACCATAATCTATACTTTAGGAGCTGAAAAGCATACTGATATTGAAAAGAGGAAAAAAATCATCGTATGTTTGTTTGCACTGAATAGACTCCAAAACTATTTAGCTGATCTACACTATCCCTGGTTTTTTTTAAGCTATTGCATAGCTTCTATCGCGGGCCTTGCATGGAGACCGAATCCAGAAATTCTGTCACGAAAACGAATCACACTCTCGGCTACCTTCGGCCACGTTCTCGTATCTTTCAAACAATGTAGTAAACAAACAGATTGGATCTCGACTCTCCATAATTCCTTACATTTAAATATCAATCCTGATCATATTCGTTTTAAGGAACCATAGTTAGATTTATGCGGCCATTTCGACACTAATTTACCTTTAGAATATAGAATAATTTCATGAAAAATACTTCGATGATAAAAATTTAAACCTTTTTTTTTTAAGCTATTGCATAGCTTCTATCGCGGGCCTTGCGTGGAGACCGAATCCAGAAATTGTGTCACGAAAACGAGTCACACTCGGCTACCTTCGGCCACGTTCGTGTATCTAGTCTAGCAATTCATAATTTTTTTGTTTACGTCAAATATGAACTCTGCAGTCGTTATATATTATTATTATTATGTCAAATAATCCAAAAATTTATGCTTGTACCCAGAATCGATCTTGCGCCTTCTGCGTACCGATCCGCGTCTTAACCACTCGACCAAAGTTGAATTAAGAGTGTTGGTCGAATTTAGAGTTCTTAATGTGAAATGACAATTTCGATGCTGTCAATTACATTAGTTGCTGTCAATTTACTTCGTCTAAATAAAAATTCGACTATAGGTGTATAGGTATTCATCATCTATGTACAACAGTGAACTGTACTCGTATAATTTGTGTAAAAAGTGTTTTAAATATAAATAAACAAAGTGCATTTATTAATGTAGAAAGTCACGAAAAATAGTGAAAGAAAATGAGTGAGTACTCTATATACATACATTTTATTATTATTATCACCAATGCAGTATCATTTTTTGTTTTGTTAATTTATATATACTTAATACTGCTATAAAGATAACCAAACCCGGGAGTACGTTCCCATGGGAAGCGGGAAGAAAATTTCACGCTGACGTAGCCGCGAGCGCCATCTATCCCATACCTATGTACTTTAAACGTGTCATAAAAGTCACAACAATACCATACATGCATATTTCAAAGAATGTCTATTATTACCATAAAATTTGTAAAAATAGTTTTTAAGTAGAAAGAAGAAACCTATTGTTTTATCTTTTAACTAGCTGACCCTCGCAACTTTGTTTACGTCACACAAGGTCTATGAAATTAGAGGTATTTATTAATCATACTCATCAAGTAGCGTGTAAATCTGCCCTGTATGCTATATCAAAATAGAGCTTAATGGTTAAAACTATTCCTCAGTATAGAATTTTCCTCAGTATAAACAATTTACATACAAACACCGGCGTGTTCGAATTTTATTACATGTATCAATGTAGTAGACGTAACGTGTATAAAATGACATCAATCAAATGTCATCAATATTCTGAAAAAGAAATTAAAAATAGAGTTCACAAACTCTTTTGAAAATACATACTGTACCTACCTTAGAGGATCGTTATGAAGATAACAGGATAGTTAACAACCATCCATAGAAAATAGATGGTATAATGCTGAATACCGCAAAGAACAATCGGCGCGGCATAGAATGGGGCCTATACTGATATCCTGGAGGATATTAATGATGCCGATGTCCTGTGCCTGCTGAGGCACAGGACATCATGTCTGCATCATGTCTGCAGGACGTGCAGGATGTGATGTCCTGCAGACATGCATCCGTCATGCATGTCTGCAGGACAACGTGCAGGACAACGAGCAGGATGAGGCAGCGAATGGCTGGACTGAAATTAAAATCGACAGACGCAAGAGATGTGGTGGAGGCACTAATTCACGTACCTCGGGAGTGTCGTGTCAGAAACTGATGGAATAGAAGAGTACCCTACATCATTTCGAGTCTCGCCAAGGCCAGAATAACCTTTACACAGCTGCGCCCCGTAGGCAGTTGCGAAAATAGACACGAAGAGTGAAACTCAAAACAAAGTAAACGTTAAAACTGTACTGCTAACTGCTATACGGATGCGAGACATGGAAGGTCACTAAAGTAAAGACATTTCGCACCAGCTACCAGCTATAAGTCTTCGTCAAACGCTGCCTCCAATGGATCCTCGGTACATATGGGCCCGAGAACATCACGAACGTAAGACTATTGGAACGCTGCAGTGAGACCCCAACAGATCAAACGTCGGAAGTGTAGCTGCTGCGCTGGATTGGACACACGCTGCAAAGGGACCATGAATCACATCATACCAAGGCAAGCCTTACTGAAACTACTGGTAGGCTTTCAAAAACTGTTCGATAGTAAGTAGGTACATTTATTGATAGTGGCTATAGGCTACATAACATAATGCGAAGATTAATAGGAGTGGTGCAGCAATGAGGAATGTTTCGAAAACGGAAAACATTTAATCGTTATAAGAGTATCCGTTGCGCCTCTGCGTAAATGGTTGAAGTTACATAAAATTAATTTATTACAAAATAATTGTTCTTCTTAAAAAGTTCTAAAACAAAATTCCAAAAGCCCAAATGTCCACAGTCAAGTAGGCACTTGGTACTTTACTTTGTTGAACATAGGCCTTAAAATCTTACTTCTTACTAATATTATAAATGCGAAAGTTTGTGAGTGTGGATGTTTGTTACTCTTTCACGCTCAAACCGCTGAACGGATCGGGCTGAAATTTGGTACGGAGATACATTATAGTCTGGAATAACACATAGGCTACCTTTTATCCCGGGAATAACTTCCCGCGGTAACAAATTTTACGCAGGCGAAGCTGCGGGCATCAGCTAGTATTCTTATATAGAAATAATTATACTAGCATAGTTGGTAAAAAATGCTATGTAATAGCTTTACCGCGGCAGTCCCCGAGTGCCACACGTCTTTTTTTTTTTTATACCACTAAGGTGGCAGACAAGCATACGGCCCACCAGAAGGACCGGTGGTCACCGCAGCCTATGAACGTTTGCAACACCAGAGGTGCCACACTCGTGCTGCCGACCCTGTAAAAACCTTCTAAGACCCCTTTTGAAGAACCCCATACTGTAGGCGTTTGGGAAAACCGAGGCAGGGAGGTCATTCCACAACCTAAGCGTGCGCGGAAGAAAACACCTATCGGATCTAACCGTGCTGGAACGCACCGGACGCAGGGTGTGAGGATGAACTCCCTGTCTGTGGCGAGCGGTGCGATGATAGAACGTAGCCGTGGGCATCATATCAAACAATTCCTCAGAGCACATACCATTGTACAGGCGGTAGAACACGCATAAGGAGGCAAAGTCTCTCCTGTCGCGAAGAGGTTCCACACCAGCTGTAAGTACAGGATCGTTGACAATTCTTACAGCTCGCCTTTGCACCGAGTCAAATGGACGAAGCTGATATTCAGGTGCTCCCGCCCAGAGGTGACAGCAGTACTCCATATGCGGCCGCACTTGCGACTTATAGAGAAGCAGTGTTTGCGCCGCAGTGAAGTACCGCCGCGCCCTGTTGAGCACACCCAGCTTTTTGGACGCCAGCTTAGCCTTGTCCTCCAAATGACTACGGAACTGAACGTCACTGGAGATGTCAACGCCAAGGATCCCTATACTTTTGGAGATGGAAAGAGATGTGCCCTGAAATTGCGGCGCTACAGTAATTGGGGTTTGCTTAGCGGTGAAAAAACACGCTTGTGTCTTGGAAGGGTTGAACTGGACAAGATTTTGTCCACCCCAATCGGACACTCTAGTAAGAGTAGCCTCGATTTCAGACACAAGCTGTTCACGATTTTCCTCCACTGTGTCCCGAGAGATACCGGGGCGACCCGTGTAACAAGTGTCCCCCGTACTGTCGTCCGCATAACAATGAATGCCGTCAATAGACAACATGTCATTGATATGCAGCAGAAACAGAGTAGGGGACAACACTGAGCCTTGCGGTACTCCAGCGTTTATAGCCATGCAGTCTGAACAGCTGCCGTCAACGACGGCCCTGATGCTTCTACCGGCCAAGAAGCTGGACACCCATCCGCAAAATCTCTCGGGTAGTTCATATGAGGGCAGTTTCGTAAGAAGACCACGGTGCCAGACCCGGTCAAAGGCTTTAGAGATGTCGAGGCTCACAGCTAGAGCCTCACCCTTACTCTCGATAGCCGCCGCCCATCGGTGTGTTAGGTACACAAGAAGATCGCCTGTCGAGCGACCGTGACGGAAACCGTACTGCCGGTCGCTGAGCAGGTCGTGTTCCTCAAGGTACCCAGGGAGCTGTGTATTAATTACACGCTCCATCACCTTGGATAAAAGGGAGGTGACGGCTATAGGCCTGTAATTGGCCGGGTCGGTTCTGTCACCCTTCTTGGGTACAGGATGTACATACGCGATCTTCCACGACGCCGGGACTTGTTGCATAGAATAGGAAAGTGTGAAAAGACGTGTAAGTACCGGACACAACTCTGGACCACAATGCTTAAGTACCACCGCGGGAATGCCGTCTGGCCCACTCGACTTATGAACGTCTAAATCTTCGAAACAAATATTGGGAGATCCCACGATTTTTTGGCCTGCCCGGGAATCGAACCCAGGACCCCAGCGCGACAGTCAGTTATATTACCGAATGCCACCGAGGCAGGCAAATAAGAATCTGGAGGGTACAGATATTTTTCTTCTCCTACATCCAAATTTCCGCCGATGAGGAGTTCGATTCGTCAATCTTATCCTGGTTATCCGTAACTGTTGTACGTTAGGATTGAAGAATCGAGGATGGGTACCTCTGAAGAAAGCCAATAACACCAGGATATTTTATAATTATTTTAAAGTTTTTAGGTATATTCAAAAAAAAAAACAAGCCTTGCTGTGTACCTGCGATACGTCTCGTTGGCGCAGTACTGAAAAGTGTTGCAGAATTTAAGCAAAGACTTTTGGGTCTTTTGGGACTTTTAGGACTTTTGGGACTTTTGGGTCTTTTGGGACTTTTGGGTCTTTTGGGACTTTTGGGACTTTTGTGACTTTTGGGACTTTTGGGACTTTTGGGACTTTTGGGACTTTTGGGACTTTTGGGACTTTTGGAACTTTTGGGACTATTGGGACTTTTGGTACGACTTTTAAGCCCAAAAAGGCCAAAAGTCCAAAAGTCCAAAGTAAAAAGTCCAAAGTCCAAAAGTCCAAAAAACCAAAGTCCAAAAGTCCAAAAGTCCAAAAGTAAAAAAGTACAAAAGTCCAAAGTACAAAAGTCCAAAAGTCCAAAAGTACAAAAGTCCAAAAGACCAAAAGTCCAAAAGTCCAAAAGTCCAAAAGTCCTAAAGTCCAAAAGTCCAAAAGTCCAAAAGTCCAAAAGTCCAAAAGTCCTAAAGTCCAAAGTCCAATAGTCCAATAGTCCAAAAGTCCAAAAGTCCAACAGTCCAAAAGTTCAAAAGTCCAAAAGCCCAAATGTCGACAGTCAAGTAGGTACTTGGTACTTTACTTTGTTGACACTGAGCAGGTCGTGTTCCTCAAGGTACCCCAGGAGCTGTGTATCAATAACACGCTCCATCACCTTGGATAAAAGGGAGGTGACGGCTATAGGTCTGTAATTGGCCGGGTCGGTCCTGTCACCCTTCTTGGGTACAGGATGTACATACGCAATCTTCCACGACGCCGGGACTTGTCGCATGGAATATGAAAGTGTGAAAAGACGTGTAAGTACCGGACACAACTCTGGACCACAGTGCTTGAATACCACCGCGGGAATGCCGTCTGGCCCACTCGACTTATGAACGTCCAGGGATTGAAGCTCCCGCCGGACATTCCGCTGTGTAAATTTAACTTCCGGCATAGAAGTGCCACAACTCGGAATGCCCGGCGGTAAAGCACCTCCGTCGCTCATGGTCGAGTTAGAGGCAAAGAGATTACCCACAAGGTCGGCTTTCTCCTTGGCACTCTCGGCCAAACTACCGTCGGGTTTAAAGCAAGGGTGGTAAACCTGACCGACAGAGGTTTCCCTCGGCAGCTTTGGCAAGCGACCAAAATTCACGACTTCCTGAAGGGTAGCCTGCTAGCCGCTCGCCAATTCTGCTGACGAAATCGAACTTGGCCCTGACAATTGCTCTTTTACTGGACCTCGAGGCGGCATTTAATTTGCGTTTCACCTCAGAGATGTTTGGATCTGAATTTGCACGAGCCGTAGTCCAAGCTCTGTAGGCAGATTCTTCCTGCATTAGAGCTCTCTGCAGAGCCGATTGAACCACGGTCGCTTTTTTGCACCTACAGGGATCCAGCGGTTGGGAATGTAGCATTCCATACCCTCCAAGATCCCCTCAGCGACTGCTACAGCACAAGAATCCAGATCTTCTGAGGCAAAACAAAGCCGCCACCACGGGTACGACGCATAGAACTCTTGCAGTCCATCCCAGTCTGCTGACTTGTAGTGCCACACATGTCGCCACTCCTTGGGCCGAGGTGGTTCAGGCCTTGCGAGAGGCACATGCGTCCGAACGACACAGTGGTCCGACGATCCTAGCGGAGCATCCACTGAAACACTGTATCCGTCCGGACGCGTTGTCAGCAGGAGGTCCAGCAATGCACTGTGCTCGTTATTCTTGTCTGGTATCCTTGTATGGGATTTAACCAGCTGAGAGAACCCATAGGTCAGGACAAATTCGTGAGCAGCTTTTCCCGCAAAGTCGGTGGTCCGGGAGCCCAACCAGTCAACATGGTGACCGTTGAAATCTCCCAAAATCACTATCTCCGCGGAAGGACACTGCTCATCCACCCTCTCAGTCGATTGCTGCAGGTGGTCATAAAGGCGAACTGTGTCCGTATTACCGCTGTGAGACCTGTACACGCACGCGTAGATACGAGTGTGGCCCCCGTGATCGACGCGCGCCCATAACGTAGACAGGTCCCTGTCTTCGAGGCTTGTGAGACGGCGACAGCAGACAGCATCCCGGCAGTGGCGGGGCAAGACCTAAATTTGGTGTGGGCAAGACAGATTTCGCGAGGCCCTGTTCTGTGGCGCCAATAATAATAGGAATAATAATCAATAATCGCCTTATGGATAAACAAATACTTTAAACCACAGAGGTTTACGTCAAATGAGGTTAGTGGGGTCACTCGTCCCAAAAAATCCAGGCAAAACATTTAAAGGTTGTATCCGCGGTCTCCTAAGAACGTTTTGCTGTAACTACAACGGATAAGGTACTTGCCCTTACTGCCCCGTTTCAAAAATACACCCTGTATTGTTGGTTCCACTACCTAAATGGGTCCATGAGTATTTGTAAATCCTGGTGGACCCCTTAGTGGAACCAACAGTCTGGAAGGAATAAAACAAGGGATTCCCCGCACTGGTCGGAGGTGCACAGTGGATCGATTCATACAAATCGGAGGACATAGGAATCTTAAACATTTTACTGTTTTCACAAAAACTAATGATGCCAATGTGTTTATCTTAATAATTGTAGTCGAAAACAAATGGACACAATTTTGATTAGACTTCAATTTTAACTGATTTCAATGTAAGCAAAAGTACATCAAAAAAGGGATAGCTTGCGATTTTCTCGTGTTTTCTTATTTTAACACTTATTTTTTGTCTACATATTTCTAATGTTTGATTATTGAAAGTACATAGATTTAATTTAATTGTCTGTCTTATATATTTTTGTTTATTTTAAGCTAAAATTTTTTTAAGTTTATGTTTTTCTAATTTGGTTTCATTATTTAATTTACTGTACATACATGTAATTGAATCGTTTCTGTTCTATATTTTTATTTATTTTAAGCTTTTATTTATACCACTTTTGTTTTTATAAGTAAGTTTTTGTATTTTTATAACTATGATATATGTTTTATAAAACGCGTCATTGTTTTATTTGATTAATACATTATTTTCTTCAAATCTTAATGAAAAATCACTATACAATACAAAAATGTTGCTAAAATAGTAGGAAATAATGTAAGTCGTCTGCTTATAGGTATCTCTCAAAAACTCCCGATCCCGTATGCTAGTCATATTATTTTTGATGTGGTTAGGACAGTACTAAGCTAAAATGTAGTTAAGAAAAATGATATTTTGTCATATAGCTCCCAGAGCGGTGCCTAGGGGTACCTAAAATGTTTAGCAGATATTTTGCTTACTATTCGGCACGGTCCATACACACCTCACTTGCTTCTTCAACTTTCATTTTTCTTTTCATGCATGCACGTCGGTTCCATCGGCTCTTGACACCACCTTCAACTAGCACACGATTAATTTGGTCGTGTCCTTTCTCGACTCCTACATCCATCCATTTTCGCATTGTATATCTGTTATGTCATTCTTTCATCTCCCATTCACTCCACATGCCCGAACCATCGTAGTATGCCCTTCCTTACTTTAACATCGATACTCTCTTCCAGACCAACTCTCTTTCTTACATCTTCATTCCGAACGCAATCTGCGAGCGTTATATTCACCAGATTTTGCGTAGCGCGCGCATCTCGACCGCGTTTAATCTACTGTCATGCATTTCCTGCCATACCCAACTCTCGCTTCCATACGTTAGCGTAGGTATCAGCACCGCAGTGTACTGCGAGCTGGGCCTTTTGACTTAATAAAAGCTTTTGGCACCCAAAAGTTCACCTAACGCTCCTTTCACACTATTGCCCGCAGTTACCCTCCTTTCTACATCAGCGGTGTACCGTCCATCCCTGCTAAATGCACATCCAAGATATACAAACTCATCCACCTGTTCCAGCACTACATCATTTACAGTTACCCTGGCATTCGTTCTGTCCTCTTCTCTTTCGAATACCATCAGTTTCATTTTAGTCGCTATTTTGCTAACAACCCATTAAAAGTCACTATAAGCGTTAAATAACAAAACACGAGAAAATCGCAAGCTATCCCTTTTTTAATGTACTTTTCCATACATTGAAATCAGTTTTTGTCGAATATTTTTTAAAATTGAAGTCTAATCAAAATTGTGTCTCTATGTTTTCAACACTACAATAATTATTAAGATAAACACATTGGCATCATTAGTTTTTTGTGAAATCAGTAAAAAGTTTCATAAGATTCCTTTGTCCGCCGATTTGTATGAATCGATCCACTGTGCGGTGGCAAGGATTACCTACTCGCGATATAATAGTAACGCACGTAAGCAAATGTTGCCAGACTAAAAAACATAATATTCACAACAAAATTAATTTATATATTTTTTATTTTATTCTCGCTTTGAAGCAATGCATAAAAATTTTCAAGGCGCGAGGCCCCCGTGTACCGCGAGGCCGTGGGCGATGGCCCACGTCGCCCACGCCTTACGCCGCCACTGCATCCCGGACGTACATACACACCCCGGCTTTCTTCCTGAAGTTGTACTCCAGCTTGTAGCCAGGGTACATTAAGTCAGATGTATCTTTCGGGCATGAGATCTGCGTCTTCGTCAAGAAAAAAAAAATTCAATAAAAAATACAACCGACTTCAAAGAAATCGTGAAAAATAAAATTTACTTAGCACAAACAAAGTAATATGTATTTTGATTTATCAGATTTTATTCAATATCATATTGAAGTCGGCGCCAAGTAAATTCATAGGTTTAGGGAGGTATTATTCATGGCACCAACTTCAATATTATATTGAATAAAATCTGATAAATCAAAATACATATTACTTTGTTTGTGTTAAGTAAATTTTATTTTTCACGATTTCTTCACCGAAATATATATCTATCTAGGTGAAAATTCTCATCAATACAAATTAATCAAGCCCCAACACAAGGTAGCTGCTGTAAATCGTTAAGGATTTCCTTCGAATCTCTTTTGGTTCCATCATCAGATCGACTACAGACCTTCATTAATGGTAGTACATTAAAGCACTGAATTAAAAAGTTAACAAACGCACTAGTTGTCCCTATAATTTTCGGTGGTTGCCCTCGATTTCTCCAGGATCCCATAATCAGATCCTAACCTGGTTAAAATCGGACCACCTCAGAAGTAAACCAATTCAACAAAAAAAAAAAAATCCGTCTATAATTGACGGAAATATCGGTGAACATACATAAAACAGTGAGACCTTTCTTTTTTTTTTTAAGTTGGATTTATCAATCTAGGTGTAAAGTTCTCATCAATACAAATCAATCAAGCCCAAACACAAGATAACTGCTGTAAATTGTTTAGGAATGCCCTCGACTGTCTTTCGACTCTATCATCAGATCGACGCCAGACCTTCATTAAAGTGTAGAACATTAAAGCACTTAATTAAAAAGTTAACAAGCGCACTAGTTGTCCCTACAATTTTCGGTGGTTGCCCTCGTTTTCTCCTGGATCCCTTCACCAGATCCTGACCTGGTGAAAATGGGACCACCTCAGAAGTAATCCCTATTCAACCAAAAAAAAAATTTGAAATCCGTCTATAATTGACGGAATTATCGCTTAACATACATAAAAAAAAATACATGCAGACGAATTGAGAACCTCCTCCTTTTTTTGAAGTCGGTTAAAAAAGGGTCGGCTTCGCAGTTTCAAGATGGTGGTGGACTACGTTGATGTTCGTGCCGCTGTGGATAGCTTTCTATTTTTTCTTTTTATAGCCATGGTTGTTTTTTAAATAAAGGGGAATTAAGAAGGTTGAGGGGGCGCCTGTGTGCCGTTGGCGCAGGAGACTAAGCGAGGCTCCAACTCACCAGAGGCAGACAAAGGTAATGCGGAAGATTGGCACGGCGTACGGAAGGGCCCCCGGTCCCCCCCCAATGCAGTGGCCGCGTCCACTCCGGTATCCTCCTCCGGCACGACCACAGCACCAGGGACTTTACACAGGCTGCTGGTTCAGCCTCCTGGGGCGGAGATTAAGTTATCCCCAGGTTCGGGTCCCGTACAGCCTGCGGGCGGTCAGCGGTCAACCGTTTCACCGGGTCTCCCTGACCGCCGTACCAATACTCCGCGCCTCTATCCGCCAATGGAGACAGATAAGCCTCTGGTCTCACCGTCACCGGCACAAAGTCGCCCCAATGAGCTCTGGATCCCTGCTAACCGACGGAGAACATAACCAAACCGGAGTCAGGTTACTATTACCGCGGTCTTCTGCAGGGCGGAGATACTGCCCCAGGCGGGCTGCTCAACGAACGGAGCACCGTTATGCCCTTCCTCCTAATGTGGGCTTTTTCGTTAATCCCTAAGATATTGAATCTTAGGGATCTGATTGAAGAAGCCACTACTGTACCCTCAGGGTGTAACGTTAGCTCCATGAGAAGTAACGCATGTCCCCTAAACCAATTTTAAGGGCAGCCACAACTTGTGTCTATCTTATCACAGCAACAGCCTATTCATTGTCATCATCTCAGTCGATTTGGCGCCAACTGCGGGACCTATGTCCTAAATTGTAGGCGTATATGCCTCTGCCTACTCTATCTATACTTACTTAATATTATAATTGCGAAAGTTTGTGAGTGTGGATGTGTAGATGTTTGTTACTCTTTAAGGCTCTAACGGCCGAACAGATCTGGCTGAAATTTGGTACAGGGATAGATTATAATCTGGAATAATACATAGACTATCCCGGGAATAAGTTCCCACGGGAAGCGGGAACGGGAACCAATTTTAGGCGGGCGAAGCTGCGGACATCAGCTAGTCTATATATATAAAAATCAATGCCACTTTTCGTTGTAATTTTATAACTCAAGAACGGGCTCACCTATCCAAACCAAATGTTTAGGCTTTGTTCGGACTATTTAGTAGATGGTTTATGTGAAGTTTGCACAAAATCGGTCGAGCGGTTCTTCATTTATCACGCAAACGAAGTTGCGCGGTTCAGCTTGTATATTATAAAAGGTAAGATTTGATGGAATAGGCTCCGAAACTACTGAACCAATTTGAATAATTCTATCACTGTTGGGCAGCTATACTATTTCCGGGTGACATATGCTATATTTTATTCCCGTATTTCCATGGGAGCAAGAGCTATGCGGATAAAACTGCGTGACATCCGCCATTGTGGAATTCGATCTTAAGTTGTGTAGTAACATTTATTATTTGTTTCAGTTTGTGACTTATCTCGTTGAATGACTAAATCATTAATCTACATCCTAATTGTTATTGATGTATCGCTAAGACAGCGACAAAGTCAACGACTTTCTATTTATCATGCATAGTCCAGTTAATCCATTAAACGTTGAAATGTTTTTATTAGTTCTCCGTGACATTTTTGTTTGTTTGTGAGTAATATTTTGTGTATGTAGGCACATACACTAGCTATAGATTATTGCTGAGTACGCAAATGTCGAACGAGAGCGCAAACGTCTCAAACTCGACAGTTGTCCCTAACCATGGTGCCCGCTCGCTTGTGTGTCCCTGCCTAACCCTCGCGCGTTCACTTAGCGTAGTAACTTGTTTGTGAATGTGATAATATATTGCAGGAAATTACAGTGACCAAATTAACACGCAACCTATCTTTGATTTATCTCTCTGCATCTCTCCATACGTACATACTTACTTAAGACCCCCAAATGTACATAGGAACGCTTTTCTTGTAGGAATAAAAAAAAACATATTAAAAAGTGGCCTATACAATCAAGTCAATCTTAAACAATCAATCAAATGAGCCTATCGCAGTCCACTGATGGACGTAGGCCTCTCCTAATTTACGCCACAATCCACGGTCCTGCGCCTTACGCATCCAGTCCCAGCCTGTGACCTTTACCAGGTCGTCGGTCCATCTAGCGGGTGGACGTCCTACCCCACGTTTGCCGAGACGCGGTCTCCACTCTAGAACTCGTTTGCTCCATCGGCCGTCGGTTCATCTGCAGATATGGCCAGCCCACTGCCACTTCAATGTACTTATTATGCGAGCTATGTCGACCACTTTAGTTCTTTGCCGGATAGTCTCATTTCGAAGTCTATCCCTCAGAGACACCCCAAGCATAGCCCTTTCCATAGCCCGCTGCGCAACCTTTAGAGCTTTGACCAACCTCTCTGTAAGTGTCCACGTCTCGGCACCGTATGTCATAACAGGTAGAACGCACTGGTTGTAGACTTTGGTCTTCAGGCATTGCGGTAAAGGCGAATTGAAGACTCGACGCAGTTTGCGAAATGCTGCCCAGCCCAACCGTATCCTTCTGGCGATTTCCTTGTCCAGGTTCCCTTTCCCCAGTGTAATAACCTGCCCAAGGTAAGTATATTCCTGGACGACCTCTAGCCTCGATCCCTCGACGTATATTGGCCCCGGCGTAACGTGGTTATTAAACATAACCTTGGTTTTTTCCAAGTTCATGCCGAGTCCAACACATCTAGACGCTCCGTTCAGGCTATGCAGCATTCCGCTTAGCTGTTCCAGCGTCTCCGCCACAATTACGATGTCATCGGCAAACCGAAGGTGCGAGATTTGCGTGCCGTTGATGTTCACGCCCCACCCTTCCCAGTCCAGTGTCAGATGTCCTCAAGCGCATTGGTGAAGAGTTTCGGGGATATCACATCACCCTGTCTTACACCTCTACGCAGTTCAATGGGACTGGTTTTTTGATTATCTAGCTGGATGGTCATGGTAGCGTTGTCGTAGAGACATCTCAACACCTCGATATATCGCCAATCTACACGACATCGCTGCAGAGCGTCCAGGACTGCCCAGGTTTCGACAGAGTCAAAGGCCTTCTCGTAGTCCACAAAAGCCATACACAGCGGCTGATTGTACTCGTTTGTTTTCTGTACAATCTGCCGTACAGTATGGATGTGGTCCACAGTGCTGAAGCCTTTTCGAAACCCGGCTTGCTCCTTTGGCTGAAACTCGTCGAGCCTAAGGGCGAGGCGGTTTGTGACTACTCTCGAGAACAACTTGTAAACATGGCTCAGGAGTGAGATGGGTCTGTAATTCCTCAGCAAGGTCTTATCACCTTTCTTGAAGAACAGAGCCACCGCACTCCCGCTCCACGCTTCAGGTGTTTGTCCCTGTTGGAGGACGGAATTAAACAAACTCGTCAGCTCGTTGAGGACCGGAGCCCCCCCCGCCTTCAGTAGTTCAGTTGTAATTCCGTCCTCCCCAGGGGACTTGTTGTTTTTTAGTTGCCCGAGAGCCGCCCTCACCTCGCCCTGGTCAATGTCCGGAATGTCCTCGGTATAGTGGCGCGATAGTGGGGCTCGGTGGTCACAATCAGTAGGACCCGTCGGCTCTTTTGTCCGTGATGCATACAGGTCTCTGTAAAAGCTCTCAATTTCCTCGAGAATCTCGAATCTTGAGGTCACGGTTCTGCCATCCGCTGTCTTCAGTTTCGTCAGACGGGGTCTTCCAAGCTGTTGGGCAAATACCTTGGTACCCCTGTTCTGCTCGATCGCTGCCTCGACGATACTGGTGTTATACCGTCTAAGGTCGCGTCGTATCAGCTTTCGGATTTTGAGATTTAGATCCCGCTGGTCTGACGAAGACGAGTGCGTAGATGGCGTTTCCCGTCTTATTCTCATAAGTTCGAGAGTCTCGGGCGAGAGCTTAGAGCACCTGTTATTGCTTTTTCCGGACAAAAACCTTCGGGACACTTCCTGTAGCGTCCTGACCACATTTTCGGCCTTATCGTGAATATTGCCAGTGGTTTCCAGCAGATCGAAACGATTTTGAAGTTCTAACTGGAACCTCTCAGCCCCTGAGGCTAACTGGAGCGCGGTAGGTCGGAGAGTAGGCTTCATCATACGGGCCCTTTCAGCTCGGAAGTCCAAATTCAGAGATGCTCGCACAAGTCGGTGATCACCACCGGTATTGAACCTGTTAATCACAGAGACATCTCTAAATATACACTTCCTGTCCGTCATGATGAAGTCTATCTCGTTCCTTGTGACCTTCTCCTCTTCTTCTCTTCTTCTCCTTCTCCTGAGTTCATCAAGAAGAGCCCCTGAGACTCAAGAAAACTGACAAGCATATGGCCTTGGTCATTTCTGCGCCCCACACCAAAGGGACCGATCTTCGTTTCGCCGCGTTCTTGTACTCCCACTTTGGCATTGAAGTCTCCCATCACAACGCTGTAGTGAGTCTTGGCAGTACCATGTAGTGCTTTTGCTATGTCCTCGTACACGGTCTCAACTGCCTCGACAGTGCTGCTCGAGGTCGGGGCATACACTTGTATCACCTTCAGGGTGAACTTGTTGGTGAGTCTCAGTATTAAGTATGCTACCCGAGCCGAAACACTGCTGATCTCCACAACGCTGCTAACGAGGTCCTTTTTCACCATAAAGCCGATCCCGCTCTCGGAAGAATGTCTTCCGTCACCTTCCCGAAAGTAAAACAGGTCGCCTGATGCAAGGGTTAGCGTGTCCTCCCCCTTTCTTCGGACCTCGCACAATCCCAGTATGTGCCAGTTAATACGACCTAGTTCTACCTCGAGTTCAGTGAGCCGCTCGTCCAGGCGCAGAGTAGTTCCATTAAACGTAGCCAGGGTCAGTTTTGTATGGCAGCCTCCCGTAACCCGGAGATTCTTAGCCCCCCCCCCCCCCTCCCGCCGTCACTCCGACCGCTGCCGTGATCGGGAACAGCGGGAGTGCTGGGAACTGGGGGCCGTTGTTTTGTTCTGTGCATCATAGGAGGACATTTGGCCTTACTGTATCACGCTGGCCAGACGGGTTGGTACAGGGTTTAGTTTCGAATTTTCCTTTTCTGTGCGCCATGACCTCGTCCGTTTATCAGCAGGTGCACCACTCGCAGGTGAGGCTGGCTTGGACCCCGGGGTTGGTGGTAGGGCCCCATCGCACCCAATCTTAAACTGCTCCAATGAAAATCGTGTTATACCTAGATATATTTTTTTTAACGTGACGAAAATCCCACAGTGATCTTCTGCCGGCCGGACTCCTACCGCCTAAAAACCACACGTATCCTACGTTACAACCTGCGGTTGGGAGCCCCGGGTATGCTCTTGGAAAGATGGCCCCAGGACTCCCAACAGACTGACGGCTACCACTGCGGCCTTATCTAGTGGAGGTTCGGGTGCTATCATGCGTCTTATACCTTCATACTCGAAAACAAAATGTAATGTTAATAATTTTTGAGATTTGTCATCGCAACGTCTCTCAGATTCTCGCCTCTATATACCTTTAAGAAAGTGTTAGCAAATTCCATAATAAACCAATGAGAGTGCCAAAATCTCAAATGTTAAAAAGGGCCTATTCTTTTTTTATAAATTTAATTCACTATTTCCTAGAAATGTGAAAGAAACTATAACAATATTTTATCGCGTTTGTAATAGCAATTAGGCATTATACTCTCAGCGTAGATGGCTGAGTACCACCTTAGATGCAATATGGAATTAATGATAAGATAAAATGAAGGTATTTTTGATACATTTTTCTTTGAGAAAGTTAAGCTACGTTTGTTATTTGGAAAATTATGAAAGATCAAATAAAAAATACAAAATAAAGACCCTGACATTTGGATTCCTAAGTCGGTACGAAGCTTTGCCGTACACAAAGTCAAAGATAGGATTATTTATATTTAGTACTTTAATAAATAAAATATGAGATACATAAAATCAGACTTGTTTATGATATTAATCTTAATATCACAAACAAGTCTGATTTTGACAGACAAAAAAGGTGAAGTTCTATCGAACGCGTTTTAGTCAAAGACTTCTATATAAACTGAGGTAGACGCGCCGTACTCTAACAAACGAGATTTCAAAAGCAATCCTCAAATACACACATTAATAAGACTACACTCACTTATAAATATTTTTTACGTAATTGTCACCACGCACAATAGCAATATACGAATAGAAAAAGAGTAAAAGAGAAGGCGTATGGACTCCGATTGCAAGTCGAGCACCTACTTTCGAAGTTTTGACTCACAACAGTGCGAGCAACGCTGCTAATTAGCTCAGTTTATAGGTTTCAAAAATCGGTGCTTAGGGCATGTCTACCTCAGTTTATATAGAAGTCTTTGGTTTAAGTAGGTTCAAAGAAGGAAATACGTTTATGAAATGAGAACTAAATGGGTAATTATATTAAAAGCTCGTCGAAATTAAGTTTCACAATAAATTAGTAATATTCAAGTATCAAGTAGTATAATAAGATGTTACAGCAAATATTTTGTTTCAAGAAATATCAATTAATTCATAGCGTAGCGCGCTTCGCTTCCAAAAAAAACCAAATGCTAAAAACAAATCATCTCTCGCGCTTCGTTTGCAAAACCTCTCACAAAGGGTAAAAATGGGACCCTATTACTGAGACTCGGCTGTCCGTCTATATGTATGTCCATCTGTCTGTCTGTCTTATGGCTGTATCTCATGAACCATGTTAATTTGTTGCCGCTACAAGAACAAATACTAAAAACTGTAACTTAAATTTGCAGAAAAAACATTCAAAGAATATCCAGAACCTTCTTGAAATTCTATCGTTAATTCTGTATTGCATCTTTAGTTTATATTCTTTGAACTGTAGCCGCGACGCCCCCCACCGCCGAAACCCCACAAGGACGCGGGATAGCACCCAAACCACCCCCTGGGGGTGGTTCGGGTGCTATTCCGCGTCTTTGGGGGGTTTTCGCTAAGGGGGGCGTGCGTGAATCCCTCATGTCACGCTGCCATCATGGGCCTGCTTCTATAAGGACAGTGAGCAGCCCACTCACCGTCTTCAGGCCCCGGTCATGGAGGCCGATAGTCTTCGGCGAAGACACGTCGGCGGCGCCCGGGCCGCCGACCACGGAACTCGGGTGGGAGAGTTCTCTCCCTAGAAAGTAATACTTTGCCATGATTTTTCGTATTGGGATATTTTAGTGGAGCAGTCAAGCACACGGATCTCTAAAGTCTAATATCATTACAAATACAAAAACAAGAACAACAGTAGAGAAGAAACAAAGCAAGTATAATCAAAATTTCAATTTACTCGTGTGTAGTGTACCATACCCAAAGAGTAAAAAAAAGAAATTCGAAGCGAACGAACTAATCAGTTACCCACGGTAGCTATACCTACGCTACGAACAGCCAAGTAAAATTGAATATTTTATGTCCGACGTCCCTATTTATCTTGTGATTGAAACTGGCTTCCAATTTAGCCAAGCGAAATAGTCTCACAGTTTCAACTAAGATTGGTGACGAAATTCCCTTTATCTAGTTCTAGTAGTGTACAACAAAACCATTAATGGTAAAGGGGCATAGCAATCTGTTACTCTTTCACGCTCCAACGACTGAACGAATCTGTCTGAAATTTGGTACAGGTACAGATAATAGTTTGGAATAACTCATAGCCTATGTGTTACTTCAGACTATAATCTATCCTTCGACCAAACTTTTTCCGGGATTTACTTCCAGAAAGGGGGGATGGAGCCACGGGCGCCATTTAGTGTTATTCTGAAAATCATTATAAACAATGGTACAAACTTTGTTCTTTATAAACGCCTACAGCGGCTTCCAAACTTCCAATATTAAGTGAATAAAAAGTCAAAGTAAATAAAAGTGTAATTAATGTTTTTCACAAAATTTGTAAGAATCTGTCTATTAATAGCGAGTAGACTTTAGATATATTATTCTGAGATATCGATGACTGTTATTTCAGGTTTATTTTAGGTACTTCTTACTGATATTATATTAAATGTGCGAAAGTTCGTGAATTTGTTATTCTTTCCCACGTATGTGTGTATGTTTGTAACAGAATACTTGCTACAGGGATATAACAAAATCTTTAATAACACATAGGCCACTTTTTTCTACTTTTAAGCCTTGGACTAAATTGTCATGGGTTGCGGGAATGGGAATAGAAAACCACGCAGGTGGAGCCGTGGGCATCATATTGTAAATTTATATTAAGTTTACAGTTATACCCTGCGATGTGGTTATTTTGCGTATGAGTATGTCACTGTAGAGTTGGAAAAACCATTAAATTGTAATCTTCCTAGCGAAATTGTAAACTATTGAGAGATAATCACCTAATGGATTAATTTTTGCTACATTGTAAACTAGTAAATAGAAAAATTATAACAAAAAATAATACTAATCGTGTGCCCCACAGCCGCTATCGCAGACAGCTTGCTTCGCTCGCTCACCTTCGCGTGTTAATGGTCCAGTCTGACTTTATCATCTTTTAGGTTACAACCTTTTACGGCTCCCATTACCTCGACGGCTAAAAATCTCGCTAGGTCAATGCTAGGTAGATTACAATCAAACTGTTTTTATAATTTTACGGTGGCAAAATATTATAGAGAGATTGTAATATGCTCTGATGACATAGCAATATTCCAGACTGTCGCATCTTAACAAGTAATTGCCACTTCCGTATCGAGGCTTTAAAATCCCCTTTAAATGTTATCTATTCCTTCCAGCCACAATAACTTGCGTCGACAAACTGCCAACGAAATGCCGTGGCAAATATCAGACTACAAAATAATTTCCGAGGAGACATACACCATTTCGTGTTTGTGAGAGTTTCGGTCGAGTAGGAAATGTTGATACAGAATGGATGAATGAAACCGAATGCAATTTTTATTCATTTTTTTTAACATCTGTACCAATAACTGGTGGAAATATTATTCTATTTATCGACTACGCGTAATTTTACTTGAACTTATAAAACCGTCAACCAATCAAATCAACCCATCTCATTTCACTACAGAAATAAAAGTACCTATCTCGTTTTGGAATTTCATTACGTGTGGTCATCATTTTGAGGAGGTAATTGGCCTAGCTGTTAAAAAAAGCCCCCTTAAATTTTATTATTTTCCGAATTGAGTAAGTACTTGTTGTTTAGCGGCAACAGAAATACATCATCTGTGAAAAATCTGCTGTTGTTCTCACGCTTCCTGAAATACATTCTGGAGACAGACAGACAGACAGACATCGGAGTTTCAGTAATAGGGAGCAGCTTTACTTTTTAATAATGGAGTTTTTAGAACCTAGCTACGGAAAGATTACTCATCTTCAGGCAAAATATAATAAAAATGAACTGAAGGGATAGGAAAATTACTAAGAGTATCAAATATACATATACTTTAATGTCACTATCCGTCAGTTATAGTCTCGTTTGAAGTTAACAGTTACGAAAATGGAACAGCTTTTTGAGCTGACTCTGACATTTTTTGTGAAAGATGTTGAAAAAGTAAACATATTTTTTACTAGCTGAGCGCGCAACTTCGTTTACGTCACATAAGGTGTATGAAAGGAGTTCAATTCAGTCCACGCCTTCAATTGTTTAACAATAGCCTTAATCATTAAGCTCTTTTATGATTAAGCCAACACGCCAGTTTAAATTTACTCATTTTTAGATTCATAAGTCTATGTATGATTCTTTAAAGTGATATAACTTTTTTAAACCGATTGATATAAAATAAACACTAAATTTTAAGCGGAGCAAACCTTAACACAATAAAGAAAACCGCATTGCAATCGGTTAAGTGGTTACTGAGATTAGCGTGCACAAACATACAGACATACAGACGAACAGACAAAAATTCTCAAATCAATTCTTTTGGGTTCTATTGCGTTCATAAAGCCCCCCTATAATATTTTTTCTCATTTATCTTCCATGTACAGACAGCGACCTGTTACGATTTTATTATATGTATTGATCTCAAACTAGCGACCCGGCGAACTTTGTACCGTCATTTTCTTTTTCTCACAATTTTGTTCCTATACAAACCTTGTCCTGACAATAACAAATAAAAAAAAATTAACGTGGTGCGGTGCAGTCGATTGGAAGTTATGCGGGAACATACATTTGGGGAGTTGCATTGTTATTTACAAAGGTGTTTATCTTATTTTAATATCCATACTAATATTATAAAACTGAAGAGTTTGTTTGTTGGTTTGAATGCTAGGATCTCAGGAACTACCAGTTGGATTTCAAAAATTCTTTAACAGTTTGATAGTCCATTTATTGAGGATGGCTATAGGCTATATAACATCACGCTAAGATGAATAGGAGCGGAGCAGCAAACTAAGGTTCACTTACAATAGGGGATTATTTTTGTGTTTGTGTATTGTTAATAAGTTTTAAAATATGAGCGACGCGACGCCGAGGGGAGTAAACGTGGTCTGCAGTGGTAGCCAGTCAACTGAACGATAAAAACTAGCCAAGTGCGAGTCGGACTCGCACACGATGCGTTCCGTACATAAAAAAAGGACGGGCGGAAGTAAATGCGACGGAAAACATTAAATCATTATCACTTTACATATTAATACCACACCTCTCTCCTTCTCACTCTCATGTGACGCAAACGAAGTTGTGTGGGTCAGCTCTAATGAATGTGAGCGACGCGGCAGGAGTAAGCGCGACGAGAGTAAATGTGACGGGAAACATTATATTACTCAAAATATTAATACCATACCTCTCTCTTTCTCACTCTAATGTGACGCAAACGAAGTTGTGCGGGTTAGCTAGTGAATTTATAATTCAAATGGAATCACTAATGTCCCACTTCACACTTATATCGTAAACGTGAAAGTTTATTTTAACGTATGGATGTTTCTTATACTTTAATAAATAAATAAATATTTGTGGACAATCTTATGGTGGATCCAACATCATCTAGCCCAAAGTAAGCTAAATATTAGCTTGTGTCATGGGATCTAGACGGCTGATATACATACTAATATATGAATTCCTAAATATAAACATATTATACATAGAAAACACCAAAACTCCGAAACAAACATTTGTGGGTCACACAAATATTTAAACCAACCCAGGCAGGCGGTTACACTACTGACTGTGCCACAGAGGTAGTCAAAACGAAACCTAACAGTAATTACAGCTCATACAACAGAAATAGCAAATATACTTCTTTGATCCTAAAACCAGTTCCTGTGATAAACTGGTACAGGAAAATTTCACCACGCGGCAAAGCCACAGTCATTAGTTAATTAATCAACCAATTGAATTAGGCTCTAGCACTTCACTGCTGAATGGAGGCATCTTTCAATTTACCCCATACCACATGGTCACGTGTCTTCCGCATCCAGTTAAATCTTCTCTAGGTCCTTTGTCCACCTAACAGGAAGGCAAATTTAATAATCCAATTGCCAAATCTAATAATGTGAATTTCAACTATTCAGGAACCCTCTCAAACACACACAAGAAATTTAACTGAATCAGTCCAAAGTTTCGAGAGGAGTTCAGTCTCAGTGACATAGGTATAAACTGACAGAAGAATTTTAATAAGGATAAGTGTTAGACTATTAGAATGGTATTGAGCACAAAACGTTAACTCGTACGCTTTGGAAAATAGGAATTAGGGACGCAAAACCAAATAATCTTTTCCTTAACTGACAATATTTAGGGAAATTATTCAAAAAATAATTGTGGTAATAAGCTTGGTAGCTTACATTAGGCTTTACAACAGAAAATCACGATAAGGTCCCTTTATCATTCGTCGTGTATGACCCAAAGCGCCGCCTATAAACCCTTGTAATGAGCGTAGAGAATAATGCCAAGCTATAACAAATGTGCCCTAAGACCGACAATTTTCACTAATATGGGAACATTTTATCAATGAAACGTTGTAACAGGTAGCATTAAAATGCATGGCTATAAATGTTTTATGTAAAGAGGTGCGTAATTATTTCAGTTACGAGCAGTAAAAGTTAAAAGATACAAAATGAGGTTATAACATTTTTACGCTTTGAAGATTATGTAAAGGATTTAAATAAATATTCACGGACGTTTTTACATAGCGCTATTTGATCCCAAAGTAAGCTAGGGTTAACCTGCTTGTGATATATGATATGTTAGTTGGGTTAGAGATAACGGATAATAATATTATAATATGTTCTAATAATAATATATTTTTCTTTTGTAAATACATACTTATAAAAATATAGAAATATCTTGAGGATTGCACATATTTTCGTCCCCGGTGGCGGTGGGAATCGAACCCGCAATTGCACTTTACGACTTCTTGTATCCTGGGGTCATCATTCAGAGGGCTTACCCGGAGCACACACCCGTAGGCATTAGGTAGGGATAGTGTGGTTTTTAGTAAGTAGGGGTCCAGCATAGGATCCATGTAGGATATTCCATACGTTAAAAAATACCAGCGAGGCAGTTGATTATGTTTAATTGTTTTGAGCTTATACATGTAAAAGGTAAATTTTGTATTTTTTTTTGCCAAGTGATGAACCATCTTAAAAGGTTATAAATATATATTTTGAATACTACATACTTTTGACAATTCTCATGATTTTTGTAATAGGTTGAGTGCATAATTGGGACAGAGATAGCATATATATGTTTCACAACCATTACTTTTAGTGTTGAAATCTGTAAGTAAGTTTTTTTTTATTAGGCAATCTATAGGTTATTATAATTTGCGTTAATTGTCTGTGCCAATCTCGATCAATTCAAATGCTTGGATTTTCAAAAAATGTTATAACGAGAAGCATGACAAGCCATAAACAACTCAAGAAATTGCGTAAACAATATATTGTAGGCATCCCTCTTAATAATGTTATTAAAAGCGATCCCCTCTTAAAATTGGAGAGGCTTGATAGGGTATTATTTTACGTTCAAGGCAAATAACTCCACGTGTAATGAATCAATATTGCTTTTGTTTTCCCGAAAATCATTTATTTATACCTTATTAATTTTGGTATATTTTAAGTGTTTTACTATAACAGCCTCCTTGTAATTAATTAAAAAGTTCTTATTGTATCCGTGTATACTTTTTATTTTTGTATAAAAATTCCTCTTACAATCAATTAAAACGCTCCTAAATTTATAGGATAAGTGAATTTTAATTTTTTACCACCTTATTGTTTAGCAAAAGAACATTTTTTACTTAAGTTGTACAATTAATTAAGTTGCATTGCGAGCTACTATGTCACTGTAGTGTAATAAAAACGTATGGAGGTCAAATGAAATAAACTTGAAACCACCATAGGTGCTAAAACATAATCTCAAAAAAAGTCAAAATCTAAAACAAAAACTACTCTTTCGTCACTTTATTGTTATTCACGCACTTTTTGTCTAATTTAAAATAAAACAATAATAAAAGCCTAACTAAACGTCGGTTACATACAGAACAAATATAACTCAGACACATTAGTCTTGGCAGTAATAACAAAGTTCTTGTAAGTAACGTTTAGAAATGACGATTTTCTATAATTTATTGTTTTTGTCATCCCAACAATATGTTATGTGGTTGTCTCAGGTGTTGACATTTTGAAGCATACGATATTTGTAAAAGTTTCTTGGAAACAATTCTGTAAGACCATTTGGGACTCATAGGGATGGTATAAGAAAAGTTTTCCCTTTCAACATCTGATTATACTTTTGCTATCGTTCACCGATCTTCCGAAAACTTTGACAAACAGTGATTTTTTTGGGTAAACCAGCTATAAAATATCACAGTTCACACTAGAAATATTTCTCATCGTTCACTTGGCAGATTTTTTCAAATTCAAGCATTCCACCCTTTCTACTTTTTTTCATCGGTCACTTGGCAGATTTTTTCAAATTCAAGCATTCCACCCTAACGAACATTTATTCAACATTTGTTTTATTAGACATTCAATAATTATTTTTATACACAAGACAACATCACAGAGAAAAAAAACTTATAGAGTGTCAAAACATTTTAAGACTAAGAATTCCTGTGTCACGGGGCGGCGGACTGAAATTCGTTTATAATTTCTCATGAGTTTAAGACCGATCACTTCGATCAATAGAAGACAATATAAGTAAAGCGATGTATACATACGTACTTTTACAATCTGCAGTCGTTTTTTATCTAGGACCTAATTCATAATGTAACCTATCTATAGGTACATATAATAAAACTGTTGAGGGTCGAGAGTCTGGATGATATTTTGAAAATTTGAATTGTAGGGCATTCTCTAATCGATACTGAAGCCGAAAAGGTAATTTAAAATTTTCATGTCTGTCTATCAGTCTGTCTGTCTGTCTGTATCCCGAATAAGTATCACGTCGAAACTACTGAATGGATTTGAATGAAACTTTGTGCAATTAGAGCTTATAATCCGAGGACGGTTCTAGGATACTTTTCATCCCGATATTTCGCGCGGTTCCTCTGGGAGAGGGGTTGAAAGACAAATGGCTTTTTAGTTGTAACTTCTCAATGCGTGGTCCGATTGCAAAAAAAAAAGTGTTATAAAGGAAGTACTTTAAGGATTGTTTCACACAAGTTTCAATGTTAAGGGGTTTGTAGTTCTGGAATTAGAGACGTCTCAACTTTCGCAAAACCTAGAATTCAAGGGTTCTGTTGAATGTGGGGGTAAATCTAAACGGGCGTGTTGGCTTAATCATAAAATAGCTTAATGATTAAGGCTATTGTAAAAAATATCAGTCCGCACCGAAGGCGGGGACTGAATTGTTTTTGAATAGACTTAATCTTTAAGCTCTTTTCTGATTAAGCAAACAGGGCCGTTTCACACGCTGCTTGATGGGTCTGAAGAAGTGCCTCTCTTTTCGCAAACCTTATGTAACGTAAACGAAGTTGCGAGGGTCAGCTAGTACATATAATAAAACTGTTGAGGTTCGAGAGTCTGTACATGGAAGATATTTTGAAAATTTTAATTGCAGGGCATTCTCTAATCGATACTGAAGCCGAATGCGTAATTTCAATTTTTCATGTCTGTCTGTCTGTCTGTCTGTATCCCGAATAAGTATCACTCCGAAACTACAAAATCGAGATAGATGAAACTTGTTACAATTAGAGCATATAATCCGAGGAAGGTTGAAAAGCTGATGGCTTTCAGGAAAAGAATAGAAGAGAGAAATGATAAGAGGATTAAAATTATAACTGACGATTTATTGCAATAGAAACTCGGGGTCGTGGTTTGTGGTCAGGCAGCAAGAGGTTTTGCGATTCAGGATGGTCTTCGCAGGGTTCCGACTTATCTTGGGGTTTGGCCTTCTTGATGGGTGATGCAGTCCGCGACGTCTCCGTGCCGTCCACTCGTCGAACTGCACGGCGTCGCCAATTGTAGGAAGGATTGCTCATCTTTCCTCAACCCAGAGGGTGAATGATGTTTCTTGGAACCCGTAGGGTGAATGTTCGCAACCCGTAGGGTGGACCCTGGAATGTTCCAGACTAGGCGTTAGTTTGAAACCCCTTTTCCTCAATATTCCCAAAAGACCAGCCGGTTCCCGTCTGCTATGAACAGCTGCGAGAATCGCGAGGTCTTACAACATCTGCTTACAGCACTATTTTTACAAAGTGTTTTTTCACACCCCTTTAACTACCCCCTTATAACAGGGTGGACCAACAGCCGTTAATTTTCACAATTTAAAACTAGATCACGTTATATTCAATTAACTTACCCAAATATGGGGTCTTCTGTCTAGAGCTATTTGCTCCTTATACTTGACAAATATTTTTATAAACGACGATTTTTAAACTTGTGTTTTTCTCACATTTTTTTTTTTTATAAGTATTCACGGACATCTCACACAACGCTATCTGATCCCAACGTAAGCTAGGAATAACCTGCTTGTGTTATGGGTATCAGACCACGGATATTAATACTTATATACTTTTAAATACATACATATTATACATAGAAACACACAGACTCTTGAGACAAACATTTATGGGTCACACAATTATTTGTCTCCGGTGGGAATCGAACCCACGACCTCCAGCGCCGCAGGCGGTATCACTACCGACTGCGCCACAGAGGCAGTCAAAGGGCGATGTTTACACGACTATGGAAGCTCGTATCACTTTGAAGTTTGAGGTACCAAGGAAAAAAAACCTGCGTCGTGATGGTATTATCGTGTATTTTAAGAAATAAAAATAAATTATTTTGTGAGACTCCGGATTTCATGGCAAATCGTACATTAGATTAGGTGTGGAATGCCTTGATTTTCTGTACTATTGGGCACAAAGAGTTCAATAATACCTTTTTGATTACCTATTGAGTTCCAAATGATAAATGGATAGTCGAAGCTAATTATTAGTTATGCTTGTGATAATTAATTATCATCATCCGAGCGTTGTTCCTGACATTTTTTGGGTCAACGTCAACTGCAAGTGGTGAACTTGCTGACCAGCGGAGGCTTTGGTGCAGATGTTCATGTAAGGTGGGATTCTAGATTCTCCATCATCAACAAAAGCGTAACACAGGCACTAAAAAGGATATTAATAACTAATGCTAATAAAAACAGCATACAGCGAAAGCATATCAATTGCAAGTGAGTTACTCTGGAGTTGATTGCACTCTCAAAAGTTACAGTACCACAGCTTTAATGAGAATGGAAATTATTAGTAATAAATAATACAATACTGTACAATATGAATCATTTATTTGTAAATAACAACCTATGGTGCGCTGAGAACCTACTATTGATGGCGGTATTGCTACATAATATACATTTTCATAGGCAAGTATGTAAATATTTAATAGGACTGTGACAGAACAGTTATTCTGTGACACTCACAGCAAACTCCTGATAGAAAAGGCAATAGTATTATAAAAGGTAATATGTTTAACAAACCTTTTACAGTATGTACTACTATAATTATGAGAGCATATTATAAAACAAGTGACAAAAATAACATTTCGATGACCGTGTCCGTTAGGAATGGCAAATTGAACTCCTGAAGAAACTGACTATTGAATTTACAGTATTATTATAATATTAACTAAGCACACCAGCAGCTCAGTGAGCTGATGTGTGTGTGTATCTAATCGATAGATCTGCAGACTTTGTCCAGACGGTTTTTGAATGCATCAACACTGGGTACACCCACAACATGCTCAGGCAGCTTATTCCATTCCGTGACTATTCTATTAGGTAGAAAATGTTTCAGGGTTCAGTAGGTAAGTGTTTAGCTACTACTATCTTAAATAAGGCCTCAAACTGGATGTCCGCGGCGCGGCGAGCGGCAAGTGATGCTAGAGCGCGCAGAGCACAAGAGAGGGCGGCGGCACTGTGCTCGCATATAATGCACACCGCACTCGGTGGGTTTGTTATCGTGTGTTCGAAGTTGCCTACTCACTTGTACGCGAGGGCCGCGCTCTCGCATTTGTAGCCGTCGCCCCACTCACCGCCGACACCCAATTTGAGGTCTACTAGAATCACAAGTAATACAACTAAGAAATAAGACGCTTACCGAACAAGAAAGTGAGGTGAAAGCAAATACTAAATCCAAACGTGAGTAAGTACTGTATATATCTAGAAGTCAATACGCGAATAACACGTATTATTCGCTGCACATAAGAAATCATTCGTTACTTATGGATGGTGTTCAGCACTGCCACAGTACTCATTTTTGGATTCAATATTCGATTCTGCTTTCATGGCCTGACTTTCTTGATGATAACGCCATTTGTCTTTAAGTTCTATAATCTGTGAATAGAATATGTCATGATAACTGCTATCATAAGATATTCTGTTACATAGTTAAATCAAAGAGCATCTTAAATAACAAAGTTAAATGACAGAACATCTTGTAGCACCAGTATCTTAAGTAACGGAGCATCCCATCCTAAGGTGCTTATATCTTAATTCATTAAGTCACATTAACAGGTCATATTATTGGCATGGTGCTAGTGTCTTCAGAGTCAAATGATTGCTATACTTAATAACTATTCACACAGATAATTATAGCCGGCTTAGTTTTAACAGGCATTCTATAAAAGCCATCTCAGATAGTCATGTGACTTTTACCCAAATACCGTGGCACTAATTGTTCAGTCCAAATATCTCTAGCTTTATTCATGTAGCAATAACGTGTAGTCCTGGATATATTAAATAACCCAGTCAACCTTTCGTTACTACTGTCACCAGTCCTTAATTTAAATGAAGGCATATAGATACTAAGTGCTAAATGTATAATATTCAATAGATCATAGAACTGAGTAGCACTTATTCCTAGTCAATAGTGGCACAGATTATTGAACTTTATGAACATTACTAAAGTCTGGCTTTTTAGTGCTAATCCTTCCAACAGTCATTGTATAGCTACAAGTTTGTATATGTTTGGTTCCTTGTGCCTAACTTGTGGCTGGTACCTTCTGGTGGTAAAAATGATGGTAGAGCTGCATTGTTTTGTATATAGATGCTCTGCATGGACCAATGGGTTGGAATTATGAAGTGAATGCTGTTGTACTGCCATTCTAGCCCACCTTTAATAGCTGTGCATACTTTCTCCAGGTGAGGACCTTGAATAGAAAAATATATACAACATCAGATAGACTGTTTAAATAACTAATAGAATCACCTTCCGCATCCAGTCGCAGCTTGCAACCTTTTCTAGTTTGTTGGTCCATCTGGCGGGTGGATGTCCTACTCTAGAATGCCAGTTTCCACTCTAGAACTCAGTCGCTCCATCAACAGTTGGTTCTTCTGCAGATATGGTCAGCCCACTGTCACTTTAATGTACCTACTTATACAGCGAGCTATGTCGACTAGAGCATTTAACAATGTTAATAAAAACATTACTGTAATTTGAACTCATTACAATATCACTTAGTCTATACCATTTATACTAATATTATAAAGAGGAAAGATTAGATTGTTTGTTTGTATCGAATAGTAATAATTTGAAAAATTCTTTCACTGTTGGGAAGCAACACTATCCCCGGGTAACATAGATTTTATTCCCGTATTCCTACAGGAACGGAAGCTACATGGGTGAAACCATGTGACGTCCACTAGTCATTCATAACATAAAATTAATAAAAAAGATTGTGAGTACTTTAGAAATAACTAAAACTGATGTTCAGATGATTATACCAAAATAACTGTAATTAAATACATACCAAGTGTGGAGATATCCTGGTAAGTCATAATTATGTTCTTTTCTTCACAATAAAACAATTAGTCATAGCTGTAGTCATTAAATCTACGTCCAAATAATGGGGCTACTTCCTTCCAGTTTGAAGAACAGATTGCAATAATTCACAGTATATTCTATGCACAGTGTATTGTCATGTGATATCTGTAACATAAACAATTTTTAATTATTATGCTGTAATGCACTAGCAAATCTTGCGATCAGATCATTGAACTTGTGTTTATTTATTTATTAAACCACCTGACCCGCGCAACAATGTTACCCTTTTAGCTTGGCTATTTTGTACAATAGTGTATTGAATGTACTATACGTAGTTAACCTTCCCCTTGAATCACTATCTGTTGCTGAAAACTGCAGTAAATTCAGCACTTATCACGTTCACAGTTTTGGTAGTTTGTCCCTTATCATTAGATAATGTGATTTGGCAAAAAAAGATTTCTAGGATTGCTACTACATCGTCTAGGGACCGCATTAGGGCTTTGGCAAGTGAAGAATAGAAAACACCGCTCATATTATAACCTAACTGTCGGTCACATTATTCATAGGTTATGTGTGTTTAGTTCATGTGTTGGTATTAATAATAACATACACTTACCAACGTTGGCGAAACCCCTGTGGATATAGCAGTCAGTGTTGATTTAGGTCATTATTTTCCTGTAATGACTGCCACCGGCGATGTAACAATTGAACCGAACAAAAGAAACATCGACGAATATTCAATATAACCTAATGCAAAAGTTAGAAAACGTTAAAGTACACTTTTTTTACACTCCTTGCATTAAATTCGAACTTATTTTACTATTAAAAAGATGTTTTGAAACAACCAATAAAAGAAAATAAACCGATCTATGGCAAGCATGGCCGGCTTTGACAATTTTGACAAATAGTGCTGACAGTTTTGGACAACAACTAATCGTTAAATCAATCGATACTTTTCTTCATATAAATCGATACCTATTTTAAATCAGGATTTCACCTTTATATACTGTTGAATTAGTTTATTACGTAATTACTTTAATGAATCTATAGTAATACTATAGAATATATTATATAATCGGTGGTAATATTATACTAATATTATAAAGCTGGAGAGTTTGTTTGTTTGTTGTTTTTTTTTTGAACTTGTTTTGTTTGAACTCTAGGATCTCAGAAACTACTGTTTAGATTTCAAAAATTCTTTAATGGTTTGATAGTCCATTTATTGAAAATTGCTATAGGCTATATAACATCACGCTAACACGAATAGGAGCGGAGCAGTAACGATTAATGTTTCGAAAACAGCGTTTTTTACCTTGTAAGAGCTTCCGAGCCGTACGCTGCGTAAATGGTTAAAGTTGCGTAAAAATTGTTTATTACAAAATTATTCCTTTTAAAAAGTAAAAAAAAGGCCGCGACATTAAAGGTTCGCTTACAATACCCTAATTTGTCAATTTTTTAGGTTTCGCTCACAATATTATACCGGCGACCACACTCGGGGGGGTACGGGGGCCCTTCCGTCCAGCGGGTCGGCTTTCATCTCACCACACAATCATAGATGAAGCTAGCCCCTACGCCTTGTCACTCACTGCTGCAGCAAATGTCGCTCCGTCTTCACGTCTCCCTTCATTTCTGAACAATCATGGCAGTGCAAAAAAAGAAAACAAGGTACCACAGCGGCCGCTACTACTCCCAGTAACTTACTGTTTGAGGTGGAGTTCGCTAACATCAGCGAACTCCATGCCATCTGTCTTCTTCCATCACCATCTGGAGCTGCACGGCACGGCCAGCTGTGATGTTCCTAACGGAGACGCAAATACGCCGCCCTGCCGATCAGTCGTACTTATGCTACCCTGGCTATATCATCGAGGAACAATTTCGAGATAAAGCCGGGGTGTGCGCGTTTGTTAGGGCGGATATTTGTTGTCGCCGGCTGCGCTGCCCTGAGAACCCTTCGTTCTCCGTCCTTTGGCTGCACGTAGATCACGGCTCCATGAGTCAGATCTACGTGTGTGTGTCTATCGACCCCACTCAGGGACAGCTGAGATAACGAGGCTGTATCAGCACCTCAGCGAGGGGGCTGATGCCGCGCAGGTGCGGTTTCCGAACGCTGAATTGGTTTTTCTGGGGGACTTCAACGGTCACCACACTGAGTGGCTGGGGTCCCGCAGGACCGATCCGGCGGGACGGGCCTCTCACGCGTTCGCTCTCTCCCATGGTCTGACCCAGGTGGTACGCAGGATTACGCGCATACCGGACAGGTCAGACCATGAACCCGCCCTGCTGGACTTACTGCTGACGAGTTATCCAGCACAGTACAGTTTGTCGGTTAGCGCCCCACTGGGTCAATCCGACCACTGTGTTGTGCGTGCCCGCCTGCAGGTGTCATCTCCTGCAAGGGCAGCAGAAGTGACTCGGCGATTGTGGCACTACTCGTCAGCAGACTGGGACGAACTACGAGAATACTTTGCAGCCGTCCCGTGGAGTCAGCGCTGCTTTGCAGGGAGGCCTTCATCGGAAAGCGCCAGCAACCTGATGAGATTACATCACATCCTATGGGCAGCCGTGGATATTGGCAACTGGCCAAAGCCGTGCAGGCCAACTTTTGCCCGCCTGCCCGCCGGGCATTTCAAAAGATCGTTCCTCTGTCGAACTGTAAAAACTTGGCACGACCTGCCCGCACACGTATTTCCCTCATCTTACAATCCCGGGTTCCTAAAGAGGAGCGTGAAGAGGCACATCACAGGGCCGCTAACTTGAGGACCACTGTCAAAAGTGGCCCCCAATCGCTAAATGCGCCACGGCTTTCCATCAGGCTGGTGGCGACGTCAATTTGGCGTGCTGTATATAAAAAAAAAACTTATAAAGCTGAATAGTTTGTTTGTACTAGGATCTCAGTAGCTACTGGTTGCATTTCAAATTTTTTTTTACAGTTTTATAGTCCATTTGTTGAAGATGGCTAATGGCTATATAACATCACGCTTAGATAAATAGGAGCGGAGCAGCAACGAATAATGTCTTGAAAACAGGACAAAAATATTTATTTTGAGAGCTTCCGTTACGTCCGCTGCGTAAATGATTGAAGTTAAGTAAAAAATTGAGTGTTACTAAATTGATTCTCTTACCTTCTAAATAAGTTTTAAAATATTAGCTCCGCGACGGAAGTACACGTGATGGGAGTAAATGCGACGGGAAACGTGATTTCGAATTACTAATACCACACCTATCTCTTTCCCACTCTCAAGTGACGCAAACGAAGTTTTGGGGATCAGTTCTAACTCAAGTAAGCGACGCGACGGGAGTAAATGCGACGGGAAACATTATATTACTTAAAATATTAATACCATACCTCTTTCTCACTCTTATGGTGACACAAATGAAGTTGCGCGGGTCAGCCAGTCGTAAATATAAATAAATAATCAAAGCAGTCGATCATTGGTTTTAATCGATTCATATAAATTGAATCATTTTAGAATAGATATGCTCTTCCCTTAAGTCAACAGCCGCCATGATATATTTGATGGCTGTCAGGGCGGAAAATGCATTAGAAACTGTTAAAATACTTTTGTGTTTGCCCTAGTACTACGAATGTTTTATTGTTAAATTAAATCGTAAAAGACATTTACCGAAATTAACATAATTTTCGATTTGAAGTACTACTTCGTTTAAAGTGATACCATAAAAAAACATTGCCCTTTAAAACGATAAAAAAAAAATTTCCAACGACACTTATACGTCCGTGAGCTATTTTAAATATTAATCTGGCGGTGCTCTTGCATTGATGCAACGCTTTATATATTAATGAATAGCGCCTCTAGTGGCACCACTCGAAACTACTCAATCGTCAAGACCGCATCTATGACTATGAATCAAAGCTTCCGTCGTTGCGACACTTACTCGGTAGATGGCGCTTTCATTTATTATGACTTAAATTTCATTTATAATTATATCTATTATTTAGTTTTTATACCACAAATAAAAACCCCAAACTACCACAAATAAAAACCTGACAACTTTACAACATAAAACTGACATAAATAAAACTTTGACATTAATTATAACTTGGATGAATAATAATAATCTACCAATTAATTTATCTAAGACACATGTAATTAACTTTAATAATCTAATTAATAACAATATTAGGATAGAATATAACGGACAAGATCTTTTAATGGTTAACAACACTGTATTTTTGGGTATTAACATAAATAATACACTAAATTGGAAAGACCATATTGAAAAAGTCGCAAACAAAATTAATGGATTCTCATTCGCTTTGTATAAACTGTCAAAAATATCTAACCTTGGCACTGCATGCATTGCTTACTCTGCTTATGTAGAATCCGTATTAAGATATGGATTGCTTATTTGGGGGAACGGTACCTCAATAGATAAAGTATTTATTGCACAAAAGCGGTGCATACGATCTTTGTGCAACATAGCCCCAGATGTAGATCATACTTCAAAAAATTAAAACTTCTTACACTTCCTTGTCCATACATACTCGAAGTAAATAAATTTGTAAAACAACATCCTGATTTGTTTAAACGAGCGAAAGACATTACAAGACGAACCAATATTAGGAATCCAGAGAGGCTAGTGTTGGACGTTGTACCTAGAACGGTCCGAATGAAAAAAAATAGTCACTCAATGTGCATAAAATTTTTTAATAAAACTCCAGAAATATATTTCGGCTTTAAGAGAGTGGTTAGAGGAAAAGGTTTATTATACAATTGACGAATTCCTAAATGAATGATCTTATTTAAAAATGCATGATTCGATGGATGTCGTCCTAATTATAATGTTGATTGAAATGTTAATTAGAATTTATATTAAATTGTTCCTAACCTAATATAATTTGCATGCCATTGAAATTGTGGCTAAGTGGGCATACTCTGTAAACATTATCTTTTTTGTTTAAAATGTAACACCATATTATGTACAACCCCATTTATAGCAAATAAATCATTATGAATTATGAATTTTAATTAATTTATGCAGACGTTGTTGCACAACGTTACAAGGTTCTAGGATACTTTTGATCCCGATATTTTGAGCGGATCCAGCGGGAGAGGGGTTGAAAGACAAAACGGTTTTTTAGTTGTAACTTTTCAATGCGTGGTCCGAATCCAACATATTTTTCAGTGTTATAAAGGAAAACTTTAAGGAATGTTTCACACAAGTTTCAATGTTAAAGGTTTTGTAGTTCAGGAATTAGAGACATCTCAACTTTCGCAAAACCTAGAATTCAAGGATCCCTTTGAATGTGACAGTACATAACTGACGTGTTGGCTTAATCATAAAAGAGCTTAATGATTAAGTCTATTGTAAAATAATACAGTTATCATTCGTAAAACTGATCATCGGCGAAATGACCATTCGGAGTTTTAACAGTCGATAATTAACCATTCGTTGAATTTATCATCGGCGAAATGAGCGTTCGAAATTTTGAGGGTCGGCCAGATTATTTCGAAATTATGACGTGGACTCCACAAAAAGACATTCAGGATTTTGGAAATATTCAAGAACTTATTTCATTAAATGGCTTACGGTTACCATTTATTTACTTGCGAAAAAACCTCTGAAAATCATCGAAATTTACCTTTTTTGTCAATATGATTATTTCTGCTATATCGATGATTTTTAATAACTTTGAGAGGTGTTTTTTTCTAATATAAATGATTATTTTGTAAAACGCGCACGGTGTTATTGTAGTTTCATCTATTAAGAATTTAAGGTTCCATTTTAGTGTCATTTAATGAAGTGAGATCTTGAATATTTCCAAAATCCTAAGCGCATTTTTTGCGGACTAGCCCCTTAACACTGTGTTGACCGATATCTAAACTACGTTGCGTAACACATCATTATAAGCGGTAACATGAACCCATAGGCCATAGGTGTAACCACAAATATTGTCTCACCGCTAAAAAAAATACTTTTTATTATATTGAATTAACGTACACAAAATCACAAAGAACACGAAAAACCAATAACAGAGAGCGAATAAAGTACAAAGGCACTACTTATTTCCATAGAAAACTCTTCCAGTAGACCTGAGATAGGAGATGTAACCTATAAAATATACCTAAGTGTGCAGATTAATAAAAATCACATAAACTAACTATTTAATAAAAAAAATTACTTTAACTACATAAAAGTATTACACTGTATTCATTACATAAAATATACTTGTAATATTTTAACAAAATTGCAGGAGGATTAAACATTTGTATGGAACCCTGGAATAATTGTATTCAATTGTCAAAATTGGCATTCAAGGATTCTTTTCGTAGAGTTTAAAGTTTACAGTTCAATGCAGGGTAGATCACCCGCTGAATAATGTAGCGGGAGGGCCAAATGCAAGTCGCGCTTAGCGCTTGAAACTACACTCGAGAGCAATGAATCCGGGTCACTTAAAGAATGTTAAAAATCTCGGAAACTAAAAATGATAGGTTAATGCAATAAATTGTATTTAATAGACAATGTAATACTCCTTAAATGAAAGTAAAAAAAATATGAGTCACCATACATTTTATTAACACAAAATTACATAAAGAAAAAACTGCCGATCTCTCCTTAAAACAAAAATAGGAAACATGAAATTTTTGAACTTTATTACGATTTTCTTGAATTTTAATACTTCGTATTGCCTCCTCGTGCTTCCATAACTGCGTTTACGCGGTTTGGCATGCTGTACACCAAGTTCCTTATACGATTTTGGGGAATATTCTCCCATTCCTCTGTGAGAGCAATTTTGAGCTCACGAAGCGTGATTGGGGGAGGGTTTCGTTGTTTTACGCATCTGTCTAGCTCGTCCCAAGCATGCTCGATCGGGTTGATATCCGGGCTGCGCGCTGGCCACTCCATACGAGTAATGTTCATCTCTTGAAGGTAGTCATTCACAATCCTACCTGTATGAGGTCGGGCATTGTCATGCATAAATATAGCATCTTCACCTAAATTGACCATAAATGGACCAACGTGATCATTGAGGATTTCTTCCACATATCTTACGCTAGTTAAAGAGCCATTTTCTATGATCACCAGCTCTGTGCGACTTTCAGAAGAAATTCCGGCCCACACAAGTACAGACCCACCACCGTAGGCTACTTTTTCTTCGATGCATGCCTGCTTGAATCTTTCCCCTGGTCTTCGATACACTCTGTGTCTTCCATCGTGCTTGTAGAGCATAAATTTTGATTCGTCGGAGAACATAACTTTTGACCAATCTTCAATACTCCAATTTACGTGGCTCTGGGCATACCTTAGTCTCGAAATACGATGCCCACGCTCCAGTTTAGGGCCGTTTGCAGGTCTAAGGGGTTTTAAGTTAGATTCAGCAAGCCGACGTCTTACTGTCCATGCACTTGGGTTACTTCCTCCGAGGCGTCGAAACTGATTGGTGAGTTCAGTTCCTGTGAGAAAGCGATTTCGAAGCATGGTGTTCACCAAGTATCGGTCTTCTCGTGCTGTGGTACACCTGGTTCTGCCCGTTCCTGGTCTGCGTAGGTTAGAACCAGTTTCTTCGTAACGTCGGAGAACTCTTTGTACTGTTGACAGCGACACACCGACAGTCCTGGCTGTATCGCGCTGACTCCGGCCGGTTTCCAGCATTGTAAGTATTCTGGTGCATTCTTCAGGCGTAAGCGACATAATTTCAGCTTGATTAATGAATATAGAGCACTATCAACATGGTTTATGTACCCACATAAATGACAGATTACAAACAAAAGCAACACCAAATGCTGTAATTTCGTAGTTCCATCTTCGAAAGTGGCCCTTTTTTAAATTTGATTTTTTTATGATATAACTTTACAATAACTAAGAAGTTTTAATACCTTCATTTAAGGAGTATTACATTGTCTATTAAATACAATTTATTGCATTAACCTAGCATTTTTAGTTTCCGAGATTTTTAGGATTCTTTAAGTGACCCGGATTCATTGCTCTCGAGTGTACTTTAAAGTCAGCTCGTATAAGCCTTCTTACCATCCGATGCATTTTCGATACGTCACGTATAAAAGTTTATAACTAAAAGCGCATCATCCTTTGTATACTCACGAGTATGCTCTAAAGATAACAAGATTGATTCGTGCAGTCAAAGTTTATTGAATGTAATTATATTAAGTACCTACCTACTTGTCGTAAACATAAATAAAATTATAAAAGTTTAAATATCCGTGGCCTGATACCCATAACACAAGCAGCTTAATCCTAGCATAATTTTGGATTAGACAGCGTTGTGTATCGAAAATTGTCCGTAAATATGTTTTAATGAAAATTGAAAATACTCTTATAAGAAAAAATAATTATTACAAATCTTTATACTTTTCTTTATTATTACTGTCTAAACTAAACGTAAATAAGGCCCCGTGATATTGTGTCCAAAAGACTAGCAGCGTTACCCCCTTTGAATAGCAATATCTATTCGCTGAGCGAGAAAACTGCCAGCCCTTGGGTCACCAGTCGACTCCACTTTCTGTTGGGAGTCCTGGGACATCCTTCCGAGGGCTTACCCGGGGCTCCCAACCATAGGCGGTTGGGCGTTACCTACGTGAGGATTTTTAGTTGGTAGGTCGAGTCCGGCATAGCATCCATAATGGATTTTCCCTCGCTTTAAAAAAAACCAGTCGACTCCACAAGGCGCTTTATAATAGTTTAGTACATTACATTCGAACTATAATTTTATTGTTTTACCAGTGATTTGGAAAGAATTGCTTTCATTAGGAAAACATTAAATGTAATCTTTTAAATGTTTAAGTAAAAGGTAATTACGTAGTTTTAAAACCACAATGATCAAAGGGCAAGTCGACTAATATTTTGTGTTATTTTCCTCACGGGTTTCACTTCACCGAGGCCAACAATAAACTTAGAAACGAACTTTCGGGAACTTCTCGAGACGTCATATTGTATTGTAATCATTATTTTTTGGTAAAGCTCCTCAAAACGAAATGATGTTGGAACCGTGTTAGTAGGCATGTTTCATTAAAGAAAGCACTTATTATGATGATGATAATGAAAAATGAACATAGGCTACACAGTCATCACTTTCGATCAGATGGTATGTATGTTTCTCTACCAACTGAGTAGTATAAAAAACTACACAACCCGAATTGCTTCTAACAAAAGATTTTCTTTTGGGTACAAATTCAATAATAACCTGATTTAACGCCGAGTCTTTCCGGGGAAACATTACATCGATCTGACCTCAATGATGGGACGCATAAAAAGTATCGTCCGTTAATCTGCCGTTGAGCCGTAAAAGTGCTCAAAATCGAAAGGGATATTTTATTGGGTGCTAACTAAACGAGATTCTTTTTAATAGCATTTTTGGCCTCCTAAAAATACTTTGGCTCCCAAATTAATAAGTCAGTCACAATTAATGAACGTCTGAATTCATGAATCACCGGTTAACTTTATAACTTCACTTAAAATACCATTTTGGTATTTTTGAACGAGCTTTTGCTCGTTATGACATCGTTATAGCGTAGAACCCAATACCTAAGAACTGTAGGCGTTTTCTGATAAGCCTCCGATAACCTAATAAGTAGGTATTTAAAAGTAATAAAACATTTCAACTTTTACCAACATCTTTAATTTTGTATAGCAGCTAGAATTCAATTGAAAAAGTTTTTAATCTGTTAGATTATACACACCTACCTTTTCCGTTCTCGAGCTTTAGCATAACGAATGACTGAAATCACACATATACTTTATTTTAATCGTGATTTCGTTATCTAGCTCAAGATATTTCCTGAAAAGTTATATGTAAAGGTACAATTATTCAAGAAACATTCTACCTATACACACTTTTTCAACTTACACACTCTCCATGGCACATGATACACCTATTATTACATACCTACATACTGTAAATATCTTCAAGGTAAGCCTATCTTCTCAGACAAACGGCTGGACGGATAACAAAGTGATTATATCAGGTTTTGCGTTTTGAAGTATAGAACCTTCAAATGTGGCAATGTGACCCCGTTTAGTTATAACCTGCATGAGTGCAGCGCCTCTGATGTTGCAACCATTTTATAGTCAACGGTTACCAGATTCCATCAAGTAAGTATAAAAAAATATGTTGTGACACAATTACAAGTTCATGGAATAGTATACAAATAATATTATATAATAGTGTACATTATTACTATTTGAAATATGTCATATTATTATTTTACAAAAAATAAGGTTAAAAAATATACTGTACAGAGTAAGGGTAAATGGCAATAACTTGATAGGTACTTACCTAACATTCAGCTATACAAAAATAAAATCATGATCGCCGTCACTTTATCATTTCTCCTGAATGAATCTGGGCCTCGCCTATGAACCCTTATAATGATCGTGGAGAATACGCTGTAACAAACGAGTTTAGGTCCGACAATTTTAATAATATACGACCACGTTATCGCAGAAATGTCGGAACAGGCAACATGGCAATACCTACACATGTTATAAATATTTTATGTAAAAAGATGTACTTAAATTTAAAGATACTTTAGATTGGAGGAGTGACGTCACGGACGTTGAGCACGTTGAGCCTATACGTATTTCTAAGTTTTAAAAATATTAAATCAGTGAAAGTAACTTAACACTATTTATGAAGCTATAGACAGTGGTTGAACTATACCGGTGCAGTGTTATTAAGAGTTTGTGTACAGTAAATGTTTTAAAAATTCGTAAGAATCGATAATTGATACTACGAACTCTGTTGAAGTACCCTTAAACCAATATAAATAATTCTGATTCGATAAAAAAGTGTTTTTGCATAAAGGGGGGCTGTAAAGTGCGTGGCGCGGTCTTCCGAATTTTAAATAGTGAACAGTGCGCGCCAAAATCTTTCACGTTCAGGCTCCTGTAAGGCTTTAAACTATTCTTGTGAACAACGCCATCTGTGCTAGACCCTGTGAACTACGAACCCTGAGATGTCAATAGTTGCTGTGGTATTGAACGGCTAGTATTGCTAAGTTACTAGTGCCATCTGTGTACACATTGATTAACTACCAAGTCAAATGGCGAAGTGTACGAGTTGTGGTAGATTTTTAGCAACTAAGGGTAAAGATGGCGCTAGCAGTTGTAAATGTAGTGTAAACAGGCTAGCCAGGGATGGAGGACCGCTGAAGGAGCTGCAGGTTCGGGCTCGTGTGTCACCAGCGAGCAGCCCTAGATTTGAGGATGCAACAGAAACACCTCGGGGCGTGCCGCAGCACTCCAGTGCGTCGTCAGGACTTGATGAAGCCAGTGAGCTGAGGATGTTCAGGGCAGAGCTTCGTGAGATGAGGGACGCGTTAACCAGGGAGCTGAGGGATTTGCGCCTCGAAGTAGGGGATCTTCGGCGGAATATAGTAACCTGTGAAGCTAGAATAGACGGTTTAGAGAGTAAGGTCAAGGAGCTCGAGCATCATAGGGCAAGCACGGAGGACCTAGAGAATACTGTGTCCCTGTTAAAAACGGAACTCAATGAACGTGATCAGGAGTTGCTGATTTCTGATTTCGAAATCGCCAATATACTCGAAGAAAAAGGTGAGAACCCGGTACACCTTGTCGAACTCGTGGCAAAGAAGCTGGGAGTGCAGCTGGAGTCGCGCGACATCGTGTTCGCTGAGAGGAGAGGTCCTCCAGTCAGGCAGGGTGAGTCGAGGGAATCTGGCCCCTCGGGTGCGGGCGGTGAGTCGAGCGCGGCAGGACGCGCGCGCCACCTGGTGGTGCGCCTGGCGCGCCGCCACTTGCGAGACGAACTGCTGCGGGGCGCGCGCGTGCGGCGCGGCGCCACTACGGCCGACCTCGGGCTGGGCGCCCCGGTGCGCCGCTTTTATGTTAATGAAAGACTTAGCAGGTTCAATAAGAAGTTGTTCTACCGCGCGAGACAAACTGTGGAGCGCCTAGGATGGAGATACGCGTGGACTAAGCGCGGTAGAATAATGGTCAAGCAGGCGGAGGGTAAGCGGGCCTACAACATCAGAAGCGAAGCTGACATGCACCGTGTTTTTGGTAGTGAAGGGTTACACGATATCACAATTTAGGTATAGCATTACGATATTTCAGGAATTCAAAACCCTTATTAATATTAATATTGGTGTATCTTATAGGTCATTTATCTGTATTGAATTTTATTCATATAATATAATTGAAAAAAATACACACCAATTGGAGGGATGTATAAACCATCATAAGCTGCCTCCTACTCAAACTTGTAAACAAATCAAGTATACTGCCAATTTATGCAAAAGATCTGAATCTCAAGGCTTGGAGTTTCATGCTACATATTATTTTTTAAATGTAACATACATAAACACACACAAATGGGGTATTCATAGTTTATTGTTTTCTTTATTAATAATACACACATATCCAACTTATAATAATAATTATCAAAATTTAAAATTTATATTATTTAATTTAAAATTATCAAAATACATAAGTATTCAAAAATGAATAAAAAAACGGAAAAACGTTTAAAAATAGGGTTATTTAACGCAGGCTCACTAGGTACAAAGCATGAAGAGTTTATTGTGGCTATGGGTAATTTGGCTGTGGACATCATGGCCATTAATGAAACATGGATCAAGGAAGGGGCTGAATGCTGCGCTCCAAGAGTGCCAAACTACAGGTTGCAACATACGCCGCGCCCGACATACATCCGCGAAGGACACGGCGGAGGTGTCGGCTTTTACATCCGCCGCGGTATACACGTTCGTAGGGAACCGCACCCTATTGCGCCCCAAGTTGAACAGATGTGGCTGAGAATTAGTAGAAACTCACAGTCCATAATAATTGGAACAGCATATAGGCCACCCTGGTTAAACATAAGTACATTCTTAGATGCACTGACTGCCTCTGTTTCTTCATTTGGAGGAGCAGACAAAACAGTCCTCTTGGGTGATTTTAACGCTGACTTATTGAAGACTACAGATTATAAAACCAAGTTTCTTGAGTCTTTCCTAGTAAGTGTAAGCTTGTCCAACTATGTGGCTGAGCCGACTCATTTCACTGATGATAGTGCTACTTTGATCGACTTGCTATGCACAGATGCTCGGGTAGAAAAAGTCTTGGTACAACATATTCCGGAGCTGGGCGCACATGCATTAATATCAGCGGAGATAAACTTTAAAGTCGAGAAACCTGCCCCCCAATGGATCGCTTATAGACCAATTAAGGATATCTTGATAGACAGGTTTGAGCTGGACCTTGATAGCATAAATTGGGACTCCATTATGGCATTGGATCATGTGGATGGCATGGTACAGGCATTGACCTCAAATATTGTGATGTTGTTTGATTTGCATGCTCCAATCAAAAGAGTGTTAGTAAAGGAGAAAACTTGCCCCTGGATCACGAGAACTGTAAGGGACATGATGCGACTCAGGGATAGATACTATAAAAGGGCAAAGTCATCCGGCCTGGAGACGCATGCTACCTCTTATAATCAATTAAAATATATAGTGAGAGCCGCCATTGAAAGAGAGAAGCATGCTTATTTTAAAACTCACATTAATAGTAACATACAATATCCAAAAAAACTGTGGAGTCAGCTAAAAAATAACATATTACCAAGTAATAAAGCTGATCAAGACATGCCTGGCAATGGCAGGGACCCTGACGTGTTAAACTGTCACTTCCTGGATGTGCCGGGAAATGATGGGGTGACTATATCTGACCTCTCATACTTTGAGTTTGGTCGTGCTACCAGGGATATTTTTAAACTTGAGCCAGTTGATGAGAAGGTTGTGGAAAGTATTATCAGAGGGCTTGGTTCAAACGCCATGGGTATTGATGAAATTTCACTTGAGATGTTGATGATGACACTCCCACAAACACTGACAGTCATAACCCACATAATTAATACATCCATAACCACTTCAACATTTCCCAGCTCATGGAAGACGGCGAAGGTGAGGCCTGTGCCTAAGCGAACGCACCCATCTGGCCCCAGGGACCTTCGACCAATCAGCTTACTGCCGTGCTTGTCAAAAATTCTTGAGCGAGTGGTTAGTAACCAATTAATTAAGTACTTAGAGCAGTCAAATTTACTACCATCGAGACAATCGGGATTTCGTAAAGGACACAGCACAGCTTCAGCCCTTTTAGATGTGGTTGATAGCGTCTTGGAGGCCAGAGAAGAGGGTAAGGGTACGGTGCTTGCTTTGCTTGACTTTTCACGTGCATTCGATGGTATAAATATTACGCTGCTACTATCGAAGCTAGCCTACTATGGTTGGACGTGGACACTCTCTCGCTCGAGACCATGGTGCGAGCCATGCTCTCCAGCGGGAGTAAGTGGGACTGCGCCGCCTCTTTCTGCGAGCAGGTCATGCTCGTGAAAGAGGCGGCGGGGCGGATACGGGAGAGAACTCTTCCCCCCGAGTTCCGCAGTCGGCGGCCTGGACGCCGCCGACGTGTCTTCGCCGAGGACTATCGGCCTCCATGACCGGGGGTCTGAGGACGGTGAGAGAGTCGCTCACCGTCCTTACAGAAGCAGGCCCATGACGGCAGCGTGACGTGAGGAACTCACGCACGACCCCCCTTAGAAGCGGGATCACACCCGAAACCCACCCCCAAAGACGCGGATTAGCACCCGAACCACCCCCTGGGCGAGGCTGCAGAGGCGGCTGTAGGTCTGTTGGGAGGCTTGGGACATCCTTCCGAGGGCTTACCCGGGGCTCACAACCATAGGCTGTTGGGCGTTGCGTGAGGTTTTTTAGTCGGTAGGAGTCCGGCATAACATCCATGAGGATTTTCCCTCACGTAAAAAAAAAAAAAAAAAAAAAAAAAGCCTACTATGGTTGTGATGAGAGGGCTGTTTTGTGGTTTCATAGTTATCTCAGCAAGAGATACCAATTTGTTCAGGTGAAAGATAGCAAGACTGGTTACATGGTTGACTCTGCACACCGCCCTGTTACTCGTGGCGTTCCGCAGGGCTCAATCCTCGGACCGTTGCTCTTTATATTGTACACGGCTGACATCACTGAGGTCATCGATACTTGCGGTTTTCATCTTTATGCGGATGACCTGCAGCTACATTTGCCTTTGGTTCCATCTGAGTGTAGAGTCTGTAATTAAATTAAATAAAGATCTTAATAACATTGCAAGCTGAGCAATCAGGAACTGTCTGACTCTGAACCCAGATAAATCCAAATTTATCTTCATGGGCACGAGGCAGATGATTGAGACTGTGAGTCGGCAGCAAATTGATGTACATATAGGTGGCTGTGCCATAGAGAGAGTAACGGAGGTCCGAAACCTTGGAGTGGTTTTTGATGAGAAGCTGCTCTTTGAGAACCATGTCCTACAGGCTGTCCGTAGCTGCTTCTTTAGGTTGAAACTATTATACAGGATACGACCATATATCAATGAAGACATCAGATTGCTGCTCTGCGAGTCATTAATTTTATCCAGACTCAATTATGCAGATAATGTGTATGGTGGTTGTCTTCTCAGAAGAACAGAGCGGCTCATACAACGGGTACAGAATGCGTGTGCTCGTTTCTGTTTTAACATTCCACCACGGACTCATTTTACACCTTACCTTAATAAAGGCAACCTTCTGAAAATGTCAGAACGTAGAGAGCTGCATCTAGCTACTATGTTGTTTGGTGTAGTGTTGACTCATAGACCACAGTACCTGTATGATAGGTTGTCTTGGTCAAGGGATATAAATAGATATAGGACTAGGGGAGCGTCTTACCTATTGATTGTCCCTAAGCACCATACTACAGCATATCGAAGTACGTTTAGATACGCAGCGAGCCGTATATGGAACAATTTGCCTCCACCTCTCCGAGTTCTGAAAACAGTAAAAACTTTTAAAAAGCGGTATAAAATACATCTTTTAAATATCCAAAAGAATAGTAATTAGCACTTACTTGTCATGCTCAATAAAAACAGTGGTGGTGGTGGTGGTGAGGGCGAAGGGCACGCTCTACAGCATAGGTTACTTAACATATCTCATGCATAGGTATTATTACCTACATAAAAAACCCAAGCCACATCACATTATATTGTTTGTGTGTATCCTTGGCAATATGTATTAAATGTATTCCATATTATTTACCTGTAACGAAAAGCTTCAACTTTTTTTCACTTTATTTAGTGTAATTTTGTAGTAGATTTAATTTCATACTAAAATAAACACTGAAAATGGTACATAAATACGTAGAAATCTTTGAATTGTGTTGTTGTATTTGAGCGCGCGTTATTATGTCAACGTCAATTTTGACATTTAAGACGCTGCTGCGTCCGTTCGGAAACCAACGGGTAAAATTGTGTGTTTCTGTTCTGTTATGTTTGTGGTTTTGAGTCTGCCTAGGTAAACCTTTAGAATTTTTTATTTATTGGAAAATAATATATTGTAGATTAAATGTGTATTCAGATGTCATATTTTCGTAGCGATAAACAAAATGAGACGTCTGGTTGTGTATGTACTTATTATATTGTGTTTATTCTTGTTCTATGTTTTGTTTTTGATGATTTATTTTTTGTTGTTTTTAGTTGTATCTATTTTAAGTTCATTTTTTCCAAGATTTAGTATGTAATAATAAAATTTTTACTTTTAGTATTTCTAGATCTGTTCAGTGCGAACGTGCGTGGCGTGACATCGAGGGCGCCATCTGAAAATCAGCGCTCCGCATCCTATGTCATTGGCAGAGGATGCGCAGCATTTATGCTGAGATGGCGACCCATTTAAGATGCGCACACTTGTTTTTTTTGTTTATAAGTTTTATGCATGCTATTGTTTTATTTTGTGTAAATGTGCGTGTCATAAATAAATGTATTTTCTTTCTTCTTTCTTTCTTACTTAAATACCCCTTAAAAGGTACCTATGTTGATTTTATGAGTGCTAAAATGAGAGACCATTTAGAGTTATAACGTTTTTTCTATTCAGAAATTATTTCTTAACAAAGAAAGAACTGAAAACTGGCAAATTTTCCCTTATCATTATTGGACTGATCTCTTTTAGTAATCTCAGTCCCCCTCAGAGTATTCAGAAACCGGTCAGCAGGTGCCTAAGTCTAGTTCAATTGCGTCAGAAAAGAATAGTAATTTGTTACTGAATATAAATACCTAGCTGACATCACGCGGTTTCACCCGCGTAGTTCCCGTTCCCGTGGGAATACGGGAATAAAATATAGCCTATGTTCACCGCAAAGAGGGTAGCTTCCCAACAGTGAAAGAATTTTTCAAATCAGTCCAGTAGTTCTGGAGCCTATTCGTTACAAACAAACAAACAAAAAAACAAAAAAAACAAAAAAGCAAAAAAACAAATCTTTCCTCTTTATAATATTAGTATAGATGTCGTAACCGAGACGGTACAATTCGTTTCCTGGGACATTCTTCCGAGGATTTACCCGATACCCCCAACCATAGGCTGTTGGGCGTAACGTGAGGTTTTTTAGTCGGTAGGAGTCTGGCATAACATCCATGAGGATTTTCACTTACGTCAAAAAAAAAAGAACTCTACAATTCGACAGGTTTCATAGCCTACTTCGACAATTTCGATTCTTTTCTAACACAATTGAATTAACAGATTTGGGGCCCCAGGTGCACCACTTACAGCTATTGCTGCCTTGAGCCGTGAGGATCTCTGTAGGGCCCCTTTGTACACCACATTAATAATAAATATTTCTTTATTGATGGCAACAAGGCCCAAATTGGTTAGTAACATTATTTACTTAGTAACTAGTGTTAGTAGAAGTACACGTTAAAAGCACAAAACAAATTAATTAATTCATAATAAAATAATAGATTCAATTAATATAATTCACATCATTAACACATTTTATATATATTCAATTCACATACATTATTAAATTTCAAATCATTATTAAATGTCAAATCAAATCATCATCAAATAATTATTAATTCACATAAAAATACAATTAAGTCACCTGTCAAATTATTCTAGCGCAATTTCAATCTGGGCTCAATCTTATTATTTGTCAACATTTTGTTTGTCAGTAAATGCACCACATTACAATGGCTCACGTACTGACAATCGAAACGCTTTGAAAATACTGTCAAGATGCTGTTGGCGCTGGCCCGGACTCTGCGCCCCAGGGATGTACATCGCTTACGTATATTGGTGTAGAAACAATCTACACGCCACTCTGCAAACATCCCTGAAGCACTGCAAAACCGGGGCAGCCCCATCAGCACCCTGAAAGCATTATTGTACTGGACACGGAGAGCATTGTACTGTTTACGCGTATACGACACCCACAGACCGCAAGTGTAAAAAGATGTGCAAAATGCTTTAAAAAGTGTTATTTTGACATCTTTAGAACACCGACCAAATCTGCGAGCAATCATATTAGCCCTCACAGACAACGCCCTCCGCTCCCTTTCAATATCTTCATCATCTTCCAGGTCAGAGGTCACAACATGCCCAAGATACTTAAACTTCTCTACTCTTATTAATATATAATAATGATTAGTACAGCCGACCTCATTCTGAAGCACACATTATTTATTTTAAGAAACAATATTACATGAATAGAACTCACTTGAGTATAAATTCTTGTAGTAGATACTAATTGTTAAAATAATATCGTCTACGCTTTATAATAACGTCAACATCCTTGTTTCGTATCTTGACGGCTTCAAAAGACGCCTGTTTCACGTGCGGTGTAAAGAAAATGATTTTGTATACATTATGTAGCTTTTCTTGTACACAGTGTGAAATAGATTTCAATTTTGAATTTGAATCGCATAAGTAGAATAGATTTATTCAACTTATGCGATTCCCATAATGAAATGCTTTCCTTATTAAGATAGTCTCCATGCGTGCATAGTTATACCTGTTGCTATTGCAATAGCGTACCTATTGTTTTAGGCAAAGAAAAGGAATGCTTAACTAAGCCCTAATGCTACCACGTCTGCCCAGCATAGTGCAAGACCTTACAAACTCTCAAAACGAATTTAGAGAGGCCTACAATCAGGAAGCACTAGGCTATGACAGGCTTTTCATTGATCGAAAATTCAATGCCAATAATAAAATCGCCATAAAAAAATTGAATTGAATTGAAAAATAGCTTATTCTTACTTAAAATAGTAGATTAGTAGGGGAAGCTGTTCACCATTCGTACAGATTTTTGTTTTTATTTTTTTTCTCCACGGCTATAAGTCAGAATTGCCTCGTTTATATCCCTAAATGTAGAAAATATATTGTAGTTAGTTACAAAATTTTCTGAAACTATTATGTCAAACGGTTAAGGGACTATAGCAATTTTTCGACGATAAGATATTTGTACGAACTCGCCCCATGGGTGGGGTACTTCCATACAGTAGGTGGGGTACTTTCATACGCGTGGGGTAGATTCATACATGGTAAATAAAAAGCCCATTAATCTCATAAAAAAATGTATTAAATTGATAAGAAAATTTGTTAATTACAGAACTATCTTAATGACATTTAACTTGACTCCTAATCAAAATATGTTCTTTAGAAAAATAACAAAAAAATCGGTTTAAACTGTAAGCAAGTAATTACACATTTTGGTTGTCACTTTCGAGCTTAAGGCAAATTCAATTATTTAAATTAATTGAAAGGATCATAAAGTCTAGTCGTTCTAGATGTGCCGAGTGTTTAGAGAGGACCTGGGGACATAGTCTAATAAACCAAGTGTGTAGCGTACACACTTTGTTTATTAGACTATGTCTCCTTTTGTGTTTGTAGTTTCATTCTATGTAATGAAAAAGGAATTATCATGATGAACCCGATTTCTTTCGAAGATAAAACATTTTCGGTCCTATTTGCAAATTTCGTAACTGAGTGTAATTTACTCGACAATAAATAACAGCGGTCTAAGGTGTTTCAAATTTAATTAACGATTATCTTTCATTTCCTGATATGACATTTAAATTAATTATGCATTATCCAGTATCTTAATTTTATTTTCTTTAATTATTGGTTGGTAATTAAGTTCCTGCAAACTACTTAATTACTTCTCCTTTCTGTACTATACTATTCATATTTTTTTAAATATTTTATCAATTAGAAGATTCGATTTTTGTTTTATAATTTATTTTTCCAGGCTCTCTGAACAATACGAAATTCATTTGATTTTCTTCCTCTTTTGATTTTTCTGTTTTTAAGGAATATGGAATATATGTAAATTTAAATATTTTTTTATTCGTTCTCATCCATTTGATAGCTACGCTTATCTTTTCTTATTATCTTTATACAATGAACCTGCGATTTGATATCAATTATAACATTTATTAAATAAAAAGTATATTGTTGATCGTTATAAATTAAAAAATCCGTAATTATTGTAACGTATCATAATTTAAAAATATACAGTCTTAAATTTATTAAAAAATAAAATTTATGCGAGTGTTTGTGGTTAAAAAGACCTAAAGAGGAGCAATCGAACGTGAACAGTAATGAATCCTGACTATTTAATAAAAAACGTAATAAATTTACTTGCCAGTACAATTTAAACTTCAGTAAAAATTTTACTTTCCTAGTGCGAAAACACGTTATGTCTTATTGCCTCACACAGAGTGGCGCGATTGGCACGATACTTTGCTAGCAACATGGCAGTCGGTAATTCGGTATCGGTAAACGCGCCTTTGCATGTGTACATAACACATGCAAAGGCGCGTTTGTATGTCGGTTAGTATTTTTGTTATACTCAATGTATGAATGTGCCCCACGTACGAATGGTGAACAGTTTCCCCTATGTGTACCTGTTGAGTTCTGAATCAAAATTGAGATGCTATTTATGTAGGTACGCGCAAAAAATATACTTGTGAATGAAATATGCTAATAATGTGTGTATATGTGTGTGTGTGTGTGTGTGTGTGTGTGTGTGTGTGTGTGTGTGTGTGTGTGTGTGTGTGTGTGTGTGTGTGTGTGTGTGTGTGTGTGTGTAAGGGGCATCCTTTTTATATCGTTAAAGTAGTGAAATGATCATTATACGAACAGTGAAGTACGTTCGTAACGATCCTGGTGCCTTTTATTTTTTAGTCTTTTCTCGCAAATGAAGCTCAGACCTGCTGAAGTAACTTTGATGCATTAAACTAAAGATAAATAGAAACATCCATCGTCCCTAAATTTTTTTTTTTTTTTTTTTTTTTATACCACTAAGGTGGCAGACAAGCACACGGCCCACCAGAAGAACCGGTGGTCACCGCAGCCTATGAACGTTTGCAACACCAGAGGCGCCACACTCGCGCTGCCGACCCTGTAAAAACCTTCTTAGACCCCTTTTGAAGAACCCCATACTGTAGGCGCTTGGGAAAACCGAGGCAGGAAGATCATTCCACAACCTAAGCGTGCGCGGAAGAAAACCCCTACCGGATCTAACCGTGCTCAAACGCTCCGGACGTAGGGTGTGCGGATGAAATCCCTGTCTATGGCGAGCGGTGCGATGATAGAAGGTAGCCGTGGGCATCATGTCAAACAATTCCTCGGAGCACATACCATTGTACAGGCGGTAGAACACGCATAAGGAGGCATAGTCTCTCCTGTCGCGAAGAGGTTCCACACCACCTGTCAGTATAGGATCGTTGACAACTCTCACAGCTCGCCTCTGCACCGAGTCAAACGGGCGAAGCTGATATTCAGGTGCCCCCGCCCAGAGGAGACAGCAGTACTCCATGTGTGGCCGCACTTGCGACTTATAGAGAAGCAGTGTTTGCGCCGCAGTAAAGTACCGCCGCGCCCTGTTGAGCACACCGAGCTTCTTGGACGCCAGCCTTGCCTTGTCCTCCAAATGACTGCGGAACTGAACGTCACTGGAGATGTCAACACCAAGGATCCCTATACTTTTAGAGATGGAAAGAGATGTGCCCTGGAATCGTGGCGCTACAGTAATTGGGGCTTTTTTAGCGGTGAAGAAACACGCCTGTGTCTTGGAGGGATTGAACTGGACAAGGTTTTGTCTACCCCAATCGGACACTCTAGTAAGAGTAGCCTCGATTTCAGACACAAGCTGTTCACGACTTTCCTCCACTGCGTCCCGAGAGATACCGGGACGGCCTGTGTAACAAGTGTCCCCTGTACTGTCGTCTGCATAACAATGAATGCCGTCAATAGACAACATGTCATTGATATGCAGCAGAAACAGGGTAGGGGACAACACTGAGCCTTGCGGTACTCCAGCGTTTATGGCCATGCAGTCAGAATAGCTGCCGTCGACAACAGCCCTGATGCTTCTATCGGCCAAAAAGCTGGACACCCATCCGCAAAATCTCTCGGTCAGTCCGTAGGAGGGCAATTTTTTAAGAAGACCACGGTGCCAGACCCGGTCAAAGGCTTAAGAAATGTCGAGGCTCACTGCTAGAGCCTCGCCCTTACTCTCGATAGCCGTCGCCCATCGGTGTGTGAGGCACACGAGAAGATCGCCCGTCGAGCGACCGTGACGGAAACCGTACTGCCGGTCACTGAGCAGGTCGTTTTCCTCAAGGTACCTCAGGAGCTGTGTATTAATTACACGCTCCATCACCTTAGACAATAGAGAGGTGACGGCTATAGGCCTGTAATTGGCCGGGTCGGTCCTATCACCCTTCTTGGGCACAGGATGCACATACGCGATCTTCCACGACGCCGGGACTTGTCGCATGGAATAAGAAAGCGAGAAAAGACGTGTAAGTACCGGACACAACTCTGGACCACACTGCTTAAGTACTACCGCGGGTATACCGTCTGGCCCACTCGACTTATGAACGTCCAGAGAATGAAGCTCCCGTCGGACGTCCCGCTGCGTAAATTTAACTTCCGGCATGGAAGTTCCACACCACGGAACGTCCGGCGGCACAGCACCCCCGTCGCTCATGGTCGAGTTAGAGGCAAAGAGAGAACCCAAAAGGTCGGCCTTCTCCCTGGCACTCTGGGCCAGACTACCGTCGGGTTTAAGCAAAGGTGGTAAACCTGACTGACAGAAGTTTCCCTCGGCAGCTTTGGCAAGCGACCAGAATTCACGACTTCCTGAAGGGTACCCTGCTAGCCGCTCACCAATTCTGCCGACGAAATCGAATTTAGCCCTGACAATTGCTCTTTTGCTGGCCCTCGAGGCGGCATTTAGTTTGCGTTTCACCTCAGAGATGTTAGGATCTGAATTTGCACGAGCCGTGGTCCAGGCTCTGTAGGCAGATTCTTTCAGCATCAAAGCTTCTCTGCAGAGCCGATTGAACCACGGTCGCTTTTTTGCTCCTACAGGGATCCAGCAGCATATTTTCTTTCAAAGAAACAACAAATATCTAACGTATAATCAGGTGAATGAAAAGAGTTTATCAATATTTTTCTCGAGTCGTATATGCTTGCAGTATTGTTTCTTAGAAATTTGTTGAAAGCGTATGCTTCATAACGTCAGCGTCAAAACTACAATAATATTTATTGATATGATGGTACCTACTTCTTTTTTTTAATGCCTATGGTTGAGAGCCCCGGGCTAGTTCTCGGAAGGATGTCCCAGGACAAGATGGTACTTACTAGGAACGAATATGAAATCATACATACATAGACAAGTTAGGCATTTACCCAGAAAGGGGTGGGTGGGGAATACTATACGCCTACATTTAACTGTTTTGTTGTGCCACATAATAAATACAACAAAATAATAAAACTGAAACTGGCAACAGTAACTAATAGCTTATTGTGCCTTACGAAGCACGAGATCCTTCGTAAATGGAAGTGTTACAAAGCCGGTAACCATGTTTGAAATTGCGTATGATTTTCTTGACATTGTGCTCGACGCTATAGATTATTATGTTACCGATACCTTATTCCTTGATATTTATGTGAAAATAATTTGCTAAAAGACAAGAACGTCATCAGGTAAATATATCTACATTCATATAAATGTTACTATAATGTTTCATTAACATCTGTTCTATGCTATTGGATCAAGAAACAGATTAGATCGAATTGTACTGTGAGTTTAATTGTGTCGCATTAGGTATCACAGGATCACGCCGGATAGTAATGGATTATGAATTAGGTGATTACCGGGTTGCTACGGGATATTGCGCGTGGTTTGGACACATAATGTAAATTAAAGAGAGGTCTTGGTAGAGTACGTAATGGGGTCTACCCCATCAACTCCCTGAAAGTCCAATACTTCCGTACCTAATCATTCTGTCAGTACAACATTCAGTTATAAACAAAACAGTTTATGGAATAAGATGTTTCGGGGTCGGTGCTTAGGTAACCTTAATAAATAACGAAGTTAATGTTTTCTCATTGGGTACCTTACAACTAGAAAAGAGTTTTATGTAGTCGCTTATACAACGTGAACTTTTGTATAGTGCAAAGCTCAGACACCCCAACTAGAGTTTCGCTTCAAAATACAGTATAAAAAAAAATTAAATGAAACTAACGAAAACTGACCAAGTTATAAGCTCTTGTTTACAATTGCACTATTTTTTCAGCGAACAGCGTAGGTGTAGGTATTATACACAAGGCAATTAGTCACTATTCGTGTGGTATTAATAATAACATTAAAAAAACCATTTTCATAGGTGGTAATTATGGAACAGTGTTTTAGAAAAAAACCGGTCAAGTGTGCGTCGGACTCGCGCAAAATACGGCAGAAGTCACGTTTATTGTATGGGAGCCCACTTAAATGTTATTTTGATCTGTTTTTAGGATTCTGTACCCAAATGGTAAATCGGGACCCTATTCATGAGACTTCGTTGTCCGTCTGTCTGTCCGTCACCAGACTCTATCGGAACCGCGATGTTAGAGCTGAATTATTACAGTTACTAAAAAAAATTAACATAGGTTGAAACCGGGTCCATTGGATAATGTTGCTGATTCTGAGCAAAGTGTTTTCAGGTTTGCACTATACAAAAGTTCATGTTGTATATAAAAAAAAATAGATAAATACTTACCTACCTAATTTTGGTTTGGTGCAAAATTTGAAAAAATTGTCCTTAGTACACGAGGATATGAAACGTGAAGAAAACAGTCCAATGGCGATACATAATTATTTTATCCTTGAGTGCTATAGGCTACTTATTTTCACGTTGTTACCCGTGAGAGTGAGACAGTACACATAAGTGTCAACAAAATGGGTCGTCTTCAATAAATTATAAGAAGGGACTCGGGTTAGAAGTGTATTCGAAGTGTGCCATGGGCCAAAACGGTGGGCACACTTAGTCATAAATATATTGTCCATAGAACGGACAATAAATTTTATGAAACGACATCAAAATTAGTGTATCAAGCCTCTGTCTACCTCAATCAATAAAGACTTAAAATTACTTTGGATAAAGGTATTAACTTCAGCAGTTATTTAAATGAACTGGACGTAGTTCTTTTTGTTATGATAAGGGTTTGTCAAACTTTAATCACTCCAAAGACAAGACTGATTATTTATATTTACAGGCAGTGAATGCGTGATTTCTGAAGGTCTTTCCCTATTCTATATATTTTATATATCTATTAGGCACGTACCCCTCCTCTTACAATCCTGGGTTCAGGCACATCATAGGGCCGCCAACTTGAGGGCCACTGTCTATAGTCTCACAGACTGGGACAGTGGTCCTCAATAGCTTGATGTCGCTGTGACTATCCATCAGATGGGACATCGAGCTAAATATATATATAAAAAACCGGCCAAGTGCGAGTTGGACTCGCCCATGAAGGGTTTCGTAGCAGCAAGTAACATAATAATTATAAAAGTTCTTATAGTTCGTTGTAACTTTGACTGATGTTTTAACACGTTCGTAGTGGTAGTGATTTCACTAACCGAAAATTGCGGTTTATAACGTACTAAAAAAAAACTACCAGCTCTATCTCGTTCAAACTAATTTTCGTTGGTAGTTTTTATGGCACATTGCCATAAAAACTACATCATATATTTTTTTTAGATTTATCGTTCTCTTAGTTTAGAAGTTAGAGGGGGGGGACACGCATTTTTCCACTTTTTAAGTGTCTCTTGCGCAAACTATCCACTTTAGAATAAAATGATGTTAGAAACCTCCATAGCATGTTTGAAGACCTATCTAAAGATACCTCACACGTATGGGTTTGAAGACCTATCTATAGATACCCCACACGTATGAAAAAAAAAATTTAGAGTTTCAGTTCTGAGTATGGGGACTAGAGATGAAAATGACCAAAGTGACTGAATTTGACTGACTGTCATTTACGGTCAAATTGGTCAAAAACGGTCATTTCCTGTCAAAAAGGGTCATAAACAGTCACTTTGATCTTGAGTGCTTTTTGATATTTATTTTGAACTAGCTGACCCTCGCAACTTCGTTTACGTCACATAATGTGCACGAAAGGAGAGGTACCTAATTCTTCATCAGACTTGTCAAGCACCGTGTGAAACAGCCCTGTTTGCTTAATCGTAAAAGAGCTTAAGATGAAGAGAAGATATTCTCAAACCATTTAGTCCACGCCTTCGGCGCGGGTATTAGAATTATTTTACAACAGCCTTAATAATTAAGCTCTTTTATGATTAAACCAACACGCCCGTTTAGATTTAGGTACCCTCTCATTCAAAGGAACCCTTGAATTCTAGGTTCGGCGAAAGTTGAGATGCCTCTAATTTCTGAACTACAAACCCCTGTGTTGTGTGTGTTGAGAAATTACACCTGAAAAACCATTTTATCTTTAATACCCGCTCCCGCAGGAACCGCGCAATACAAGGTTCTAGGATACTTTTGATCTCGAATCAAAAGTATCCTAGAACCTTTCTCGGGCTATAAGCTCAAAATGTACTAAGTATCATTCAAATCGGTTCAGTAGTTTCGGCGTGATACTTATTCGGGATACAGACAGACAGACAGACAAACATGAAACGTTTAAATTACAGTTTCGGCTTCAGTATCGATTAGAGAACGCCCTCCAATTAAAATTTTTAAAATATCTTCCATGTACAGACTCCCGACCCTCTACAGTTTTATTATATGTATAGACTAGCTGACCCTCGCAACTTCGTTTACGTCACATATGGTTTGCTAATGGAACTAATGCTTCTTTATCAGACTCATCAAGCAGCGTGTGAAACGGCCCTGCTTGCTTAATCATAAAAGAGCTTAAAGATTAGTCTATTCTAAAACAGTTCAGTCCCCGCCTTCGGCGCGGACTGAATTGTTTTACCTCTTTTATGATTAAACCAACACGCCCGTTAAGATTTACCCTTACATTCAACGAAACCCTTGAATTCTAGGTTTTGCGAAAGTTGAGATGTCTCTAATTCCTGAACTACAAAACCCTCAATATTGAAACTTGCGTGAAACAATCCTTAAAGTACTCTCTTGATGACACTGAAACGCATTGGAAACTTACAACGAAAAAAACATTTTCTCTTTCGTCCCCTCTCCCAAAGGAACCGCTCAAAATATCGGGATCAAAAGTATCTTAGAACCTTCCTCGGATTATAAGCTCTGATTGTACCAAGTTTCATTCAAATCGATTCAGTGATTTCGGCGTGTGGATACAGACAGACAGACAGACATGAAAAGTTTAAATTACATTTTCGGCTTCAGTATCGATTAGAGAATGCCTTACAATTAAATTTTTCAAAATATATTCCATGTACAGACTCTTGACCCTCAATAGTTTTATATGTATAGATTATACTGAAATGGTGCCCCCTGTCGGGAATAATTGGCATAATTAGTCACTTTAATAGTTAGAATTAATAGTAAGTATAACTCAAATTGATTGAATTTGACAATAAATGACCGGTCAAATACGGTTTTTGACAATCGTGACCGGTCAGATTCAGTCATTTTACATCACCCCCAAAATTTACTGCTTTTTTAGGGTTTCGTAGCCAAATGGCAAAAACGGAACCCTTATAGATTCGTCATGTCTGTCTGTCTGTCTGTCTGTCTGTCTGTCTGTCTGTCCGTCCGTGTGTCACAGTCACTTTTCTCCGAAACTATAAGGCCTATGCTATTGAAACTTGGTAACTAGATGTATTCTGTGAACCGCATTAAAGTAAAACTAGAAAAAAAGCAGTAAATTTTGGGGGTCCCCATACTCAGAACTGAAACTCAAATTTTTTTTTTTCATCACACCCATACGTGTGGGGTATCTATAGATAGGTCTTCCAAAATGCTGTTGAGGTTTCTAATATCATTTTTTTCTAAAGTGAATAGTTTGCGCAAGAGGGACTTCCAAAGTCGAAAAATGAGTGTCCCCCCCCCCTCTAACTTCTAAACTAAGAGAGTGATAAATCTAAAAAATATATATGATGTACATTGCCATAAAAACTACCAACGAAAATTAGTTTGAACGAGATAGAGCTGGTAGTTTTTTTTTGATACGTCATAAACCGCAATTTTTGGTTAGAAAAATCACTACCACTGCGAACGTGTTAAAACATCAATCAAAGTTACAACGAACTATAAGAACTTTTATATTATGTTACCTGCTGCTACGAAACCCTTCATGGGCGAGTCCAACTCGCACTTGGCCGGTTTATTTTCTAGCGCGTTGTGAAAGGGGGCTAGACGGAAAAAATTCTCACGAAAAGTTGTCCCGACACTTTTGGTAGTGATAGTGGTAGTGATAGTGGTAGTGATAGTGGTAGTGATAGTGGTAGTGATAGTGGTAGTGATAGTGGTAGTGATAGTGGTAGTGATAGTGGTAGTGATAGTGGTAGTGATAGTGGTAGTGATAGTGGTAGTGATAGTGGTAGTGATAGTGGTAGTGGTAGTGGTAGTGGTAGTGGTAGTGATAGTGGTAGTGATAGTGGTAGTGATAGTGGTAGTGATAGTGGTAGTGATAGTGGTAGTGGTAGTGATAGTGGTAGTGGTAGTGATAGTGGTAGTGGTAGTGATAGTGGTAGTGATAGTGGTAGTGATAGTGGTAGTGATAGTGGTAGTAATAGTAGTAATGATAGTGGTAGTGGTAGTGGTAGTGATAGTGATAGTGGTAGTGCTAGTGGTAGTGCTAGTGCTAGCCAGGGGATGAACATGAACTCTACGAGCAACACCAAAGCAAATAGTAGTTTCGCTCTGTTCAGTTTCAGTCGCGCGTAAAGGTTACACGCACTCACTTTTTTATATTTGTTTTTGTTTCTGTTTTTGTTTTTGCTTACAATAAAATTTTAAAATTAAAATAAAATTTTATTACAATTCCTTCACTTTAATCGAAAGGAACTTCGTTCCATCCGGGTGTCCCTTGGCACCTCTCAAGTTTTTTTTTTATATAAGAATCTTAATGCAGTTCACAGAATACATCTAGCTACCAAGTTTTAAAAGCATAGACCTTATAGTTTCGGAGAAAAGTGGCTGTGACACACGGACGGACAGACAGACAGACAGACAGACAGACATGACGAATCTATAAGGGTTCCGTTTTTGCCATTTGGCTACGAAACCCTAAAAAAAGGTCTATAATTTATTACAATAAAATAATTTACATAATAACTCCGAGATCCAAGAAAATCTTATCGACTAGCGACTGCTAAATTAGAATTAGGTACTCCTAGCATTTAAAAAAAATCGATCGCACATAACGAAATCAACCAAAATTTTCTGCTAAAAACCAAACTACTGGACAAAAGCTAGTCAGACTCGTCCTCCGAGATTGCAATATATTTTTTTCCAAAATTTCGTCCAACCGTCTGTCTGTCAAGACCCTTTGTCTCGTGAACGCATAAAGGTACCTGTCGAGTTGAAATTAACACCATAACATTTAATACTATGTAGCTGTAAAAAATCAAAATTTTAATTTAATGCAGGAAAAAAAGTAACGGTCGTTTATGACGCCAAAAACTAACGGAAAATGGAAAAATCGCGAATTGGACCAATAGCGGCAACAAACCTATTTGTGTGTCCCGGGACATCCTTCCGAGGGCTTACCCGGGGCTCCCAACCACAGGTTGTTGGGCGTAACGTGAGGTTTTTTAGTCGGTAAGAGTCCGGCATAACATCCTCTGAGGATTTTTCCTCACGTAAAAAAAAAAACCTATTTGTGTACTGTTTTCTTATTTCATTTGAGGTACAGAACCCTACAGAGGACGATATCATTTTATGGAATAGTTCACTTTCAATAACGAAAATACATTACGTCAGCCAAAAGCTTTGTCAAGGCGTCGCGTCGTTGTACTCAATAAAATGAAATACAAGGTGAAAACAGACAACCGGGAAGATACTTAATGTAATAGGAAAAGTCACTGAGACTTAGGCTTGTTAGCAAACTTTTGAGAACAGAAAAGTTTTATCGGAAGTAGCTCTTATAAAGGTAGCTGGCAAATGCCCGTGGCATCATTCGCATAGGATTATACACTTACATCAATCTTTGACTGTGAGTTTTTGTGTTTATCGCATTCTCTCATACAGACACGAGATTTTTTTGACTGAGCGAACGTAGTCAATAAGAATCTCCATTATTTTGTGTGTTTTTGTGTTACTCTACAGAAACTATTTCTCAATCGAATTTCTAGAAATATTGCGCAAGAATGTTTGTTGTTTGTGTGGAAGTTTTAGATTTGAAGGAAAATACAAGAAGAAATCTACAAGGGGAAGATTGCTATAGCATCAATAAACAATCACGAAATTTTAATCAAATTTCAACCCGTAAGATATTTACATTACATACTTTACACCTATTCAGACTGTTCACTGTTCTTTTCCACCTATTCAGACAGGTCTACTAGTCCTTCAGAGCATCTTGTTACAGCTTACAGTAAATTTAAGATGTAGAAACAAAGAACTTTACCAACCACTTCAACCATACCTGGCTCACAACTCGATAAAATTTCTTCGTAAATTTCCGCATCATTACATTCCTTTGACATATAGTCCACAGTAACTGGTCGTAATAGAATACTGCAACACTCGGGGCTACTTGCCTTACATCACGTACGAGACACTACTGTCTTTGTACGTGACACTGCAAACAAGTTGGGAATTGTGTTCGGTTCAGTGCCTTCCTTTTGAACGGTAAAGACGTATATGTGTTACTGAAGGCTTATTATGGAAAGGAAATAATACTTTGTTTTTACAAATTGGTATTGGTTTTCTTTTACTTTTTAGAAGTTCTAACCTTTCCTTCATTTTAATAAGACTACCTGCCAGTTATTTAAATAATTCTACTACTTCATTAGGAATTATTTGCACTCTAGACTCGTAGACTGTCGAAATTCAACGTTAATACAAAGTTTTCGCTTTATAAAAAGTTAATATAGATTTCTTATGTAGAACGTGTAAGTTCGGCATCTAGAATGGAGCACACACTCATAGAAGACCCTGGAGTCGTGGAGGAACACATAATTCCAAGCTCAATGTTCTGCCTACGTATGAGGAACGTGAAATAAGCAAAAACATTAAATAATAAACTTAAAAGTAAATTGGTTCCAAACAAAACATACGTAGTGAGTTTGGAGTATCAACGGCCTTATCGTACACTGAAATAATAGCGAAGAGTAGTTCAACACGAAGTAAATTCATGATTTTTGCCGGTCCTCACCACAATCTAACCGCTACCACGGGCGCTGTAACGTGTCCCTGTGAAGTTGACAGATATATTATATTTTTACAATATTAACGTCATTCTTTCAGCTACATATATGTAAATAAATACTACTCTGTCAAGACAGTAATGACCCCCAGTTGAAAATTTTCAAGCCGCTCATAAGGCCTTCCAACTTGGCTTAACGGTTGTCATTTTACTGATAACCGGGTTTCATTTCGAATTTTCCTTCTCTAAGCAAGGGATCTTTTTGCAAAGGGGTTCCCTTAGTGGCCTCTTGCGACACCCTCGGGATGTATTGGGGTGGCGACATTTTGTACTCTGACCCGTCGCAACACGGGACCCCGTCGCCACGCGGGGGAAATTAAATTTGTAGACTATACAAATATTAGAATAGACCCAGGAAATGAACCTAGGACGCAAAGCAGGCGGTTACAGTACCGACTGCATCACAGAGGCAAGATTAAATAAGTGGTACTTATTCTTCAAGTGGTGTTCCTTTGGACCAAAGGAGAAAGATACATTGTAAGCCCGCTCGAAGGACTAGATGGTCAAAGAGCCGTCACTTCCATTCCAACACTGCCCCCAGCAGCCTATTAATATGGACCCGGAGCTTAAAGGTAAGAAGCTGGAATAAAACAGGATTATTACAAAATTATATTTTGCATTAGCATTTCAAAAAACATCTTAAAAACAAGTTGCTTTCATTTGCAAAAGCAGAAAATATCCTAAGTAATCAAATTGCAAAAATGAAATGACATAGTTAAATAATTACTTTCTATGTATAATATGTATGTTTTTAAAAGTATATAAGTATTAATATCCGTGGTCTGATACCCATACCACAAGCAGGTTATTCCTAGCTTACTTTGGGATCAGATAGCGTTGTGTGAGATGTCCGTGAATATTTATTTATTTATATTTATTATTATTACTCAAACGGTATTTAAATATCAAAACAATTACTCAAATGGAATTTACAACTGAATTTCACATTAGGAACATTATTTGCAAGAGATTCCGTCACTTTATTTGATTAGAGTTCAAAACGCCCAGTGTTCGCTTGCTTTTCACCCCCTTTAGGCTTTTGCGGGAATAGGGAGTAAACAATCACTCGTGACGATTTCTTTCACAAATCGACCTAATCACCTTATAGTTTTATGTCCTACGAAATAGGTGGTGATCCTATTGCCGAGTTGAATTGGACAGGTGCAGGTTGTGTCAACCCACAGTTGACGTTTTCCCTTAGCCGCCACTTACGACACCCTTGGGATGAATTTTGGGATGGCGACATTTTGTATTTTTTCCTGTCGTCTGTGTTTGGTATTAACTGCGGAGATCCAAACACACAAAATAATAAATTAGTCGCCATTTCGGAGAAAATATTGTTTTACACTTTTACAGAAATGTAATTTAATATTGTTTTTCAGAATTTTGGGATACTTTTAGTGTTAAACCAACTTTTCATGTTAAATAATGTTTTCATTTGTATTTTTATTTGTAAAATATGTTGTTATTTTTATAAAGAAACTAGATACTTACAATCTAATTTCTAAATTTTATTAGCCTAATGTCCAATTTTGATATAAATATTTTCATTTTAAGGAAAGATATTACAAAAAAGAGAGATAGAATTCAAGACCATGTTTTGTACTAAACAAATTCCTTGATTAAATTCCCTAGCGATCGTCAAGCTGTTAGGGCAGATTTATGACGAGTGTGAATCTTGAAAGGGCTCAATAAGCCCGCTGTGATGTCTCTTTTTACGCGCACTGCCTGTCGGAAACCTTCATTTAAAGGAGATAATAATTTCATTGCAAGCAAAAATAAATTCAGCTGGCATTTTCTGTAGAGGGATCTGAATTGGGTGAATTTCGTAGTACTACCTGTATTGAATGAAAAAAGTGTGGTCTATGTTAACAATAATATGGGGAGGGGGATTAGTAATAGGAGTCTCAGTAACAGGGTCCCGTTTTAGACTTTGATTATGAAACCCTAAAAAGATATGAAATTGTACATCATACACATTGCTAAAATTATTACATAATATAATACTTCTGAAACTTCAACCCCCTCTTTTTTTAACGTGAGTTAAAATCCATCATGGATGCAATGCCGGACTCCTACCGACTAAAAAACCTCACGTAACGCCCAACAGCCTATGGTCGGGAGCCCTGGGTAAGCCCTCGGAAGGATGTCACTTCTACCCCTTAGAAGGGATTAAAGTTCATAATTTCCATAAGTAAGTCACGGGCGAAGCCGGAGGCCTAAAATAGTATTGAATATAGTTTGCTCAACGTGACATTTGGGTCAGGTTATGTAAAGTTGTGGAAGCGTGAAAGTAATTGCTTTAAGAACACTTGACCTGTTAGGAAAAATTTACGCATAGGTAAGATTGACTTGACATGAAAAAGTATAGGCCGGGTAAAATTTTGTGATATAAGTAGGAATTGAAAGCCTCTGTTGTATAGTTGTGATGTATACCTTAGTTTTTCAGGGTTTGGGCGTTTTCTATGAATATATTGGGTGTGCCAAATTGACTCTCCAAATTTCATGAGATGACTTGGCATTGGAAATCAAATACAAAAATTTAATAAAAATGGTGGGTTAATTTTTTTATTTTTATATAAATATTTTTGAAGCACATTAAGAATTTATTTTTTACCACGGCAATTTGAGGTAACATGGTCGCCGTAGCAAAACAAACACGGAGCACCTGTCTGTCGTTGTCGCTTTCTACTGCCTCTCAGTAGCGATAGAAAGGGTGATAATGAAAATATACTGGACATTTAAAACGGATTTACGGTTAAAGTATTCATGTGATTTTTTTTTTGTTTCTTGACTGATGCCATGTCACGTGACGAAATTTGAACAGTTAGTTTTGTGACAATTTATATATAATTACTAGCGGTTCCCTGCCACGCTTCGCTGTGACTTTTTTATGGTGGTTTCATGTACAGACGAATTTGAAAATGCATGGTCAATCCGAAACGAAATTGCTTTGCACTGACAATTGACGCCATCTCTCGGATAACATTGGAAGTCAAGTATCTAGCGTTGCCGATTTTTTAATACCTCACACAGGAACGCGATTATTGTCAAAATAGCAACTCATTAATCTTTTGAGTAATGTAAATATGCCATCTAGTAAATTTTTTGCGATTATAAGGTGTCTATGCAATATTATATCCGAGTAAAGTTGCGCCATCTAGTGGAGTTTTTGTGAAATTGGACTCAAATGTGCATGGGATTATAGATCTTAAGGGGCCCATGCAATATTGGAGGTGACTGTACTTATGAGAAATGAGTAACAAACCAAAGGATGGGTACAATTCAAAAAAGTTGTATGTTGAGCCGTAACCAAGTTTTTACAAATTGGTATTGGTTTTCTTTTACTTTTTAGAAGTTCTAACCTTTCCTTCATTTTAATAAGACTACCTGCCAGTTATTTAAATAATTCTACTACTTCATTAGGAATTATTTGCACTCTAGACTCGTAGACTGTCGAAATTCAACGTTAATACAAAGTTTTCGCTTTATAAAAAGTTAATATAGATTTCTTATGTAGAACGTGTAAGTTCGGCATCTAGAATGGAGCACACACTCATAGAAGACCCTGGAGTCGTGGAGGAACACATAATTCCAAGCTCAATGTTCTGCCTACGTATGAGGAACGTGAAATAAGCAAAAACATTAAATAATAAACTTAAAAGTAAATTGGTTCCAAACAAAACATACGTAGTGAGTTTGGAGTATCAACGGCCTTATCCTACACTGAAATAATAGCGAAGAGTAGTTCAACACGAAGTAAATTCATGATTTTTGCCGGTCCTCACCACAATCTAACCGCTACCACGGGCGCTGTAACGTGTCCCTGTGAAGTTGACAGATATATTATATTTTTACAATATTAACGTCATTCTTTCAGCTACATATATGTAAATAAATACTACTCTGTCAAGACAGTAATGACCCCCAGTTGAAAATTTTCAAGCCGCTCATAAGGCCTTCCAACTTGGCTTAACGGTTGTCATTTTACTGATAACCGGGTTTCATTTCGAATTTTCCTTCTCTAAGCAAGGGATCTTTTTGCAAAGGGGTTCCCTTAGTGGCCTCTTGCGACACCCTCGGGATGTATTGGGGTGGCGACATTTTGTACTCTGACCCGTCGCAACACGGGACCCCGTCGCCACGCGGGGGGAATTAAATTTGTAGACTATACAAATATTAGAATAGACCCAGGAAATGAACCTAGGACGCAAAGCAGGCGGTTACAGTACCGACTGCATCACAGAGGCAAGATTAAATAAGTGGTACTTATTCTTCAAGTGGTGTTCCTTTGGACCAAAGGAGAAAGATACATTGTAAGCCCGCTCGAAGGACTAGATGGTCAAAGAGCCGTCACTTCCATTCCAACACTGCCCCCAGCAGCCTATTAATATGGACCCGGAGCTTAAAGGTAAGAAGCTGGAATAAAACAGGATTATTACAAAATTATATTTTGCATTAGCATTTCAAAAAACATCTTAAAAACAAGTTGCTTTCATTTGCAAAAGCAGAAAATATCCTAAGTAATCAAATTGCAAAAATGAAATGACATAGTTAAATAATTACTTTCTATGTATAATATGTATGTTTTTAAAAGTATATAAGTATTAATATCCGTGGTCTGATACCCATACCACAAGCAGGTTATTCCTAGCTTACTTTGGGATCAGATAGCGTTGTGTGAGATGTCCGTGAATATTTATTTATTTATATTTATTATTATTACTCAAACGGTATTTAAATATCAAAACAATTACTCAAATGGAATTTACAACTGAATTTCACATTAGGAACATTATTTGCAAGAGATTCCGTCACTTTATTTGATTAGAGTTCAAAACGCCCAGTGTTCGCTTGCTTTTCACCCCCTTTAGGCTTTTGCGGGAATAGGGAGTAAACAATCACTCGTGACGATTTCTTTCACAAATCGACCTAATCACCTTATAGTTTTATGTCCTACGAAATAGGTGGTGATCCTATTGCCGAGTTGAATTGGACAGGTGCAGGTTGTGTCAACCCACAGTTGACGTTTTCCCTTAGCCGCCACTTACGACATCCTTGGGATGAATTTTGGGATGGCGACATTTTGTATTTTTTCCTGTCGTCTGTGTTTGGTATTAACTGCGGAGATCCAAACACACAAAATAATAAATTAGTCGCCATTTCGGAGAAAATATTGTTTTACACTTTTACAGAAATGTAATTTAATATTGTTTTTCAGAATTTTGGGATACTTTTAGTGTTAAACCAACTTTTCATGTTAAATAATGTTTTCATTTGTATTTTTATTTGTAAAATATGTTGTTATTTTTATAAAGAAACTAGATACTTACAATCTAATTTCTAAATTTTATTAGCCTAATGTCCAATTTTGATATAAATATTTTCATTTTAAGGAAAGATATTACAAAAAAGAGAGATAGAATTCAAGACCATGTTTTGTACTAAACAAATTCCTTGATTAAATTCCCTAGCGATCGTCAAGCTGTTAGGGCAGATTTATGACGAGTGTGAATCTTGAAAGGGCTCAATAAGCCCGCTGTGATGTCTCTTTTTACGCGCACTGCCTGTCGGAAACCTTCATTTAAAGGAGATAATAATTTCATTGCAAGCAAAAATAAATTCAGCTGGCATTTTCTGTAGAGGGATCTGAATTGGGTGAATTTCGTAGTACTACCTGTATTGAATGAAAAAAGTGTGGTCTATGTTAACAATAATATGGGGAGGGGGATTAGTAATAGGAGTCTCAGTAACAGGGTCCCGTTTTAGACTTTGATTATGAAACCCTAAAAAGATATGAAATTGTACATCATACACATTGCTAAAATTATTACATAATATAATACTTCTGAAACTTCAACCCCCTCTTTTTTTAACGTGAGTTAAAATCCATCATGGATGCAATGCCGGACTCCTACCGACTAAAAAACCTCACGTAACGCCCAACAGCCTATGGTCGGGAGCCCTGGGTAAGCCCTCGGAAGGATGTCACTTCTACCCCTTAGAAGGGATTAAAGTTCATAATTTCCATAAGTAAGTCACGGGCGAAGCCGGAGGCCTAAAATAGTATTGAATATAGTTTGCTCAACGTGACATTTGGGTCAGGTTATGTAAAGTTGTGGAAGCGTGAAAGTAATTGCTTTAAGAACACTTGACCTGTTAGGAAAAATTTACGCATAGGTAAGATTGACTTGACATGAAAAAGTATAGGCCGGGTAAAATTTTGTGATATAAGTAGGTATTGAAAGCCTCTGTTGTATAGTTGTGATGTATACCTTAGTTTTTCAGGGTTTGGGCGTTTTCTATGAATATATTGGGTGTGCCAAATTGACTCTCCAAATTTCATGAGATGACTTGGCATTGGAAATCAAATACAAAAATTTAATAAAAATGGTGGGTTAATTTTTTTATTTTTATATAAATATTTTTGAAGCACATTAAGAATTTATTTTTTACCACGGCAATTTGAGGTAACATGGTCGCCGTAGCAAAACAAACACGGAGCACCTGTCTGTCGTTGTCGCTTTCTACTGCCTCTCAGTAGCGATAGAAAGGGTGATAATGAAAATATACTGGACATTTAAAACGGATTTACGGTTAAAGTATTCATGTGATTTTTTTTTTGTTTCTTGACTGATGCCATGTCACGTGACGAAATTTGAACAGTTAGTTTTGTGACAATTTATATATAATTACTAGCGGTTCCCTGCCACGCTTCGCTGTGACTTTTTTATGGTGGTTTCATGTACAGACGAATTTGAAAATGCATGGTCAATCCGAAACGAAATTGCTTTGCACTGACAATTGACGCCATCTCTCGGATAACATTGGAAGTCAAGTATCTAGCGTTGCCGATTTTTTAATACCTCACACAGGAACGCGATTATTGTCAAAATAGCAACTCATTAATCTTTTGAGTAATGTAAATATGCCATCTAGTAAATTTTTTGCGATTATAAGGTGTCTATGCAATATTATATCCGAGTAAAGTTGCGCCATCTAGTGGAGTTTTTGTGAAATTGGACTCAAATGTGCATGGGATTATAGATCTTAAGGGGCCCATGCAATATTGGAGGTGACTGTACTTATGAGAAATGAGTAACAAACCAAAGGATGGGTACAATTCAAAAAAGTTGTATGTTGAGCCGTAACCAAGTTTTTACAAATTGGTATTGGTTTTCTTTTACTTTTTAGAAGTTCTAACCTTTCCTTCATTTTAATAAGACTACCTGCCAGTTATTTAAATAATTCTACTACTTCATTAGGAATTATTTGCACTCTAGACTCGTAGACTGTCGAAATTCAACGTTAATACAAAGTTTTCGCTTTATAAAAAGTTAATATAGATTTCTTATGTAGAACGTGTAAGTTCGGCATCTAGAATGGAGCACACACTCATAGAAGACCCTGGAGTCGTGGAGGAACACATAATTCCAAGCTCAATGTTCTGCCTACGTATGAGGAACGTGAAATAAGCAAAAACATTAAATAATAAACTTAAAAGTAAATTGGTTCCAAACAAAACATACGTAGTGAGTTTGGAGTATCAACGGCCTTATCCTACACTGAAATAATAGCGAAGAGTAGTTCAACACGAAGTAAATTCATGATTTTTGCCGGTCCTCACCACAATCTAACCGCTACCACGGGCGCTGTAACGTGTCCCTGTGAAGTTGACAGATATATTATATTTTTACAATATTAACGTCATTCTTTCAGCTACATATATGTAAATAAATACTACTCTGTCAAGACAGTAATGACCCCCAGTTGAAAATTTTCAAGCCGCTCATAAGGCCTTCCAACTTGGCTTAACGGTTGTCATTTTACTGATAACCGGGTTTCATTTCGAATTTTCCTTCTCTAAGCAAGGGATCTTTTTGCAAAGGGGTTCCCTTAGTGGCCTCTTGCGACACCCTCGGGATGTATTGGGGTGGCGACATTTTGTACTCTGACCCGTCGCAACACGGGACCCCGTCGCCACGCGGGGGGAATTAAATTTGTAGACTATACAAATATTAGAATAGACCCAGGAAATGAACCTAGGACGCAAAGCAGGCGGTTACAGTACCGACTGCATCACAGAGGCAAGATTAAATAAGTGGTACTTATTCTTCAAGTGGTGTTCCTTTGGACCAAAGGAGAAAGATACATTGTAAGCCCGCTCGAAGGACTAGATGGTCAAAGAGCCGTCACTTCCATTCCAACACTGCCCCCAGCAGCCTATTAATATGGACCCGGAGCTTAAAGGTAAGAAGCTGGAATAAAACAGGATTATTACAAAATTATATTTTGCATTAGCATTTCAAAAAACATCTTAAAAACAAGTTGCTTTCATTTGCAAAAGCAGAAAATATCCTAAGTAATCAAATTGCAAAAATGAAATGACATAGTTAAATAATTACTTTCTATGTATAATATGTATGTTTTTAAAAGTATATAAGTATTAATATCCGTGGTCTGATACCCATACCACAAGCAGGTTATTCCTAGCTTACTTTGGGATCAGATAGCGTTGTGTGAGATGTCCGTGAATATTTATTTATTTATATTTATTATTATTACTCAAACGGTATTTAAATATCAAAACAATTACTCAAATGGAATTTACAACTGAATTTCACATTAGGAACATTATTTGCAAGAGATTCCGTCACTTTATTTGATTAGAGTTCAAAACGCCCAGTGTTCGCTTGCTTTTCACCCCCTTTAGGCTTTTGCGGGAATAGGGAGTAAACAATCACTCGTGACGATTTCTTTCACAAATCGACCTAATCACCTTATAGTTTTATGTCCTACGAAATAGGTGGTGATCCTATTGCCGAGTTGAATTGGACAGGTGCAGGTTGTGTCAACCCACAGTTGACGTTTTCCCTTAGCCGCCACTTACGACATCCTTGGGATGAATTTTGGGATGGCGACATTTTGTATTTTTTCCTGTCGTCTGTGTTTGGTATTAACTGCGGAGATCCAAACACACAAAATAATAAATTAGTCGCCATTTCGGAGAAAATATTGTTTTACACTTTTACAGAAATGTAATTTAATATTGTTTTTCAGAATTTTGGGATACTTTTAGTGTTAAACCAACTTTTCATGTTAAATAATGTTTTCATTTGTATTTTTATTTGTAAAATATGTTGTTATTTTTATAAAGAAACTAGATACTTACAATCTAATTTCTAAATTTTATTAGCCTAATGTCCAATTTTGATATAAATATTTTCATTTTAAGGAAAGATATTACAAAAAAGAGAGATAGAATTCAAGACCATGTTTTGTACTAAACAAATTCCTTGATTAAATTCCCTAGCGATCGTCAAGCTGTTAGGGCAGATTTATGACGAGTGTGAATCTTGAAAGGGCTCAATAAGCCCGCTGTGATGTCTCTTTTTACGCGCACTGCCTGTCGGAAACCTTCATTTAAAGGAGATAATAATTTCATTGCAAGCAAAAATAAATTCAGCTGGCATTTTCTGTAGAGGGATCTGAATTGGGTGAATTTCGTAGTACTACCTGTATTGAATGAAAAAAGTGTGGTCTATGTTAACAATAATATGGGGAGGGGGATTAGTAATAGGAGTCTCAGTAACAGGGTCCCGTTTTAGACTTTGATTATGAAACCCTAAAAAGATATGAAATTGTACATCATACACATTGCTAAAATTATTACATAATATAATACTTCTGAAACTTCAACCCCCTCTTTTTTTAACGTGAGTTAAAATCCATCATGGATGCAATGCCGGACTCCTACCGACTAAAAAACCTCACGTAACGCCCAACAGCCTATGGTCGGGAGCCCTGGGTAAGCCCTCGGAAGGATGTCACTTCTACCCCTTAGAAGGGATTAAAGTTCATAATTTCCATAAGTAAGTCACGGGCGAAGCCGGAGGCCTAAAATAGTATTGAATATAGTTTGCTCAACGTGACATTTGGGTCAGGTTATGTAAAGTTGTGGAAGCGTGAAAGTAATTGCTTTAAGAACACTTGACCTGTTAGGAAAAATTTACGCATAGGTAAGATTGACTTGACATGAAAAAGTATAGGCCGGGTAAAATTTTGTGATATAAGTAGGTATTGAAAGCCTCTGTTGTATAGTTGTGATGTATACCTTAGTTTTTCAGGGTTTGGGCGTTTTCTATGAATATATTGGGTGTGCCAAATTGACTCTCCAAATTTCATGAGATGACTTGGCATTGGAGATCAAATACAAAAATTTAATAAAAATGGTGGGTTAATTTTTTTATTTTTATATAAATATTTTTGAAGCACATTAAGAATTTATTTTTTACTACGGCAATTTGAGGTAACATGGTCGCCGTAGCAAAACAAACACGGAGCACCTGTCTGTCGTTGTCGCTTTCTACTGCCTCTCAGTAGCGATAGAAAGGGTGATAATGAAAATATACTGGACATTTAAAACGGATTTACGGTTAAAGTATTCATGTGATTTTTTTTTTGTTTCTTGACTGATGCCATGTCACGTGACGAAATTTGAACAGTTAGTTTTGTGACAATTTATATATAATTACTAGCGGTTCCCTGCCACGCTTCGCTGTGACTTTTTTATGGTGGTTTCATGTACAGACGAATTTGAAAATGCATGGTCAATCCGAAACGAAATTGCTTTGCACTGACAATTGACGCCATCTCTCGGATAACATTGGAAGTCAAGTATCTAGCGTTGCCGATTTTTTAATACCTCACACAGGAACGCGATTATTGTCAAAATAGCAACTCATTAATCTTTTGAGTAATGTAAATATGCCATCTAGTAAATTTTTTGCGATTATAAGGTGTCTATGCAATATTATATCCGAGTAAAGTTGCGCCATCTAGTGGAGTTTTTGTGAAATTGGACTCAAATGTGCATGGGATTATAGATCTTAAGGGGCCCATGCAATATTGGAGGTGACTGTACTTATGAGAAATGAGTAACAAACCAAAGGATGGGTACAATTCAAAAAAGTTGTATGTTGAGCCGTAACCAAAATTAGAAATCTTTCTGAAAATCCAATTAACATCCAAATCAATAGAAGTTTCACTTGGAAAAAAAAAACTATTTTGTGATCAATGTTCAGTTTTTAAAACATCGTGCTCACGCTTCAATCAAAATAGATTCATTCTAGTAATATTTTCCTAACGCGCCAAAACTCTAACTTCAAAAATAACATGCAAAAGATAATCTGACCTCTTTATTAGGTAAGTACTCTCTTTTATTAACCCCCGACGGAAACCCGGACGGGGTGTTATAAGTTTGACGTGTTTGTGGGTGTGTGTCAGTCTGTCTGTGGCATCGTAGCTCCCAAACGGATGATTCGATTTTGATTCTGTTTCTATTGTTTGAAAGATGGATTAGGTGAGAGTGTTCTTAGCTATGTTTTAAAAAATCAGTTTAGTCATTTCAAAGATATGAGGGGTGAAAGTGGGGATGAAAAATTGAATGTGTTCAAATATACCCGTGTTGGGTATCAAATGAAAGGTCATAAGTTATCCATCACGATACCGCAAGTTTTATGAAAATCGGTTTAGCCATTCGAAAGATATGAGGAGTGGAATGTATTTCTATTTCTGTAACCACTGACTATACGTATGTTGATATATAAAAACCCCTATAAAAAGCATGAAATAAAAAAATTTAATTAAAAATTTAAAAAGCCCCCGTCACACAAAAAAAATCAATAATAAATACTGTAAAAAGTAAAAAAATAACTGTTATATTATGACCTATCTACCCTAAGTATTGAACCTTTACTATTATTATAGGTAGCTATATTATTTACGTATTCATATTTTTAACTAACAGTTTGTCTCGTCGGGGACCGCTCTCCTAATCATAACCGTGGGACCGCTCTATATCTAAATACTGTCTGTCTCTATTTAGGTATAGAGCGGTCCCCCCTACGAGACCAACTGTTAGTTAAAAATATGAATACGTAAATAATATAGCTACCTATAATAATAGTAAAGGTTCAATACTTAGGGTAGATAGGTCATAATATGATAGTTATTTTTTTACTTTTTACAGGATTTATTATTGATTTTTTTGTGTGACGGGGGTTTTTTAAATTTTTAATTTAATTTTTTATTTCATGCTTTTTATTATTTTGAATGCAAAGAGGCCGCAATCAAACTTCCCTTAAAAGACAGCAATCTGGTAGGTACCTTCTAAATAGGTTGTTTATAATATTTTGTTCTGAAGCTGGCAGAATATTAATTAAAAAAACGACCAGCGCCATCTATTGGTAAAATCTCTTTTTAAAGCTGTTTTATTCTTATTGCTGTTATGATAAAAGTGCATAAAGTAGCCTTAAACCATCTCTGAATCCTATTGTATGTCGTGTCCAATTTTGAGCTCAGCGGATTCAGTAAATTTTAAGTATTTAAACGCACACAACATTTCTATATAATAATATATAGATTATGTATGCTTACTTAGAAATAATATAGTGTGTTTATCAGGGTGGTATATCCTAACAGTCCAATATTTGTATTAGCGTGGGGTAGGATGCAGGCATTGCTACCAAAGCAAAAAGTCTTATGAGTAATTCATATTTTGCACGCTCTTGATTATGCAGTTTGCCAAAAAGTGAGGAATTAGAATTTATATATTACTAAATTAAAATGAATCTCACAATTGTGGAAACTAGATGTGTCGGTTCACCTTTTTCGACGTTTCATCGCAAAACCGCAGCATTTCATTGCTTGTTATTTGAAATATAATTATGATTTTAACACTAAAATTATCGTTGGTAAAAGTAATATTCAGAGTAGCAATTAGTGTTTTAAGTTAATGTTTTTCAAGCTGATATTTTAACATCACACGATGACGTTTGGTGTTTGGGCAACTCCTAATTAAACTGGGCGCTCCCTCAAATGGTCTGAGTATTGGCTGTAAGCGGTAGTCACATAGGTAGACTCTGAAGTGAAAAGAGACATTCCTGCTTTTAATTGCAGGATGCACTGCTTAAAGATTTCCCACCCTACACCCTAGCGCGTAGAGTCTCTCTACCTTTCATCTCAGACTTAGAAATGTTTGTCATTATAAATAAATAGAAGTCCAAGTTACTGCCTATTCGTGGTAGCTTACATAATTAAATAAATAGATTGGTTTGGAGGCGTGTATAAATATTATTATAGTTCTTTATCATTTTTATTTCTATCTGTTTTTGTATTAGTTATTGTATTTTTTTATTTTTAGTTTAGTACCTACTTATATCTTTTTTTGTCAAATTATTGAATGTTTTTACCCGACTGCTAATATGCGGTATTTTATTTTTTTGAACTTTTAGCTGGCGGTAACGGTGGCGTTTTTTTGTTTCTGGCACCGGCACCGTACCGGCCGTATGTAGGTACATTTTTAAATATTAATTGATGCTGTACTGATGTTATTCACGAATGCTATGTACACCGTGATAGTTATATATATCAGAAACGTTACCTTAACTGAATTGTGTAATATTTGCATAATACATATAATGTGGTTGTACAGTCCCGGAATGAAAAGGTTGACCAGTTTTGAAAGAAATTTATTTACGTGTTGCAAGCACATGTTACCTTTTTAAACTGTGTGACAGACGAGACTACTGTATTGAGAATTATGTTTAACTGTTTGACAACAAAGTTCAAATTTACTTGAGATTAATTTTCCTTGACCATGTATAAGTGAACTAAAACCTTTTTATTAGTTTGATCTTGCAATTACATTGTGTCAAATTAGATTAATCTAATGATTACATCCTCTTTGCTTATTGATGATTAAAACTATAAATATGATTTAACAGCTCCTGTCATTGTTATCATTCTACTTTTTCTTGTGAATGTGTCATACACATACTGTCATACACATACTCGGTCGATAAAACAGATACCTACTGTTAACATACTGAGCAAGCAAAAACAGATCTTAAGGTGGTCAACCTTTTCATTCCTGTACTTATTTAATAAATAAATAAATAAATTAAATAAAAAAATATTTTCAGACAGTGTCCATAGAATTCATTCATTAGTTCATATACATTAAAGCTGCTATTAAAACATCACATATATCAATGAAATATAATTAAAACAAAATGAAATACTTAAATCAAATTAAATTAAAATTGAACAAAATTGAAATTCCAATCATATGAAATCAATTTTTATTAAATTGAATAAAATTAAAACATAATCAAAGTAGACCTAAGTAAAATCCAATACTAAGTCCGATAAAAATTAAATGAAATAAAATAAAATAAAATAAAATTCAATCACATACATAACTACATTAAAATTATTACTGATATACATTATTCACAATTATAAGTCATAAAAATTTAAAATGTCATCAAGTAGCTTACGTGCCTTGCCACACATGAAGCTCAGTAAATCTAGCAATGAGCACAGAATCATCCTCAGAACACTGTTACGGCTCCCCCGAACCCGCCGCACTGCCGAAGTTATTTTCTTGAGCATAATTGCGTAGAAATCGTCGACCCTCGCGTCTGCAAACATGCCGGAAGCACTACAGTACCGAGGGAGCCGAAACAGTGCCCTGAAAACATTATTGTATTGGACTTGCAGGGCGCTGTAGTCGCTCCGCGTAAAACTGGCCCACAGGCCGCTGGTGTAAAAAGTTTGGCATAAGCTTTAAATTGTGTGACTTTCACTTCTGCTGTACACCGAGCGAACCTGTGCGCCAGCGCCAACATATTGCCTCGAACTGACAACGCCCTGCGTTCCCTTTCAATGTCCAAATTGTCACACAAACATTTAGTCACTATATATGGCCTAGATATTTAAATTGCGAAACGCGACCCAAAGGTACTCCGTCAAGCAATAGGGGCGGTATAAAGTTAGGTTCTTTGTTTTTTCCTTTAAAAAGCATGAACTCGCTTTTACTTACATTGTTCTTCAGGCCGTGTTCCGCAGCATAGCGCTCACACTTGCTCACCAGCTGCCTCACACCACCAATTGAGGGTCCCAGCAGCACCATGTCATCAGCATAGCTCAAATTATTGACACATTCGTCATCAATATGGCATCCAACATGAGCTGCTGAGCTCCCCAATCAGCTGATTAACATAGATGTTAAACAGTCTCGGCGACGTCAGCCCACCCTGCCTCACACCACACTGCAAAGCATACTCATCGGAGTAGACGTCACCCCACCTTACCAAGTTCCGCTGACTTTTATACCAATATGCGAAAATGTCCACAAGGTCAGCAGGGACGCCAGAGTCTCTAAGCTTGGTCCAGAGCTTGCAATACGGAACGCGATCGAACGCCCTGGACAAATCCAGGAAGCAAGCATAAATAGGTGTTTTCCTTTTTAAGTAATACTGTACAGTGTGTTTTAGGGACAGTATCGCGCTTTCTGTCGACAACCCGGGCCTAAAACCAAACTGATTCTCATGTAAATTCGTGAAGCTTTCTAAGTTTTTATCCAGTAACCCGTCAAGGACTTTCGCTGATACAGTGGCCAGAGATATAGGTCTATAATTGGCTTTATCAGACGTATCAACAGTTGTGTTCTTGACCAGTGGCACCACCACTGTCTTCATGAGGGCAGCTGGTAAGTACGAGTGGCGCAGGCACAAGGTAAATAGAAGTGCCAATACTCTAGGCAGGTGAACTCATGCATGCTGCAGGTGTTCGATGCTGAGCCCATCATGGCTAGGTGATTTTCCTCTTTTCATGCCACTAATCACAGTAGCTACATCCCGGCCAGAAAACCTAATCGATTGTTGAACTGGCGGATGATTCTCAGCATCAGACACCAACGACAAACACGATTCAACAACATCAAACAAGAAGTAAAAGCCACGTTTCCTGTAAAGCTGTCACATCAGCAGTTTTGCATAATTTTCTCACACAACCCATACTTCTTTTTATATTGTTGCAGTTAAAACTCATTAAGACTCCGAAATTCATTAGATTATATCATAATAAAGTTCATGAGGTGCTTCTAGTGTCCACGAAACGCCGGAAGGTAATTCCATCGGGCCACAGATTGTTATCCAGATACAAATGCTGTCTATATTGTGACACAAACACTTTAAAGGAGTTGTACCCTTTGTCACGCTTCATGTTAATTTTACTAAGGCTCACTCGTTCTTGAGTCTTTGATTGTATGTACTCTATTATGTTACATTCAGCAGCACCTTTGTGGACATTGGAAATAAACAATGGTATTTTGGTCTCGGCTGCCTTAAATTTACTTAACGGCTCCGTATTTGCTCTGCCCAACTGTCCAACAAAACGATTTCGCAATCGTCTTCTTTGCACCTTAATCCACTCCTCCTTTAGGTTATCATTACAAAAATCCCCCCTTTCACTCGCCACATCTGCCATTGTTCGGGATTTCGCCGCCACAGGTTCGCTCAACTTCCCTTTCGACAAGTCGATCTTATGTCGTACATCGTTTGGTATATCAGCTGTTTGTGATTGAAATACCTTTGACGGCTGAGACAAAGAATGTTTTTCACCCAGCCGCTGCTTCATTCGCACACTCTGCCGTCTCACTTCCACAAGTTATAGGCGACTGCATGCAAGAGAGGGAAAACCTACGCGGTGCACTAATCGTATCACGACACAATGCCGGCACAGTGATGATGACAGGTCATATGCCTACCGGCCCACTATCCATATCCATACCAAACACACCGCATCGTCCAATTTTATTCACATTACAGTCCACAATTGATCCATACTTGCAGGCATGCAGGTCCTCTTTCACTTCTGTAAACTGCTCCATAGTCACATAGGTACTTTTAATTTCTTTTATATCCGCTTTCAGCATAAGAATTTCTTTAAGTAGCTGCGTGTCGTCAATGTGGTCAAAGGTTACTGGCGGCAGTTTGCTCAAATCTTTGGCCACAAATATGGGAATAACCTCCGGATCCGTGTTCTTGAACAACGTTATTATATCCTCCAAATTCTTCAGGCGTTTATCCTTGCGTCTTGAAATCTTTTTCTTTCCCATAGACAGCGATTCAAATAATATCGTTTTTGCATTTTCGATATTTTCTGTTGTAAAACCCGTTGCACAAATATTAATCAAACTCTCATTATCCATTACGTCAATTTTGTTTTGCACAAAAGCTAATAGTTCATTAATAACGATATTACACGTCTTACATTTCAAAATATTTGAACTCGACATTTTCACAACGTAATTACGGATGCGCGACAAATACAGATCCACCCGCACGAGACCGGCGCGTGCGCAAGACTGATTATACTATATTATACCGTGAAGCCCACCACCATGGGCAGATTCTGATGTTTCACTCTCACATAGTGCAGAGAATCTCCATCAGAACTGAGCGATTCAAAATATCGTTTACCTGTCGAACTATAAAAACTTGAGACGACAAGCCAGCGCTCGGATTTCCCTCCTATTACAACCCAGAATTTTTAAGCAGAGCGTGATGAGGTCTAAATTTAAAAACCCCCGACATAATAGAATATTTAAAAATATATTGCTCTCTAAAAATTTTAAAATTAAAAATCTAAATTCAAAATTTTGAAAAAGCCCACGACTGTTAAGAGTAATTGAAAAAAGGATAAAATAATTTAAAAACGCCCCCGCCGACACAACAACGCTATTATTACTTTTTGGAGGAACTTTTCATGTCAGGGGTTTTTAAATTTTGAGGGCGGGGGCCTTTTTTAAATTATTTTATCCTTTTATTCAATTACTTTTAACAGACTTGGGCTTTTTCAAAATTTTTAATTTTATTTTTCATTTTTAAATTTTTGAAAGCAATATATTTTTAAATATTTGGAGGTATTTTTTATGCTGGGGTTTTTTTACATACATACATATGGTCACGGTTTTATCCCCGAAGGGGTAGGCAGAGGCATATTATATGCCCACATTTCACCTTTGTATAATTTGTCCCACGTAATAGGTGGTGAGCCGTATTGCCGTGTTTAAATGGACAGGCGCAGGTTGTGACTGCCTGCTGTTGAAATAAAGCCTTCAACTTAGCTTAACGACTGCCATTTTACTGGCAACCGGGACCAACGTCTTAACGTGCCTTCCAAAGCACGGAAACGCTCAAATAAATGTCACAAAGTGATCACATGGATGGTTATCCATCCATGGACCGGCCATTGTGAAAGTTGCTTACTGCAGTGATCGTTTACAGAACACTGAGTCCGCGGGGCCACGAGCGCTTCTTTTCGAGGGGTTTTTTTGGTATGTTAAATATAAAAAGTCCATTCAGTTAGCATCACGTGAGAATAATGATATATAATGAAATAAACGCATTATCAAAATTTACCATAATTAATTTATCGCTCCATTTAATCGCAGAGTCATCAAAGTAACGAATACCTTGATCGCTACGCGAATGCGAAGAATGAATAAAATTAAGGGTTATCAACTAGGTACGCCAATATAATATAATTATATCTTTGACTGCAATCAGTGAAGTGGTACCTCGGATATAATATTGGAATACTTATAATCTCGATCGAATGAAGTAAATTAGCGACCAAGCAAGCAAAGCGAGATCCTTCCACTTTATTTGTTCACTCATTTATTTTAAACCTTAATCATCACAAATTTACTATTCACTTTCTCTAATTGGAACTGTTCTGAGGTGTATACGATTTAATAAGTTTGCAGTTTGTTTGGTCCGTAAATTGTACAGTGGCATTATCTAATTATCTATAGTTTAGATAGGTACCTACATAGTCCTGGGACATCCTTCCGAGGGCTTAAGCGGGGCTCCCAACCATAGGCTGTTGGGCGTTACGTGAGATTTTTTAGTCGGTAGGAGTCCGGCATAGCATCCATGATGGATTTTCCCTCACGTTAAAAATAAACCTACCTAATTACAGACTTACAGGCTATCATACCCAGGCCCTAGACGGCGGCGTGACGTGAAGGATTCACGCACGCCCCCCCTAAGAAGCGTACCTACGATCTCTGAAGTCCGAGTATTTTGCTTTGAGTAATATTAAAAGTATGAAAGTTTTAAATGCACTGGAGCATGAATTAATATAGCAGATATTACAACTGCAGTTGAATACATTTATGCATATACACTTGTAAACTATTGACTACAGTTGAACTTTGTCGCCTTGTGTAAATATTTGTCAAACTATGCATGGCAATGTGGCGAGTTTGAGGTCACGAATAAATTGTATTTATTTTGTGAGCTTGCTTCGTAATATCAACTGTTGCTGAACCTAATGAATACGAATGCCTTCAAGACAAAAGTTGCTAAAAGACAAACTGGGTATGTAGCGTCGTATAAATCTCACAAATTCCTCTTCTCAATAATATCTCGAGCATAGCTATGTCGTTGCCAATTAAAGTAAAAGCATAACCAATACTTTTGCTAGAGTCTAACGTAGAGAGTTTTAGACTCTAGCAAAAAATTCCGTTATCTTAGTTATGGAAAAATCCTAATAAAAATTTCAAAATGTAAACGTCGTTACATGATAGCACCATTAGTATGATATTAACGGAGAAGAAAACTACATTGTTGTTTCGTGCCAATTGTTTGACATCAGATACCTAACTCAACTAAAATGTAACGACAAATCAACCTATCGAAGGAAGGGAATGTATGCCTCTTACCCTGATGCTAATAGTGCACTTCTAGAGGTGATATTTTAGCCGCCATAAAATTGGATCTTAATAACCTTACACAAATTAATAATAATTTGTGTGACCCATAAATATTTGTTTCAAGAGTCTGGGTGTTTCTATGTATAATATGTATCTATGTATTTAAAAAAAAGTATATAAGTATTAATATCCGTGGTCTGATACCCATAACACAAGCAGGTTACTCCTAGCTTACTTTGGGATCAGATAGCGTTGTGTGAAATGTAAGTGAATAAAAAAAAAAATAACTTCAAAGTGAAAGCTCTGCATCAAATCTGTTATACGTAGGTATACTTCTATAATGTTCACGAAACTTATTGATATCGTCAATATTGTTGACAGTATTTCTTAAAACAAATATCATTCTCGGCCATTTATTACGCTCAAAAACACCCAAGGGAATACCAAGTATTAAAACATTTTTCTACCTCTCAGTCGTCGTTTCTAGACAAACAGTAATATAAGATGTGTTAGAAAAGTCGATAGCTGGTCTCCAGAGAAATGCCTCGATTTATTTATTTACTAGCTGTTGCCCGCGACTTCGTACGCGTGAAAATTGTTACAATGCCAATTTGATTGCTTTCTGCTTAGCCCCTAGACTATGAAGCGTGATAATATATAGCCTATTTTAACACCCTACCCCTAGGTAATATTTGTGCAAAATTTGAATCAAATCTATTGAGTACTTTTCGAGATCCTTCCGGACAAAGCAAAGCAAACAGACAAACAGACAAACAGACAAAAATTTTTCTAACTATATTTTCGGCTTCGGTATATTATGTTGAACACCCAGCGAGCATTTTTTTTTAAATATTTCCAATGTACAGTTTTGACTTTTCTATCATTTTATTATAAGATAAGATAAGATGTGTTAGAAAAGTCGATAGCTGGTCTCGAGAGAAATGCCTCGATTTATTTATTTATTTATTATACACTTTATTGTACGCTGGATACATAGTTGCAGATGACATATATTATATACGGGTAGCAATACAATGGGCGGCCTTATCACTAAATGCGATCTCTACCAGGCAATCTTTGGATGGAGAAAGTTTGTAAGGAACTGAGTGGTAGTTGTTTGGCGTACCTACTTATATACTTAACATACTTACATACAATAGATAGAAATATCAGTGATCACATTACCTAAAAATATCTATATATCTTTAAATAAACATACATACATAAACCCATAAATACATACATACATACATACATAAATACATACATAAATACATACATACATACCTACATACAAATACCTACATTATCCTACATAGACAAATAGTGTTCCTTTACCATAGTTTTAAATCTGGCTAAAGTTTGTGCTCGTCTTATCTCGACAGGAAGTTTATTCCATAGTCGTACCGCAGTGACCGTAAACGATTTGTCAAAGAACGTGGAAGAGTGAGATGGCATCTTTAACCTCAGGTTTTTTGACGACCTTAGACATTTCGAATGCGTGTCATGAAGGAACTCAAACCGTCCCTTAAGATAGGAAGGAGAAGAAGGGCTAAATAATATATTATATAGTAGCGAAAGAACGTGAGCATCCCGGCGAAGTCTTATTGATAACCACCCGAGCTGAGTTCTGAACTGCGAGACATGGTCATATTTGCGTAAGCCAAAAATGAACCTTATACATACATTTTGAAGACGCTCAAGTTTGTCTAACTGGTTTTCGGTGAGATCAACGTAGCTGACATCTGCATAATCAAGTATGGATAACAGTAATGCGTTTGCAAGCGCAATTTTGGTAGTCATTGGCAAAAGATTTTGGAGCTTCCTTAAAGAGGCCGCAGATGCGAACAATTTACGACTTACCTCTGTTATCTGTGGATCCCAAGATAAACTAGAGTCAATATATACACCCAGATTCTTAACTCTATCACAGATAGGTATTATTGTGTGGTAAAGTAACCGGGGGAATATCATTCAACTCAATTTTCGATGCAAGTCTGGAGCTGCCCAAGATTGCTACCTGTGTTTTCGTAGGATTCACCTTATGTCCATAGGCCCTACTCCAGTTGCATATGTGGTTCAGATCTCTGTTTATACATTCGATAGCTTCTGTTATTTGTTGAGGTGATGTCTGGTGGTAGATTTGTAAATCATCTGCATAAAGGTGGTAAGAAGAAGAAATATTAGTAGAAATAGAATTTATGAAAATTGAGAAGAGTAAAGGGGAGAGAACGCCGCCCTGAGGTACGCTAACGACAGTATTACACCAATTCGATAATGTACTTTCAATACATACACGTTGCCGGCGTCCACACAGGTAACTCTGAAACCAATCAATCACTGTTGGAGATATGTTAAGAGAGCGCATAACGTATAGCAACACATCAAAATCCACAGTATTAAAAGCGTTACTGAAATCCAACAAGGCAAGGACTGTAAGCTTTCCAACTTCCAAACCAGACCTGATATCATCCGTGATATTAACCAGAACCGTTACAGTGCTATGACCAGGACGGAAACCGGATTGAAACGGGTTAAGGATACTATTTTTGAGAAGGAATCTGCTGATTTGTGTGTGAACAAGACGCTCAAGTACCTTGGATAGGAATGGGAGTATGGATATTGGGCGGTAATCAGTGATAGTTAACGGTTTAGGTTTTTTAGGTATGGGAATAATTTGACTACTCTTCCATGAAGTCGGGAAGACACCAGCAGTGATGGAATAATTAAAGATGTAGCAGATTATGGGAAGGAGTTCATCAAGGATGGGAAGGATCATGTGACGACTGATACAGTCCGTACCCGTTGCATTTGATGATATTGATATGATAGTCCTCCTAACATCACAAGCAGTGAAAAGATCAAAGACAAATGGTGGATGGTTGGGTTCTGGAAGAGATGAAAGAAAATCAATTGTTTGTGCCTTAGTCGTCTTGTCATAGTTAGACGAGGCTGCGAAATGTTGATTTAGCACATCAACGTTAAGGTCTTTCGGGATTACATCTTGACGCTTCCTTCCAACCCCCAATGATTTGAGAAATTTCCATACCTTCCCTGAGTCCCCATTTTGGACATTACTATGAATGTACTGGCGTTGCGCTTTCCTACACGCCTTATTGCAGTGATTACGAATTGAAACATATCTGTTAAAATTATTTTCACTGGGCCTAATTTTATACCTAAATTTTGCCGCAGCTTTTTTGTGAATAAGATTTTTAATATCAGAGGTGAGCCATGGGGCAGGAGGATGCTTAATTTTGACAGGTCTGATAGGTGCATGCTTGTCATACAGCTTAATAATATTATTTGTGAATATATCAACCTGTTCGTCAGTAGACTCCGAGGTGGTCAGTGGAGTCCAGTCAATATTACTGGTATCCTGAAGAAGGTTTTCCAGGTTCATGCCACCAAAATTGCGCTGCATGAGGATTTTACACTTAGCTTTAGGAACTCGGATTTTGTAGGACAGGAAAATCAAATCATGATAAGAAAACGCGTCAGCTGGGTATTGCCCATGCTTCACAACGTGCTTTCTGGAGGAAACCAAAATAAGGTCAATTAGGCTAGGATTGCAATTAGGAAAGTGATGCGTAGTATTTGAAGGAAGAATTGACAGGTTACATGAGTTGGATAGGTTGTAAAAAGCAGAAGTGCGAGAATCATTTTTAACTAAGCAAGCATTAAAGTCACCCATAATGATCGTATGACTGTAAAAAGGCATTAGATTTACCAACATGGCTTCCAAAGAGATTTACGCGGCAAGCAGACATGTTTATGTGCAGATTATTTGTAGAACTGGCGACATTTTGTGTCTTGTTACTTGATTTACAGTATTTGATAAAATAACTAACTGCCCCATGTGTATAAAGAATAAATTTGGTACTAATCAAGTTCATGTTTCAGTTATTGTAGGATTGCTGTAAAAAAATTATGTAAGTCAACTAATTATGTACCTACTAAATCTACGAGTAGGTGTTATCTACTCGTAGATTTAGTAGGTATAGAAGTAAATTCTGACACATTTGTATGTAAACATGAAGTCAAAAATTTCTTACCACGAGTTATTATAGTTACTAGTATGTACTTATAAGTTTTAGCTTGTAAAATGTAAGTAGCGCCAACATAATACAAGCAACTTACAAACCACCCATTTTCTAACTATGCACGAACCAAGTAGATAAACGTTATCGTATAGAAGCATGTGTAACCCACATGGCTCTGAGCACCTGAGTTTTGTAACAAACTACTTGATTAAATTCCTTTGCCACAGTCAAGTTGATTTATGACAAGCGAAAATCTTAGAGTTGTCTCCTCAGTATTCCAGAGATATCATACGCTAGAATTTACTCGTACACAAAAATAATTGTTGTTAAATTAGGTACTTATACTTTCAGTTTTAAATGTTCTAGCATAAATTGCATGGTTTGTGCTTTAAAGAAATGAATGTCTTTTTTTTAACATTCACTTTTGGATTTATTTATTTTACTTTCATGGCTTCGCTTTTTGTTCGGCAAGCGTCATCTGCCTTTTGAGCTCGACCCACTCTGTATACTTACTTGATATAAACACTGTTGAAACAAAAACGGCTCATTAAAAGTTTTATACGTAAGCTACGTTTAAGTGGTCCCTCGGATGTTGTACAGTTTGTATATCTTTCTTTTTCTTTGGGAACAAATTACAAATGTTTCGTTTGTTCGCATTTATATACTTCTAAGCAGCATATTCACATTTTCTTTTCTTCTTAGCAATTTAATATGAAAGTTCACCCCTTTTTTTCGTGGAATGTCATCGTCATTATCATATCTCAGCCATTTACCGTACCAAGCGATCATACTGGCAGCATGTCGTGAGGGATTCACGCACGCCCCCCCTAAGAAGAGGGATCACACCCGAAACCCCCTAAAGACGCGGGATAGCACCCGAACCACCCCCGAGGCGAGGCCGCAGTGGTAGCCGTAGGTCTGTTGGGAGTCCTGGGACATCGTTCCGAGGGCTTACCCGGGGCTCGCTACCATAGGCTGTTGGGCGTTACGTTAGGTTTTTAGTCGGTAAGAGTCCAGCATAGCATCCATGATGGATTTTCCCTAACGTTAAAAAAACCGTACCAAGCTAATTCCATGACTTGGTACAGGTTTTGTATTAAGTTTGCCTTCTCTTGGGAATGACTCAGCCTGTTAATTAGCAGATGCAGTTCAGCTGATAAACAACACCGCATTAACACTTTTAGCGATTCCTTGTTTTTGAAATTCTGACAGGTAATTATTAAACTTTAGTTTTATTTAAACCCTAGAAGAGTGTTTTATAGTAAAAGGAGCAAACCAGATTGTATATTTCACAAAAAAAATAAAGAATTTTGCATAAGAATTGCTTTAAAAAATTAACCCGTGAAAATGAAAATGAAAATATCTTTATTCATTTAGGTTACAAAGTAACACTTATGAACGTCAAAATTTTTGCTTCTACATTTACATTTACTGCCAGATTCGCAAAGCAATAGGTAGAGCCTGTGAGGAAGAACCTGGCAAGAAAACTCACGGCCACTCTTTTCAAATAGTCTTAGTACATTCGTTTGTCATGCAATAAAGATCAACAATTTTGTCTACACAAGCGACATTTACAATCGCGCCTAATTAAGTGAGGAGCAAGCAACTCATGTCCATGTCTCTGTATCATTAAAATAGTCATCAATAGTGTAGTATGCCCTTTTTAAAAGATGTGTCTTGATTTCCCTTTTGAATCTATATAAAGGAAGGTTCATAATATTTAAAGGAATTTTATTGAATAGGCGTACACCAAGTCCTTCGAATGAGTCGTGTACCTTATGTAATCGAAAAACCTTTCCAATCAATTTATGCTTATTTCTAGTATTTATTGAATGTACGTCACTGTTCTTAAGATATAGATGTATGTTCTTTTTAACAGACATGATGTTCTCAAATATGTATTGCGATGCAACCGTTAAAATTCCTATTTCTTTAAACTTCTCTTTAAGCGATTCTCGAGCATTTAATTTATAAATTGCACGTATAGCTCTTTTCTGAAGTACAAAAATTATTTGTATATCTGCTGCCTTGCCCCACAGCAAAATGCCGTAAGACATGACGCTATGAAAATAACTAAAATAAACCAGCCTGGCTGTTTGGACATCAGTGAGCTGTCTGATCTTGGTAACGGCAAAAGCCGCCGAACTGAGTTTTGCTGCTAGACACGATATTTGGGCAGTCCACTGTAATTTACTATCTAAAGTGATCCCCAAGAATACGGTTGATTCTACAAGATGAAGGGTGTCACTGTTCAATGTTATATTTGTTTCATAATTTTTGACATTGGGCATGGTAAATCTAATACATTTTGTCTTTTTAGCGTTCAATAGCAAATTATTGGTTGTGAACCAATCTACAACTTGGGCTAGTGCACTATTTACGTTGTCAAAAGTACTTGGATTGCGATCAACTTTAAAAATAAGTGATGTATCATCAGCAAATAGAACAACATCGCACAAGTTCTGTACATAGAAAGGTAAATCGTTGATGTAAATTAAAAATAAAAAAGGTCCTAGAATTGATCCTTGCGGCACACCCATAGCTACAGAAGCTCCAGAGGACCGACTTCCATTAATGTCAACATATTGCATTCGATCTTTAAGATAGGAGGCAACAAGATCCATTGCAGAGTCCCTTATACCATAATGATCTATTTTTCGTAATAAAGTGTTATGATCAACGCAGTCGAAAGCCTTGGACAGATCGCAGAATATCCCGATAGCATCCTGTCGATTTTCCCAAGCGCTGAATATATGTTTTATAAGTGTCACTCCTGCGTCAGTAGTAGAACGACCTCTTGTAAACCCATACTGCTCGTTGTGTAGTAACATATTTGAACTAAAATGTGATTGTAATTGCTGCAGTATAATTTTCTCAAAAATTTTGCTAATGGCAGGCAGTATTGAAATAGGTCTAAAGTTACCAGGGTCTGTTTTGGATCCGGCTTTAAAAAGAGGTATCACTTTACTGTGTTTCATTAAATCTGGAAACACGCCTTTATCAACACATATATTAAATATTGCAGCTAGATGAGGAGATATAATTAAAATAATTGACTGCATTAATTTCACAGAAAAACCCCACAAGTCTGCTGTATTTTTTGAGTTAAGCGACTTAAATACTTTAACGATATCGTTGGGATTCACATATTTAAATCTAAATGAGACTCTACAGTGGTCCACGCTGCCCCTAAGCATTCGTTGAGCTTTAACTGGGCAAGAATTTAAGGAGCTCGTTGTAGTCACGGGTATGTCTATAAAAAAATTATTAAAGGTTTGTGCTACATCTAAACTATTATTAATCACTCTATTATTAACAATCAATTCAATGTCATGGTCACGAGTTTTGTGGCGTCCGGTTTCAGAATTAATTATATTCCATGTCATTTTTACCTTATTGTTCGACTGTTTAATCTTCCGACTTAAATGTAATGACTTGGCAGCAGCACATGCCTTTTTAAAGGTTTTTGAATAAAGTTTAACATACTGAATAAAAGCAGGATCAAAATTAAATTGCTTCATACCATATAACTCATATAACTTCGCCCTACTCTTGTATATACCAGTAGTTGCCCAATCACAAAATTGCATGCCTTTATTTTTATAAAAGGTTTTTGATTTGAAAATGTTATAGTACGCAAACTGAATGGTATTAAATAAGGAGTTGTATAGGCCGTTTGGATCTTCCTCATTAACGTTAAGATTGGCAACCTTTGCAGAAACTTTTTCACTAAATTGTGCTAGGCGACATGTACTCATTGGCCTGCAAGAAATTTTGTTTAATTTAGCCGTT